>OX030950.1:63624326-64224326 GCA_943735915.1 Pherbina coryleti
GGATGACCAGATAGCAATAATAGTTTTTCCAATTATTATGTTTTAGCAGCTGTCAAAGCTATCAATGACAACCAATAGTCAAAATATTCAGTAAGGTTTGTTATTTCATCATGCATCGTTTCATGCTTGCCAATCGTGTGGAAATCATTAAAAATTAAATACGCAAAGTGAATTTTTGTCGTTAAGTCGGTTATTTTCTCTACGACTACGACAAGTCCTTAGACCTCTTTTACATTGTTCAAGACTTGAAATCAAGTCTGTGAGTTTGTCGATGAAAGTTCGTTTGTCACACGGACATCAACGTGAGTGAGGGTAAGTTTAAAAGGGAATAGCAAAGAATCGACGTCAATTCTTAACCAATGTAAAAGAGGTATTAGTCTCGCTAATGTAGCTTACACACCTGCGAACAGGTTGGCTACACGGTGCCCATGTTCACAGAAGTTCGCTAATTAACTTTGCGTTTAGACCGCCTGAACGAACGAAAGGATCCTCGTTTGTTCGCACGGTATAAACACTTAGCTCGAACGAACAGCGTTCGCTATAAATTTATCGCTATAAATTTATCGCGAACGCTGTTCGCCCGGTGCAAACAGTAAATTAGCGCGAACGAACGAAGATTCTTTCGTTCGGACTGATCGGCCTTCCCTCGATCTTTTTGGTCGAATCCAGTGTTGCGCTGTTTTTAAGAACAGAAAAGTAGCAAAAAGGAGTAGCTTAAAAGAAGAAATCACGGAAAGTATATTTATTCATAAAAATATATACTATAAATATAAATATAAAGAGATATCAACCCTACATTTATTAATGTTCGGCCGAATGTTTAGACCGGCTGAACATACAAGATGGCGGATAATGTTCGTTCGCTATCGATGTTCGTGCGGTGTAAACAGTACGCCGAACGACGTTTTTATCACAATAAATTGCTTGCGATGAATTTTTCGTTCGTTCAGGCGGTCTAAACGCACAGGAAGACACATGTTTCGCGAGTGTGACACACATGTTGGCAAACATTTTTAATTTTCTGCATCACACAAGCTAATGTGTACCACACGTATATGCTGATATGTACGTAAGCTTCATTTCAACCAAGATTCCATAGAAGCAACATAGCTTTTCTCAGTAAAAAGTGTGCTGTTGTAAGGACAAAATGGATAAACAGAAGGATTTTTTAGAAACTTTCATATTATGTTATGAAAACCATTGTTCCTTATGGGACGTTACATCCAAAGAATACATGAAACAGAAAAAAACAGACCCGACACGTTGTTGTTGTGTTATCAATGTCTCGAGCAAAATGATGGCGAAAATAATTTTCTAACTGAAATATCTTGTTATTGTTTCATGAACAAAACAAAAAAAAAATCGTAGTCCTGAAGATCTATCTGTTGTGCATCAATTCCATGAACCTTGACTCGTTTGCCAAGGGACAACGTATTATGACGCTCATGCGGTAGGTGTCTGCGTAACTCTCGAAAAGGAATTTCTGTATCATGAATTACACCAAAATATTTTTTTAGTTCTTTCGAGGCGATTCCAATACAAATTAACATTTCAAAAGTTTTAAGGTAACTTTGTAGATTTCATTCCAAATTATCAGAGGCATTAGAGTCTGTGTCTGTCGATTTTTTTTTAAGTAATAAAAACTTTTTGGTTCTATATATGTATATACCATGAACCGAAAATAGAAATTATTTTCAAAACTTTAAATGAAAAAACAGGGGCACTGAATAGGGTTAGTTTTATTCAATTTTTAAATTTATTTTTTAATAATGACCTCAGACGATACTATTTATACTACCGAGTAGTACGACCAACGTACTTACGACTTTTTCATACTACTTTCTATCAGACAAAGAAGCACTGCATCTTAATTGTTTCAAAGCGGACACATGCTAACATGCTTTAGAAAATGCGAATGAACAATGAAGACAAGTATGAAGTCGTATGACTTGCCTCACAAACTCAAACTTTTACTTCAACTTGAGAAAAAATCAAACTATATTGATTTTCATACGGGTATACAACTTGTGTTTTCCTATACGGCTTTTCTCAGACTTTAATATAACGTTCACACCTAAAGGGTCGTTCATAAATTACGTGACCGATTTTCAACTTTTTTTTACTCTTCGTAGTGCATAAAAAAATTAATTGATTAAAAAATATATGAAAACAGAAGAAACAAATTCCGAAAAGCAAGTAAAGAAAAACAATGCCCTTGCTACACTTGTCAATAGTTAACAGTCAATTTAGACGGACAAACATGAAGATGTAAGTGTGGAAATATAATGAAATTATGGGTGTATTAACAATCAATTTTTTCGAGTTTTTTTTTTATTTTTGGTCACGTTACTATATCTGGGACCCCTCCCCCCTATCGTTACTTATCGTAGTACATTTTAGTTATTAAGACGTAGTACATTAAGTTATTGACTGAGTTTTATTAAAAAATAACGCTTGTTTTTTACTTCAATTTTGCGTTGAAAATAACTTCACAAAAAACATTTATATTTTACTTTTTTTAAGTCACAAAAAGGTAGTTTAGTTTCATTTGGTTTTAAGGGATAAGCAAAAGTTGATTTCCAAACCTCGCTACATCTCTGAATTACCTATTACCAACCACTTACCTGATCAACCGGTCTTTGCATCTAAATACAACTATTTTTAAATTTAGAGCAATTTATTTATAAATTGCAAGAAATGCGTGACAAACATACACATTTCTCTGTATGTTTGTGGGTAAATAGCTGAAATACTGCTACCGACAAAATATTTACACTATGCAATGTTCGGGGTGACGGCGGAAGCTTGGCTATGAGTAGAAATTCAAATTCTGGCACCGTGCATTCGTTTCAATTTAACTTAACGAACGCCAAGCAAATGAAATAAATTTAAAAATATTGTTGCGTTGATCTAATTGAAAATTCAGAGCTCAAACAGCAAATTCCAATTGTTCATGAATACTATGGGGGATTGTTGACCAAATTGTGGTTGGCAGGGGTAAGAGACGAACGCAAGCAATGCGCCATTTTTAGTTTTGACGCATGAGGAAATGCAATATTTACTGTTATGCAAATATGCCAACAGTAGATGAGACTATTATTTACTAAAAACGAGCCACTGTGCAGACCAGTTGCCTTTAGTTTCTCAAAGTATTTTTTTTTTGTGCAGTGTTGCTTTTGTTTTTACCCATAAAAATTAAACATATTTTTTGAGTTTTTATGGTTTACTGCTATTCGCTTTTTATGAAAATTTTCAACTCAACATTTTTTCTTTTGAAACGAAGCAGCCAGCAACAGAACACGAAGAGTCAACGAAGCATCAACGACGAAAACATTGAATAAACTTGTGTGTGTAGCAATGGCGGCGATGAATTAATATGTAAAAACAAAAGAAATTACGTTGTTTTCTACTTTCGCGTTACTGCTAATGTTGCTACTTTCTTTGTCGCACCAACGCTATACAGTGGTTGTTTTGAGTTTTTTCCTGCAGCTCAACAATTTCTTAGTTTTTATTTTTCTTCTTCTCTTTGTCTTCTGGACATCAACCACACACACACACACTCAATCACACACATCCACGCACCACACACCACACACTTCCAAATTCTTAAAACTTTGTTTTTATTGCTCACACTCTTTGCTGCGATGCCGCTTCTTCTTGATACCCCCTCTTGAGAAATAAAAACTTCAACAAGAGTGCGGGTGGTAAAGGAACGATAAGAACGAGCAAGCTCAAGAAAAACACACGAAATAAAATTTGTCCGTTTACGCTGTGTGGTTGATTTTTATTGGGATTTCCTTTTTCGACTGACGGCGCTCTGTGTTCGTTGCTGCTGTTTCGGTTCATATTTCGTTAATTTTACCCCACGTATTTTCTGAACTCTTCGCGCGATTCTCACTCTTGCATTTTGCCTCGCATGACTTTCATTGTTGCCAGATTGTTGAGAGAAGCTAAACATTTATTATCGAGGGATTTTAAAAAAGAGGTGGTAAGATGAGCTATTAAAAAAAAAGTAACTAGTACCAAAAATGATATTCTAACTGTTGTACTATGTATGGGGTGTAGAAGTTAGAGATATATAGCCCTATTTTGGTTCACAACACAACAGTAATTTCTGTCTTCAATGTGTAATTTGCTATTACGGTGCACAACAATACAACTGAATACATTCCACTGTTGTCTGTTAACAATGCTGTGTCTTCAATACACTTATTATGCAAAAATAATAGAAATCAGATTACGCCATCAGAGGCAGAAAAAGTTGCATCGTTCTGCGTAAGACGTTAGGTCTTTCGTGACGTAGATAGGAAAATACTCTTTCTCTGTCCTTCTCACTGATTTTCTGTTCGTGCAAGAAAAGACGAAAGATAGTGCGAAATAGTTCTGTACGATTTTTTTTTTTCAGCTAAAGTTTTTTTTGTTTTTCTCAGTGAAAAACAGCTGATTCTGACAATGTGTCGATCATGACGTAGGCAGACATGCGCATGGCATAATCTTGTATTTATTATTTTTGCTTATTATGCAACACAGCAGTTTTGCTCAGTTGTATTCTTATTTGTCAAATTTTGAAGACAGTTTTTTTGGTGTTGTATTGTAGCAGCGTTAAGCAGAAAAATGGCTTTAGCAAGGTAAGATTAATGTGAAATAGAATTAAAAATGTGTCTTTTTGTTAAATTTATGTAATAAACTACATATTTTCAGGAAATTAACAGTATCCAATAAATCGCAACTTGAGTTGCTTGTAAATAAAATGGAGCAGAATCCAGCGACTGCTCGAGGACAGCGACATTTTGGACAAAGCAAGCAAATAATCTGATTTTTTTTGTTTTGTTTGTCAGCTGATAGCTACAAGTTGCACTATTGCCACTATTTTGAAATATTTAATTTGTGGTACTTTTTAATTGCTGTGGGAAAAAGCCATTCCTTTGATACAGTTCGGCTTTTTAGTATTTTGCTCACTATTTATTTTTTGTTTAGTCAAAAAAATTTATTTATGATTTATTTACTTATGAATAATGCTCTTTTTAAAATGTAAACATCGTACCTATTTTGGTAATTTTGTCGTAGTTTTAATATATGTGGGATTTTCGTGGTATTAAATTACTGTGGGAAAAATTGTGTTTTAATGAGAATTTGTAGTGGTAACTTGACCAGCAGTCATAAGTAACAAATTCCACATACTTTCCGCAATCAAGTGAAACAAGAATGTATTGTTGTGAACCATCATAGCGCATTTTTGCTATGTTTACTCGATTGTTGTGTCTACTTGACAGAAGACATAGCAATATATTTCTGTGAACCGTAATAGGGCTAGTAGACTGGACTGGATGTTAGATTTTCGACTTTTTTAAGTATAGAGAAAATAATCCAAAGGCTTTAAAGCCGCGTTTCCACGCTATCTTTTATGATCTTCTCCTATCCCATATCACAAAACACTTGCTATAAAAACCGAGATGCATATATGGTATTCTAGTTATAAAAGTTTGACGTCACATTTGTAAACAAATAAATTCATTTATTTTTCAAAATCTCTCTAAAGTGCATAATTTAGAAAACTTAGAGATATAATTACTTTAATCAATGCTGGTTCTATCGCTGTGATGCCAGAATTTCGTAAGGAAGCAAATATGTACAATATATTCGATTGACGTTCGTCCAAGTTGCTATCTTACGTGACGCGACTCTTTACTTACAACTGCAATTGATTTTCACGAAGCAATTACAGTACCAATGGAATCGGTAAAAATCTGTTCTATCGTTTATATATTTTCAGTTTATTATTTTGAACAAGTTTGTAATTTTGCTGTAACTAAATAATAAATGAGTAAAAAATAAACAGAATTCACAGAAAGATACCATACTTTTTTTCAGGCTGCATAAATTTATGAGCAGAAAATGCAAAAAATTAAGTAAAAACAAATGTAAAATGCATGATATTCAATAAGTAACGCAAAATTAAAAAAACAAATATAAACGCCTTGGCGTAATCCATCATCCATCCATCCAACGAATAAAAATTAGTCGTCCGTAAAAGCTGCAGTGGTTGCGCCCGGATGCTGGTCTAGTTCTCAGACTTTAACGCAGGCCATTCAGCACTGTACTCGAAAGTTTTGCAAAGTTCGAGAGTTATGGCTCACCAGTATCTTTGAAGAACTGCCATCCCTTGGTATTATCAGGTTACCGGGATACATGTGCTTCAACGTAAAGTTCTCATCTTTAAATATGTTGCGATTATATATTTGCCATCAATACCGCTGTGGTTTGTGAAATCACGACTCTGGCATATGAAGCTGGGAATTCCGCGATAGAACAAGAACCGTTGAAGACAAAGCCTTTCTCGAGAGTACACAAGACGCGGAAATTTTTTCCACATGCGTTTCACTGGTAACCATCAGCGGTCATACCTCAGAACACACGATGTAGATCAATTCTATTCTTCCTTGTGAATTGAGTAACACAATTTGTTTGATCTTTTTTTTTAATTGAATTGTGAAAACTTGGCAGTTCACAAACAAAAACTATAAAAATGTTAGTCAAATTTATAGCAAGTGATAAACTTTTATAGCAAAAGTTCAAAAAGCTGAACTTTTTCTATCTCCTAGTATCACACATGGTATAATAATACAAGGTAGCAGTGAGAGCTGTTTACTTTCTCTTCTACAAGAAAACATCTCCTGTCAAAAACAGCTATGAATCTGCAGTTAAGGTGGTTGTTTTTTTCACTTCAACGTTCTCAACATTGTTTGTGTTTTCAATGTGTTTTCAATGGCCGATTCTGAACGCTCTCTTCTTGAGTATATTTTTTGACCGGAGATGTTTTCCCAAGCAACTTTCAATGCTAAAAATAAATAATTATACCATGGTATCACATCAAATCACAGGGGATATCACATGCTATAAAAACAAAAAATTAATGCCTGTTTCACACTCACATTCGTTAATCCCATATGGTGAGGGTCACATGCTTTTTCTTTTTAACAAAAAATGTGATTATTGGAGATCGTAAGTGATAGCATGGAAACTCGGCTTAAAGCGCACGATCTTGGTAGCCATTTGAGAAACAATGCGTTCGCCAAATATTTCCTTTAGTAAATCGTTTGTTGACACGCCGTATGGCATGTGTTGTCGTCCTATTTGAAAATATGGGTTCAATAAACATCCCATTCCATTGAAGCTCGAAATAAGCCATGCTTGTCAGGCTCTAAAGCGTTCATCGTAATAAAATAAACTGTTTGTATGCGCAACAGCGCAACACTCTGAAAAGCTAGAAAACAACCCTGATTTGAAGTCTTTTTTTGTAAGTAAAGTCAAAATATATTACTTAAATTCAGGTTGTCACTGATTTTTGACAATTCGTCTGTGTGTTTTTTTTATGTGTATACTTGTAGCCAATAGGAGCATCCTATTTTCTGAGAACAATGAAACAAAACGCAATAATAAGAAACATATGATTACTGTGTGTCAAATGAAAAGCTACTTTTCAAGTGTGAGCACCTTTTTTGAAAAGAGGTTTTTCAGCTGAAAAGCGGCTTTACGGCCTGAGTGTGAACATAGTATAAGAGCAGTCTTTGAAACAAAAATGTCAAAATTAAAGCTAATGCTGCATTATAGCCAGCATGAACACAGTTCGAAAAAGCAGCTTTTTTGTATGAGCATCAAAATTCTTTAAGAAATAAGTTAGCTTCTAGAATTTATTATTACAAAATAAAAAATTTGTTCCTGACATTCTTTTGATTTTCAAAAGACTAATGAAAAATCTGTTTTATAAAGCCGTATACTCATGTGATCCTTATTTGTATTTATTTATAAGGTAAGCTAGTACAACAAGATTTATATCTTATAATTAAAGTACTAGCAACATGAGTTGCATGAGTATATATGTGGTAATAATATTACGAATGAACAAAAGAGTGATTAAAATTAATAAAAGTAAATTAAATTAAAATAAACATAACATGTAAAAATTTAAAACTTCACATTAACTTAATATTAACTAAAAAAAAAAAAAAAATTGCTTTACAACATTAATTTCAGTAAAGTTTATAATAAAATAGATAACAGGTCAGTAATCCTGAACATCAAATAAAATTGATTAACTAAGATGGTTAAATAGCTTGTTTTTAAATTGTGATGCGTTGCTGATTGATTGAATACTTATGGGAAGTGAATTCCAAAGCCTTAAGCTGGATTCACTGATCACCTTCAGCATGTTTTTTGCGAAATCTCTATTGCTCTCAACAAGAGAATGTGGCAATTTTGATTCACTGACATGTAAAACATTCTGCAAGTTTGTTGTTTTTTCATTCTCATTCAGCATTGCCAGATGCAATGTACCTTTATTATTAAGACATAAAAAATAAAATATGCCTATTTCAAGTTGACAAACTCCATTCTGGCAGTTCCGCTCAAAAACATTCAGCAAGAAAATTAAAATAAAGTTAATCAAGTTCAAGTGATGCAGCAAGTTTTTGTTACTCTCTCATTGAGTGTGGAAAAAAATAGAGCGCATAAACTCCATATAAAAAAAAATTGAAAAACATGCTGAAGGTGATCAGTGAACCCAGCTTTATCGAGTGCACAAAGAACTGTCGTTCAGAAGTAAGACAAGAATGCCGTATAGGTAAAATGTTATTGTTCCTTTCAGAACGTGAAAATCTTAACATGTCAAACAATTGTGACGGTATTTTTGTGTTTATAATATTGTGAAGAAGCAATATTGTTCTAAAGTCTAAGAGTGTATCAAAGGGCATTTTGAAAATCTGCCAAGAGTAGTGCGAAACGTGATCAGCGCGCCGAAGTCCATATATGTATCTAGTGATATTATTGAAGACAACATTCAATTTAGCTTTGCTAATGCTATCACAGTTGCCAAAAATTTCACAGCCGTACAGTAGAGTGGGAATTAAGTATGTCTTTGCTAATAGTAATCTTATTCTTAACGGTGTAAAAAATTGTATTGTCCATAAGGAACGCAGCATACCGTACACTTTCCCAACAGCTATGTTAATATGGTTGTTCCATGTTAGACTACGATTAAAGGTGGGATCCTTAATAATTAAAAGTCAAAAACTTTTGCTATAAGAGCAGACAAAAACAGCTTTTGTAGCAGACAAAAGCTGTCTGCTCTCGAGCGGCAGAATAGGCGGTGCTTTACAGCCCACTTTGTTCCGATTAAAAAATTTGATCCACAGCTGCTTCACCGCTTTCGCATGTTAAACAGCTTTTAAATTTCGTGACTACAATATCAACAAAATTTGATTGATTTTTTTATTTTTCATGAGTTGTCATGAATTGTCAATTGTTTTCAAATTTATAGCAAGTGATCAACTTTTATAGCAAAAGTTCATGAAGTTCAACTTTGTCGATCTCCTAACATCACATGAAATCACAGAGGATATCACAGCCTATAAAAAAAAGCTTGTTAGATAACACGGGCGCATAGGTCAGACGTAGAATACGTTAGTCATTAACAGCCTTATTCAATAGATTTCCTTAAACAACCTTTAAACGCTTGTTTAGTTACGCACTGTTTAAGGCTTTACGCAGCTTCTATGCAACCTTGATAACATTGTTAAGCCCAGTATGCTGTAGAAGCGGAAAGAAACTTTCCATAAGGAATGCATTAAGTTTTTGACAGCGAAAAGGCAGCGGAATTTTTTTTTCGCTACTTAGTACGCTGTAGAGGTGAAAAATTTGTTCAATGCTAGCAAGTACAACTACCATGTGAAAAGTTGAAATGTCAAAATTTCGCTGTCGATTATATGTCCGGGAATTTAATTGCCACCAGAATTTTGACATTGCAATAAGAAAACAGTACGACCTCGCTTTACGCAACACTCGATTATCGCAATACTTAAAAATTTATATTGTTGACTCAATAAACGCAACTTAAAAAAAAAAAAACACAGGTGCGTCACTGGACACACGAGAGAAGCGAAGCATTTTCGCAAATTCATAGATTTGATAATTTAATAGCGTTTTTTCCATTAAAATAATTTTTAAATTCAAAACTTTAAAATAACAAAGTATATATATCATATATATTAACCCTCTTCGGCCCTCCCTTAAAGCCCCCTGTTCAGTTGTAGGGAATAAATATACAAAAATCATTAATTTTGTTACAATTTAATCAACTTACAGGTTGTTTATTTTTAACGATATTTATAACGACCTTTAGTAGGAAGTAGAAACAACATCTAATACACAATCCTTAATGAATATTTCTTTTAGTTCGTTCGTTCTTTTAGTTCGTTCGTTCTTTTAGTTCGTTAGGTCTTTTAGTTCGCATGGACAAACCGAAGATTTAAACCATAGCTCTAGTTATCTTTGCTCTAGTTCGTTTTGTTTGCTACTTTTGTCGGTTGGCTAGCCAATACACAGTCCTAGAATAGCCAACACACAATCCTTTCTTAAAGTAATCGATTATAGTGATCTGCTGAAACATAGCTTTAGCTAATGTTTATCACTGAATCAACAAAAATATGGAAGAAAAGGTTTTAGCGTAATGGTTAGAGGAAAGTACTAACAAACGATAGAACTGTGAGTTGTGGGTTCAATTCCTGCAGCGGGCAAGATATTATTTTTAATTTTACATTTTCTGGTTCAATTGATGCAAGCAAAAAACAATATCAATTCTAAGAAAAAAGGTGTCGGAAAAAAGTGTCGTTTTTTCTGATTTCACTCTAGCAAATCGCAGAACGAGGCGTAAAAAGCTTCGCTTCAAAAATGCACAACTATCGCAACTTTATTTGCGTATACTTCCATAAACTTTTATATTATTTACTTTCAGTTCTTCTTTTCTTGTAAAATACATTTTTGATGTACGAAAAATCTCTTAAAACAATATTTAAGGAAACAAAGTGCATATCTTAATACATAAAACCACAATATCTAGGATTCAGAGCCATAAAGCTTTATGTTTAGAAGTTTAATTGCGTTTCTTCAACATTAACTACGTCAACTGGCCCAATTTCTATTAGTTGCATTGAGCTAGGTCGTACTGTAGTTGCTTTTTTCTCCACACAAACATTTTTGACTCTACACTAATATTTCGGGTGTAGAATTACATGCCAAGAAATTTTCGTTTCTACCATGATACAAAAAATAGAGGTAGATGCAGACCTGACTGTGCTCTCTTTTAATACTGCCATAACTGTCAAAATCCATATAAAAAAAGTTGTTTGCTTATATTTAATTTCTATGAAATTTTTTATAGCTTTGAGATTTTATATGCGTTATCAACTTCGTGTTGACATTCGCGGCAGTACGCTGTTATCTAGCGAATCTACCTGTATTTATTGTATCCTGGTTTCTACAGCATACTAGGCTTTATTCATAAACATTTTTTCATTTTCTGCTTATGATTGTAAGGTTTGTGTCTGAACTATAGAAAATCTCTACAAAAATGAAGAATTCCTATGGATAACAATGGCCGCCGCATAAAAAAATGCTGCAAAGGGCGCATATGGAGCATGTCTTTGATATTAAAAGAAAAGACAAACAAAAATCATGGTGGTGATTTCATGAAAATTAATACAAAATTTGAAGGAGTTAAATTTTGATTTACTTATAGAATCAAAAAAATTATATGTAGCAATATGATTATTTAAACACAAATCAAAAGAAGACATATTAAATATGTTACGACCATACTTGAATTTTCTTCAATGCATGCATAAAGTATTAAAAACTTATAATGAAAGTGACAAACATTTTCTCAAAATTTTGTGCTCCAGATTCTACGTTAAAAGAAAATGTAGGTCTGTTTCCCAGCTCTCATTCGTCAATCCAATATCGTGAGGTTCGCATATTGCATGGAAACGCAGCTTAATTCTATTTTTATGAAATTAACGTCAAAAGTCCCGTTTTTTAACACTTGTTCTAATGACCACTGACAACTACAAATGAAAATTTGAGTGAAAATAAACTCAAAGGTAGGTTTTTAAAAATATTTGCTCTTGAAAATATGGCAGCTGTGAAAAGTTGCATATCCGATTTTCATACAAACAACCCGAATTTGATAAGCTATACAAAAGTGATTATTGGGCTGTGTTAAAATGGGAAACTTTTTACTCGGATGATGAAATTTTGACAGTCGGAAGGAAAATATTTGATAATCATTTCTAAGGTGGATATGATTATCAAAAATTGTACTAGCTCCAGAGGCTAGTATGTCATCATTTGATGGTGCATTTGGCACATCAATTATTACAATTTTATTTTAATAGACAGAAATTTTGTTGAACTCTGCATTTCTTCGACCCACCACGAGTGAAAAGTTTCCAACTGTAATACAGCCCTAGAAGATTAATACAAGGAGACTTTTCACGAGACATTTTCTTCAATTCGCTTTTAAAGTTTTATCTTCGAATCAGATGATGAAACTGTATGAATAAGACTTAATGTTGCCAATATTATTTTTGTGACTTTTGGTCTGAAGTTTTGGAAATTTTGCTTTTTTCGGAATTTCGAAAAAAATGAGAAAATTTATGCAATATTTATAATAATACTTATTGAAAGATTTATTTTGAGCAGGAATATGAAATACAATGACCAAGTTTTCTATCGTTAATAAGGTTGACTAGACCGGAAAAAATTTTATTTTTGTTTTTTTTTTTATGTAACACCATTAAATACATGTTTTCAATAGTTTTTGTATTTAATTTAAAGCAAACATTCTCTTCAATGTGATTCTCCCATTTTGTTCAACTTTTTTATATTTGATTTACTTAATAAAATTGACGATATCATTGGTTTTGCTGATGATATTATTATTTATCACGCCAATAACAAAGTAAATAAAATAAATGAAAAATTACAAAATTATTTTAATATTGTACAAGAATATGCAATAAATTGGAAAATGCAAATAAATTTTAATAAATGCGAAACTATTCTCTTCCGCCCACCGGTAGGAAAATGTAATAACGATGTAAAAAAAAATTGGAAAGATTTTGGTATTAAATCTATTAATAATGTTGTCATTCCGAACAAAAAATGGTAAAATATTTAGGCATCAATTTAGACAAATTCTTATATTTTAATAGTCACATTAACTTACAAATTACAAAAGCAAGAAAGGCATTCTTCATGTACAAAAAATTATTTTATTCAAAATTTATTAAACCTAGAGTTAAAATCATCTTATATCAATCTTTAATACGACCAATCTTAACTTACGGTTGCCAAATATGGTTTAACATATCCCCATCTTATATGGAAAAACTTCGCATTTTCGAAAGAAAATGTCTGAGAGCATGTACTTCCACTTATATATCTGAAAGTAGTGGCTACAAAAAATACATATCAAACAAGCTATTATATAACATAGCCAAAGTAACTAGGATAGATAATTTCATTATACAGCTCATTAGAAACCATATTAACAAATGCTTTCAATGCATTGAGAATAATTTAATCTTGGCACCGTATTACATCAGTGATGATTATATATATACATCGTTACAAAGCGGATATGTTCCACCTGAGGCCTTTTTGTACCTTGATAGCAAAGGATATATTCTAAACGCAACCGGAATTCCTATATTTTACCACATATATAGACGAGCCAATAACAAATCTATACATTGCAAGGAAATGACAGCACAAAATCGCAGATTTGACTTAAGTATCTATATAAAAGATAAAAATATAAATCGAAACTTAAATATTAAAAAGTATTGGTGGCTAACTCAATAACTTGAGCTTCATAATTTTATCCCTTGACTGTTGCCCGCGAGACTTCTTTAAAATATAAATGTAATGTTTTTTTCAAATTTTTCTTTGCATTAAATCTTATTTAGTACATATATATTTATATACTGTATAATAATATTAAATAAATTTAAAAATTAAGTATTTTGCATATAAATAATAAATATACTTGAGAGCTCGAATTTGGGACAGTGTATAATAAGATTTTGTTGTTATTAAACTGTTTGTTTATTTATAGTAAGTAAGATTATATGAATTTTGGTTTAAATAAACATTTTATAAAAAAAAAAAAAAAAAAAAAAAATTTTGCTCTTCTTCTAAAGGAACTATTTATATAACACAGGTTTAAAAAGCCATGTTGGTGGGTTTGTTAAACTCGTTGAATATATGTTTTTAAATTATATACGCTGGCCGAGAGACGTCCGCACTAACATTTTTGACAGTCATATGCGAATTGTCTCTTTGCATAAATGTCAATTTATTGAAATTTCCGAACGCAGCCATGTTTCGGTTTTGCAGCAATCTTTTACAATTAATGAAAAATCAGGTTGTACCCTAAGAAAGTAACAGATTAATAGCAAAGTGAATTACAAAGAATGGAAAACAAAATAAAGGCAAGGGAACCTACTGACTGCGTTTTTCCCCAACATTTTCCTTTTTCACAACTCTATATTGTGCTCCAATCGGAATTTTCCGCATTACAACGT
The DNA here is from genome assembly GCA_943735915.1 of Pherbina coryleti. NCBI lineage: Eukaryota > Metazoa > Arthropoda > Insecta > Diptera > Sciomyzidae > Pherbina > Pherbina coryleti. The sequence goes on from OX030950.1 coordinate 63,638,747, forward strand.
CCAATTGTTAAGCTCCAGCTGTGCCAAAGATATCAAATTGAGAGAAGTGCGGCAAATTCATTTAATTTAACAAAGTAAACAAAGTGAAATTACGAATCATAAACATGTGAAAACTCAGTAAAGGTGAGTGAGTTATATTTTATCAGTTTTTAATCTGTAGTTTATTTACGTATATTTCATATCGGTAGTTTTTTCTCGTAATGAAAATTATTTTGTCTTACAATAACAAAATTTACATGTGTGTTTCTGCGTGGTGAGCATAATGGCGAAGGCGCCAGATTTGGTGGTTGTTGTCTTTGCTTAAGTTAATCTTTGAGCACTGCCACCTATTCTAGTCACAGTTTAAAAGTAAAGAATTACAGTAAGGCCTCGATTATCCGTAATGGTCGGGACCGGAAGCATTCTGGATAATCGATTTTCCCGGTTAATTGAGTAACAAATTTTAGTAGTTTTTTTTATATATTTTTTTTTAATTAATAAAGGAATATTGTTCTACATAGTTTTACAGCAACAAATTCAAGCATTTAATGTACATGTTTAAATAATATAAGAAAAAAAAAGTATTTTGCCAGAAAAAAGCAAGCATAAGAATTTATTGTTAAGTAATTTTTTAAAAAAAATCATGCAATGTTGCTTGTCTGGTCTTTTTCAATTTCATATTTTCGTTTACAAGCTTTTCTTGGATGCGGTAAACTTGGATTTTGTGCTTATAATCCCGGATACTAGAGGTAATCACGGTTAAACGATGCAAAAAAAAATTTAAACCGAAGCAAAAAAAAAAATTGTCTTTTTCTTTCACGGATGATTGATGTTGCCGGTTAATCGAATCACGGAAAATCGAGGCCTCACTGTATAAGGTCATGATCTTATATCTCCATTTCAGGAATGCCGACTGTAGTGCAAAGATTTTATATTTCGTTCAAATTGATAGATTTAAAAATTCGTTAAAATTTTCAATTGTAAATAATTTTGAAGAAAAACTTTCATTCATAGAAAAAAATTAAATAAAAATTTGAAGTATTAAAATTATGTTTCGTAAAATTTCACCTAAAATGAACAAGGCTGGCAAAGACAATGACGGTAAGGAAGAAGGTGCAGCAAAAGCAGGTAAAGATGAACGATCAGTGAGCGCATCAAAAATCAAAAACACGGTCAAAAGCGGTGCAACGGATACCATAGAAACTGTTATAAGATGCTCAGGAGGAGTTTGCTCAAAAGTTCAGAAAAAAAACTAGGAGGCAAAAGCTGTTTGAGGCTGTACCCACAAGAACACTTTACCACACAGCTTTAATGTTATGACAATAAAATTTTAAGTCTTCTCAAAAAAAAAAAAATTTTTTTTTAATTTCTTGATTTTTGTCTTCGAACATGGAGTTTGCTTGTGTTCTTTCCAGAAGATGTAATTTCACAAAGAAACAAATTTATAAACATTTTTAATTCAAATTCGTTTGCAGCATTCGCAAAATATTATCTAAATTTTTTTTAATAAACTTTCGTTTTATCACATACGAGTACGTAAATGAATCATTAATGATACTTCTGGTTATTGTAGGAGTAAGATAAACGCACTGAAATAAGGCCCAAAACAAAAAACGAAATAAGGCCCCATACATTTCTATATAAAACAACAAGAAAAAAACATTTATATTCTAAATGATTTTTCTTTTACCGTAACGTTAATTATTTATTTTTTTATATGTTAAACTGGCGTCCGTGGCGTAGTTGGTTAAAGTGCGTGGCCGCTATGTCAAAGAACCTGGAGACCCAGGTTTGAACCCCAGCAGCGTACGGCCGCCACCTCTCTGCAGACAATGGCAATCCTCAGAGAGTAATAAAAATGCCATGTAAAGCTTCTTGAGAATAAGAAAATTCCGTTCATCGCCGTTCGGAGTCGGCGTTAAGCCTGTAGGTTCATTTCTCGGTCAATTGTGTACAAACTTAATAACACGCACAACACAATTGATCATAAGAAGCTAGGTCAAAGTCCTTTCAAGGGCTGAAATGGCCAGTTATTTATTTATTTTTATTTTATATGTTAAACTATTTATTGAATGTATTTATTTTATTAATTTTATGTTTATGGTATTCTTGCAAGTGTTGACTTACAAAGAGTGATTTTTTTGATATTCACACGGCACACAATACCATTGACCCATTGAAAGGCGCGTTTGGTGAGCAATTAATCTTACGTTTTGGAGCAGTCCTAGCCTAGACTATTTTTTTTTTGGGCTTCGTGAAGTTTCTCGTGTACAGGGACAATACAGCCATAATTGCAGCCCCGGAAGACAACATTACATATGCCATTGGTATAATACCGGAAGAAATGCTAGACCTCGGGCGTGGCCACGGGCAACATTTACATGAAATAATCTTTCAAAAGTAAATGGCAGGCATTGATTTATCGCTCCAAATGAATATTTCATTGACTATTGCAAATTTTCTGTTAATTTTTCTTTTTAATTTTCAAAAACCAAACGCTTAAAAAATCACCCTTTATCAATAGACTTAGATAGATGAACTGTCATTGATTACCAGTATTTTATCACATATTTAGATTTTTTTTTGCATTTAGAGTAAAAAAAAATTACCAAAATATTCATTCTCTTAAATTTTATGTCTTCATGTACTCTTTAAATAACTGTTTTCTATCGACAAACGGAAATGCCTTTGTTTCTTCACAAAAATCATCTGTGGTCTCCTGTTAATATAAATATTTACTTAAAAAATCGGGAAGTTTGCCATGTTAAAAAAAAGGTTTATTTATTTCGGCGCTTTATTACATCCTATTGAGGCCTTATGTCATTATGAAACAAAGTTCTACTTTTAGGACCCTATTTCATTTAATGTTGGGGCTTTATTTCATGGCGTACGGACTTTATTTCATAGGGTGTAACATGATAGTGAAGTTAAGTTTTTTTAAAAGTTCAAAAGTCAAAAATAAAAATCTGTTTTTAATGAAGTTTTTATAAAGAAAACTTAGTTCTGCTATTTTTTCCAGAACCGAGTCTAAAAGTCGCTTTTGTCTCGCCTCGCTTGAGTTCCTTTGTTATTATGATATAATTTCTGAAATATTAATTTTTCATAATGGATTCGGAATGAAAAAAATATTTAAAATAAATTTGCTAATTCACACATCTTCAGTATTTGCACACATTCTAGTTTTGAGTCCCTCAAATTCAAAAATTTTCCAATTTGAGTTTCAGAATAATTTCAAGAAGTTCTTAAAGTCATGGTTGAATAAATAAGGTTGTCGCATGGGTGAGAGCGAGTTCCCATAAATGTCAAATCGAAGTTGACATCTCATACAAAATCTGAAAACGAAAATTAATAACATGAAAAGCGGTTGAAGTTGTTGTTGTTGCTTTTCATTGATTTTGACAATTATGGGTACTGAAAAGAGAGTACGATCAGCCACGAGACAACCTTATTTATTCAACTATGCTTAAAGTTCTCAAATTCTAGACACAATTTTAGCTGGATACATTTTTAAGATTAAAAACTCTCTCTAATCAAATCATTTTTTTCTCATAAGAATTTCAAAAAATTTGAAGTGAAGTTAATGAAATTTTCTAATTTTGTAAACAACATATATTTTTAACAAATAAACATCGTGATATATAATGGCAGAAAAAAAAGGAGATAAAGATGGAGAGAATAAAGCTAAAGAGAATAAAGCCAAAGATGATAAAGCAAAAGATGCACCAGCAAGTGGAAGTAAAAAAAAATGTAAAGGAAAAGAAGGCGATAAAAGTGGCGACGGTGAAAGACGTTGTAGTGATGATGAGCCAGAGGTAGCGCCACGTTCTAGTGATGAAATCTATATACAAACTCAAAGAAGAAACGCTATTGTTCCTGATGGTAACGATCTAAGACCTATCCATTTAATACCGGAAGGTGTCGTTCCTAATGAAGATGGCCAAGGTAGTAGTCGAGAAAATAAACCTTCTTCTAAGACTTCTCTTCACAAGGAAGAGGACAGCAGAACAGCAGAGGAAGATACAGAAGAGACGGAAGTGGTTGTAGCAAATGGGGAAGAGCAGGGAAAAGAAAGTGCTGATTTAGAAAAGGAGGCTAATGACGTTGTTTAAGTACGGAAAGTGGGTGATCAAACTTGAAAAATGTAGGCAGGCTGAGAAGAAAAAGGTGAAGCGGTTACACAAGAATAAGCAGGAAAAAATCGATTGTGCTAGAAAAGGAAATTAAAAGAAAAAGGAAAAGGAAAAGAAGAGAAGGACCAGCTTAAAGATAAGGATCAGCTTAAGGATAAGGATTAGCGATTAGTGGACATAGTTATGCTGGGAAAAAATAAATGGAAGGGGATAGCAAGGAAGAGAGGCAGTATTCAAAACAGAGTTAGTGAATGAGATCAATGAATTTGATTGGAGGAGCTGACAAAAGTGAAGCCAAAACAATTTGAGAAAAACCATTCAACTTTAATACCCTAGCAATGGATGGTGGAAAGTTGTAAAAAAAACAAAGCGAAATAAGTTCCTTTAAATTTATCTTGAGTGTAAAGATAAGTCTTTCAAAATATTATCTTGAGTGTTCTTTAAAAGCTGTCATGTGAGATATAATAAAAGTGAAAGAAGAAATATGGTCTATAATTAATATTCTAATTATTGACAAACGACAAAAAGTGCAAAAGAGATGATTTTAAATCTTTAGGACAGAAACAAATAAAAAGGCAATTATCTTCAAAATAATAAAATATTAAAAAATAAAAATTAAAATTAAAATTAAAAAAAATAAAAAAATAATAATTATCATAAAAATAAATAAAAGCTAAAAAATGCATATATATAAAAATAAATAAATAATAAAAATGAATAAATTATAAAAAAATCATAAATAATAAAAAAATAAATAATAAAAAATAGTAAAAATAAAAATAAAAATAATAATAAAATAAAAATAATAATAAAAATAATAATAAAAATATAAATAATAAAAATATAAATACTAAAAATATAAATAATAAAAACAAAAATAATAAAAAATAAATAATATTAAAGTAAATAATAAAAAATATATAAGAATATAAAGAAGATATAAGTAAAAAAGGTAAATTAAGAAATAAATAAACATTCAATCGAAGACTATTTAATGTAAACAGAAAAAACTGAAAAAGAAAGAATTTAAGAAATTATTTATAAAGAAATAAAAATTAAATAAGGAAAAAATTCTGTAGGGAACATACATGTTAAAATTTAATAAAAAAAAATAATAGTCAAAAAATTAACGAAAAGAGAAGAAAAATTAAACAACAAAGAAGAACAATAATAAAATAAAGAAAAGATTTTGAAAAATAAACATAAATAAAAATATGAATTAAAGAACTAAAACTAAAAATAAAAACCAAACAAAATAAAAGAAAATAAGCAAAGAAAAAATTAAAAGGCAATAAGAAAAAAGTCAAAGAAAACTTAATCAAAGAAACAAAAAAAACAACGGACATAAAAATTGGACAGAAGGTTAAAAAATAAATAAAATAAAAAATAAATAAAATAAAAAATAAATAAAATAAAAAATAAATAAAATAAAAAATAAATAAAATAAAAAATAAATAAAATAAAAAATAAATAAAATAAAAAATAAATAAAATAAAAAATAAATAAAATAAAAAATAAATAAAATAAAAAATAAATAAAATAAAAAATAAATAAAATAAAAAATAAATAAAATAAATTTATTTATTTATTTATTTATTTATTATTATGAGCTTAATACAAGCAGATACTTAACATTAATTTCTTAATCCTAGGGTTTTTGTTTTTTTTTTTTTTTGTTTTTTTTTTTTTTTTTTTTTTTTTATTTGTAAGGTAGGGAATTTACATTTACGTGGGCTATAGTCTGCCCACAAGACGTATGAGAAAAAGATATCACAATTTATTTAAGAGGGAGGAAGGGGGTTTGAGTTAAGAAGGATATTTCGGAGTTCGGATCTGCTGAGATGGAAGTCGAATTCATTGATCAAATTGTTGGTCAGACGAAGCATCCTAGTTATAGGTTCGCCACATCCATAGACGGTGCGATGAAAATTGAGGTGGAAGAGAGGTACAGACCTTAGGTAGCGTGGGTTGGTATTAAGGGATATCAATTGGAGCAGTGTAGGGCAGTTAATGGTGCCGTCTAGTAGTTGATGGATGAAGAGGACATCGGCAACCACCCTGCGTTTTTCAAGAGATTGCATGTTAATCAACATCAAACGATCAGCATAAGGAGGTAGATTGAAACTGTCGGAACCAGGGAGGCCGCGTAACGCAAATCGAAGGAATCTACGCTGTACAGCTTCAATACGCAACGATTGAGAAACATAGAGCGGTGACCAAACTTGGCTAGCATATTCGAGTATCGGCCTCACAAAGGTTAGGTAGAGAGATTTTGTAACATATGGGTTAGAGAATTCCCTGGACCAATGTTTTACAAAACCAAGAGTAGAGTTGGCTCTACTAATGATATTATCGATATGGGATCGAAAATTAAGTTCTTTATCGCAAATTATACCCAAGTCTCGCAAAGAACTGACTAAGGGAATCGGTTCGCCAAATATGTAATAAGTTCGCAATGGAGATTGGGGTCTCTTACGCGAGTATGTCATAGCTTGGGATTTGTTGATGTTGAGTTCCAGGAAGTTTTTTTGGCACCAAGTAGAAAAACTGATTAGATCATCTTGAAGGCGGGTTGAGTCAGCATTAGTATGTATGCGTTGATAGATTTTCATGTCATCAGCATAAACAGAAAGATTTGAGTATTTGATGACCTCATCGACATCGGATATTGTTAAGACGAATAACAAAGGACCAAGGTGGCTGCCTTGAGGGACGCCAGAAGTTGTTGTAAAAAACTCGGATTTTGAAAACCTAAAGATGACATTATATCGACGTTCTTCAAGGTAAGATTTGATCCAAGCAATAAACGGGGGTTGAAAGCCGAAAGTTTTTAGCTTACGAAGGATGACTGTGTGCGAGATTTTATCGAATGCTTTGCTAAAGTCAGTTGAGACAACGTCAACTTCATAACCACTTTCCAAAGAACATAGGGTATTCGAGACGAATTCTGTGAGGTTGGTAGTAGTGGATCTTCCCTTCAGAAAGCCATGTTGGTTAGGGGAGAAGATAGACTTACAGTGAAAAAACATAATATCGTAGAGTATACTTTCAAATATTTTGGGTGTGCATGATAGTTTTGCAATGGGTCTATAGTTTGTGATATCATTTTTAGGCCCTTTTTTGTGCAGAGGTATAATGTACGAATGCTTCCAATACTTAGGAAAAATTGATTGAGAGATAGAGAGCTGGAAAAGAGCTAAAAGGAGCTAAAAGGGGATGAGCTAAAGTGTTTGAAAGTTTTTTTAAAACAATAGCAGGCAAGCCATCGGGTCCAGGAGAGTAATCGTCCTTTAAATTTCGTAATTTTTCGTTCACATTAGCTAGTGTAATATTAACCGAAACTAAAGACGTTTGGGCACAATTTTTTAAAGAAGAGAAGTATTCAGAGTCCAGTACATCATTATGATTGGTAAATGACTGACTGAAGAAACTTGCAAAAAGATTTGCAATTATTTCAGGGTCGTCCGAAGATTTGTCTGACAATTTAAGGGCGGACGGGTAATTATCTGATTTTCTCTTGATATTAATGAACTGGTAGAACTTTTTTGGATCAGTGATAAGTTTGGTTTGGATATGGTTTAGATAGGATTCGTAAAGAAGATCACAAAGATAAGAAAAATGGTTGTAAACGTTAAGGTATCTCGTGAAGTCAGCAGAAGATCTAGATATTAAATATGTACGCCAAAGTTTGTTTCTTTTATTCCGAAGTGAACGTAGCTCTTTATTATACCAAGGAGGCGAAGACGAAAAGCTCTTCTGCCTTGTAAAGGGAACAGATTGTGTGAAGCAGTTAAACATTATGCCATAGAAAAAGCCGACAGCATTGTCGATATCTTCATTAGCATTTTCAAGAACGTAAGGGAAATCAATGCCACCGAGAAGTGATTCTAGTTTTTCAAAATCCGTTTTCCGAAAGTTAAAACTGTACAAGTGCTCGGAGTGTGTGTTTATGTTAGTATTATTGTAGGAAAAGGTAATTGAAAGAGGTGGATGGTACTGATCCAGTGTAGAGAGTAGGTGGTTGCTTGCAGAAACTGCACAGTTTTCAACTTCTGATGAAAAAACAAGGTCTAGTTGTCTACCCATATAGTTAGTTACTCCACTTAACTGGAAGAGTCCGGAGTCGGAGAGGCAACTAGTAAAGAGAATTTCTTTTTCGGATATTGGATTTGAGGGGAAGAAGTGACATTCATCATCTGATAAAACCCACTGAAGATTAGGGAGGTTAAAGTCACCCAAAAATATTACGGTATCAAATGGATCCATGAGATCTAAAATAGAATCTATAGCATCTACTGCCAACTGATAGCCAGTGGTTGGTTGAGACGGGCGAATATAACAGCATATAACGTATAAATTACGCTTAGCGATACTGATTTTGGCACAAATAAATTCAAAGTTTGCAGTATGTGAATTCTGAACTAACGTTGAATCATAACGATTATTAATTGCCAAAAGGACACCTCGGCCAGAGGAATGATCGTCTTTGTCTAGTCCATCGTCTCTGAACACTACAAAATCGGACGCAAAAACTTCTTGATCCTTGAAATTTTGGCAGAGATTAGTTTCGGTGAGAGCAAATATATCATAGGGAAGTTTCAGAGAGTTCAGGAATACTGAGGAAGTTTTTGTGCGCAGTCCTCTCACATTTTGGTAGTAGAGAGACACAAATATTGGGCTGCGATCAGTAGGTTGGTTAGGAATAGTATTGTTGCTGTTCTTTACGTGACTTTTGAAGATATGAAACGTGTTTCGATCGGACGTGAGCACCATAGGTCTCAAGATCCTCCTTTACTTGGTTAATTGTCAGGCCAAGTTGCTCATGAAAGCAATTGAATAAGTGACGCAAGTCATTTACCTCAGTTGGCAGACCTTCTTGCTGTATCAAGACTTTGAGATTAGTCTTGGTCTTGCCTTCTATACATGTTGAGTCAGGGGCTTTATGCATGTATGCGAGAAATAGACGAACGTTGTTGTAAACACTATTCTCTCTAAGGCGAGAAAGGGCATATCTGCTCTCGGTATCTGCACAGGAGTTCTCAGTCAGTTTAACCCTTGGAGGTAAGAGAGGGTCTAAGAAGGACTTAGGGCTACAAACTTGGTTTGAGGGTGCACTTGTGATAGAAGCAGACAATGGAGGGGTTAAAGTATGCGAATGAACAAAGTTAGGATAAAGTGTGTTGAGAATTTGCGGATTATTTTTATTAGAAGGTGGGTCAGTGATTGGGTTCAGATTGAAAGAAACGCGATTGCGACGAGTAGTTTGAGGTTTGTTGTTTTCATGATGAATTTTTTTTGAAACGGAATTATTATCATAGTTAACCGATGTGGGCTTATGACTGATCTGTGAAGAGAAGGTTGGAAAAATATTGGTTTTTAGTTCCCAATTGGGGGCAGGGCTGTGATGGGGCTTAGGTAACATTTTCTCCACTGATGCGTTAGGCCTAGTGGAAGGATGAAGATATGTATTGTGTTCTCTGATATGTGTAGGTTTCGTAGTGCGATAATTAGGATTAGAATTTAAGTTGGAGTTTGGAATACTATAAGATGTTTTTTTGGGCTTATAACTATTGCTTATTCTAGGGTTAGAATTAGTGTTTTTGCTAGAATTAGAACTTATATTAGGATTAGACTTAGGTGTATTACTAATTGGATATACGTTTGACTTAGATATATTTCTCGGTTTCCAGGTTCTGCCAGGTTTGTCCATCCACTTAGATATTAGTACAGTTCCGTGTTTTTGCATACCACCGGTAGGACTCAGGACCATCCAAGCGTATTTAGAAGGTAAGTTAAATTTAAAACTGCTTAGCTTGGCACGAATTGGAGATGTTTTTTGGCATTCGGATATGGTGAAGCGGAACTTTTTAAAAAAGTATTTACGCACCCAGGATATACTTGCATTTGCTGGGAAACCTCTAATAAATAATGTGATAACCTCACTTTGGTTGACCGACTTTAGCTTTTGCAGACGGCTTTCCCATTCTGGTATTGTCCACGAAGTTCCAAAACGTTCGATAACTTTTCGAGGAGCAGCGATTGGTGTTGTTAACAAGGGGGTGTCTGAGGCAATGGAAGAGTCAAGAGTTATATTATGTTGAGTAGTAGGTAAAGAGGCAACTGATGGCGGACACTTGGATGCTATCGTGATTTCTTCGAAAATAGAGGAGGAGTTATGTTGAAGCATCTGTGGTGGTGGGGATTCAACTCTATTGGGCGCTAATCTAACTTCATCCGCTATATCTGCGAGCGTCACTCGAAACACATCAAGATCATCGCTTATGTCATTCATTTTTTGAAATAGTATTTCAAACATGGGATCAGGCTGCAGAGGTGTTAATTTCGCTTTACTTGATGTAGCTTGAAGTGCAATATCCATATCATACCGCAAAGAAGTAAGATTACTCATTATGTTTTTGGTAGATTCATCATTTTGAAGGATTTCAAAGCTATTTTTTACTTCTTTTTTTAGCTCATTGATCGCCTTATCACAATGCAAAGCTTTCTCACTATCTCTTACTATTTCAGTTAATGCTCTGAGGTTCTTAGAAATAGTTGAGATGTCAGAGTTATTTGCTTTGCACGTGGACTCTACTCTAGCTAGATCGTCGGATAGGTGTGTGAAGACGTCAAAGTTGGGAAGTTTACTGCACAGTTGTTTATAATTCGAGTGCATTACATTCAGAGAGTCACTCAGACATTTAATGGCGAGCATCACGTGTGAAAGCGACAAATCCCAACACTCGTCGCAGAAAAACTTAAAATGTGATGAGTAATCCTGAATGTAGTTCAGACTCCTCTTTGTCATGCCCACACAGCAGCCATGGTAGGATTTGCCGCAGAGACCATTGCAGCTAAGTTTTAGTGCATTTTTGTCTTCGATAGAGCAGTTTTTGTTGGCACAAGTGAAATCCATTATGAGATTTTTTTTTTTTTTTATAAAATGATGACACGCACAATTGTTATTTTAATTAAAGTTTTTTACTTGTCTTATTAATTCGTAAATAATTCAACTTTTGCAATCAACTTTTTTTATTTTTTTTTTTTTTTTTTGGTGCGATTAAGTACTGTTTGTTGTTAAGCTGGTAAAGTGCAAGTTGGCAAAAACACAAAATATTTATTTTAAAATTTAAAATGGAAAGGCACAATAAATTGGGTCAGACTTTTGATATTGTGTTAATTGATTATTTTGCAGGTAAATTACAAGGTACAAGAATTTAGCAAAATTAAAACTGGAGCGGGTTATAAAGCACGTCCGAACTGTTTGGAAGTTGAGAACAAATTCCAAAGAATAAATAAATAAAATAAAAAAATAAATAAAATAAAAAATAAATAAAATAAAAAATAAAATAAAAAATAAATAAAATAAAAAATAAATAAAATAAAGAATAATTAATAAAATAAAAAATAAATAAAATTAAAAATAAATAAAATAAAAAATAAATAAAATAAAAAATAAATAAAATAAAAATTAAATAAAATAAAAAATAAATAAAATAAAAATAAATAAAATAAAAAATAAATAAAATAAAAAATAAATAAAATAAAAAATAAATAAAGTAAAAAATAAATAAAATAAAAAATAAATAAAATAAAAAATAAATAAAATAAAAAAGAAATAAAATAAAACATAAATAAAATAAAAAATAAATAAAATAAATAAATTAAATAAAAAATTAATAAAATAAAAAATTAATAAAACAAAAAAAAAGATAAAATAAAAACTAAAATAAAAACTAAAATAAAAAAATAAAATAAAAAAAAATAAATAAAAAATTGCATTGTAAATAAATTAATAAAATAATTTTACTATAAATAAATTCATTATAAATAATTTAAAAATGCATTATAAATAATTTTGAAATTAATTATAACTTATTTAAATATATTTAATTTTTGTATTTTTGTAGGCTTTGGCCTACAAAAACTTCCGTTTTTATTTATAAATTTAATACGGTCAAAGCCTACAAAAATACCAAAAGAAATCAATCAAAATTAAAAATGAAATTATATAAGTAGTAAAAAAAAATGTAAAAACAAAAATATTAAAAATTACGAAAATGTAAAAATTACAAATTATAAAAAATAATATAAAATATAGAAAATATAGAAAATATAATTAATAATAAAATAATATTAAATATATAAAACAAAAATAAAAAATAAATCTAAAAAATGTAAAAAATACATTAAAATATAATAATACACAAAATATATAAAAAAGAACGAAATGGCCATTTCTGCCCATGAAAGGGTTTTAACTGAGCTTCTTATGATCAAATTGTGTTGTGCGTGTTATCAAATGTGTTTGTACATAAACGACCGAGGACTGGACCTACTAGTCTTATGAGGACTTCGAATGGTTAATGTTCAAGCTCTCAAGAAGCTTTGCATGACATAATTTATTCTCTGAGGTTTATCATTGCCTGAAGAGAGGTGACGACCGATCAGAAAATTAATTCCAATTGAAAAATTTTCTGTGTCAGCTAGGGTTCGAACCTAAGCACGAATTTGCACCGAGTGGTTAACGCTCTTAATGTACTCAGCGACGGCCGCCATTATTAAAATAATATGAAATATGCAAAAAATATAAATATATAAATAATATAAAATATATTAAAATTTTAAAAAATATAAAAAATATAAAAAATATAAAAAATATAAAAAAAACTAATAATAAATAAATATCTCAGTTAAATTATTTAAAAAATTAAAAGGATACATTTAAATTTGATCCGAAAAAAACAGTCATATGGAACTTTTATTTGGCATAATCACTGTTCTGCCAGATTATGATGGAAAAACAATAATAACATCGCATTCATGGCGTTCGAGTAATAATCTTAACGTCTATAAATTGTGTAAAAAAAGGAAATGTCGAAATTCGTATGAACCATGAAACTAAATCATTTGCGAAGATATTTATACAAGTTTAAAAATTTATCAAAATCACAAATTTACAAGTTCAACTGTTCAATTAAATTCGCTGTTAAAAAAAAACTTTAACAGCACTAAAGCTTTATCCCAATGTTTCCCGAAAAAATACTGCGTTTAATATTTATTTGACTTATTTACAAATATTAAGATATTCTCCAGATTTCAACAAAAAACCGATCAAGCTTAAAAAAAATTAAGTAAAAAAAATCAAAACACCATGATTAAATGAAATATTTATGTAAATTTCGTGTTCAGCTTCATATTTGTTGTTATTGTTGTTGTGGTTATTATTCTTATTATTGCTGTTGTTGTCGTCAAGCTTTCAGCACTTGAGTCGAAATACTTTGGCTTTATTGTTGTTGTGTTGCTCTTGATGCTCTTACTGTGGACGTCCCAACCAGTACCAGGTCCAGAACCAGCTAAAGCGGTAGAAAGAGAATACAACGACGACAACATATCAGCAATAAAAGTAGACGTGTTTTTTCTTAATTTTTTGCTCTTTTTGTTCTTTTGGCTATAAAGTATTTGTTTTTTAATGTTAAGAAAAGAAAAGCCAAACGTAGGAGTAGAATGAGGAGCAACAGCAGCAACAGCAGAATAACTAACTGACATACATATTAAACGACAGTTGCTCCACGAGAAAAAGGCTTTACAAATCCAAATCAGCAACAAAAAAAAAAAAAAAAAAACAAAAGAAACAACAAAATAAACAAAAACCAAAGTAAAACATACAAATAAACTGCTTCATTCATCCAGCCATCCATCCATTCCAGCCATTCAATCAATCAATCACACACACCTCCAACACAACCACCACCAACATCAGGTTAACAGCTTTCTAGAAGCTTTCAAAGCCAAGGCATGATCATGCTTACTAGGTGTGCCAAGTAGCGAGTTTATGATGTTATCTAAAGCGAAGGGCAGGAGCGGCAGGTGTGGCATGTAAAGCTGTTAGCGGAATTTCCACTTTTTTTCTATTCCTACGATTATCGCTGAAAGCATAGAGCAGAAAACCGCAAAAATTCAAGAGCCACACACAAGTTATAAGTTATAAAACGTCGCAGAAAACCCGAGAAAAGCATTCTTCAGTAACTTACAAAAACCTCTTTCCAGTCCGACGACGCTCTTTAGTTCTTTATTATGCTTAGAATTCGTATAAGTTTGGTTTTTATTGGTCTTTGGTGTTGCTGTTTTTAGTTCTAAAAGCTAGCATAAAAAAATGTTTTACCCAAAAAAAAAATTTTTTCAACATAAGCTTGAAGAATTATTCTAAAATTGCACGATCTTCAAATAAGCTTTCTTTAATTTCTCTTTTTGAAAATGCAATTTAAGTTTCTCTTCATTTTAAAATCAAACAAATAAAAAATTGTTTGTACTTTTTGGACTTTTTCTATATTCTCCAAAATTTAAGATCTTCGAAAACTTTTTGAAATAAAATAAAAACGATGAAGTGCTGTTAAGACTCAGAATAGTTTGAGGTTATTATATAAAAAAAAAAAATCAACTGCAATAAACTTAAGTTTTTGGGTTTGATCAAATTTCTAGATCCGAGCAATATTTCTAGATTCTACACTAAGGGAAATAACGCATATTAGCATTATCCACGCCTGAGTATAAATTTTATTCAAATATTGACGTGGATAAATCAAATGTTTTCCTTACAATTCGTTTTTTTCCCGTATTTGAATTTTATTTATACCACACACGTACACACATATTTCATACAAGCAAGCAGCAACAGCATCGCACACGTACACACATACTCCGACAAGCAGCAACAGCATCACACTCTGTTCCTGAGTTTATTTCTTGCATTTGCAGTTCTTATAGTTCTCATTTAGTTATTGTTACAAGAGCAATATAATATGCATGTTTGGCAAAGAAATTAAATTATGTAGGGTGGAGTGACAACTCGGTATTTTAGAGAATATCTTGTACCGGTTGTCATTTACCTGCATAATTTGCTTCTGCCTAAACATATTTTGTACATTACTTTTTCGTTCTGTAATTTATACTATGTTTGACAGTTGGTGCAATATTAGTGCACCAACTGTCAAAAATAGTATAAATTAGAAAACGAAAAAAGTGAAGCGATAATAAATTATACAGGCAATGGCATTTGATGAACGCAATATGAAGAAAATAATACCATAAAACCATTAATGACATATGCAATTTAAATAATTTTTTTTTTAATTTCAATATTTTTATTCAAATTTTCTTTAAATGCGATAGTTTATTTTCAAATAGTAAATATTTGAAAGATATTTTAAAAAAATTCGTGCATAATTTTAATATATTTTTTATTAATTCTGTTTAAATATTTAAATATTTAATTTAATTAAAAAAGTATTCAAATAAATTTTAAATATTTACGTAGTCGATTTATTCAAATGCGTTATTGGTGCAAAAATTACTCGCTTTTTGGATAAATTAAAAAAGTTTTTGGATAAATTTAATATTTTTTTCCCTTAGTGTAGAGTTCTGGTAAATCAATTCTCGCCTTGATCCATTTTCCGATTTGATTTGAAGATTCGATAATAATAAAAATCTTACAATATACAAAGATGCATCTGATCTTGATCAAAATTGCCATATCCCGACTTAAATAATATTCAGATCGTAATACTTTTTTGAATGAAGGTTCAGTTCACATATCAGAAATTATCACATTTTCATTTACGATACAAATATTCAAACAACAAAGTTTTCGGACTCAATAATTTTTAGATTTTATCAATATTAACACTCAATCATTCAGAGTCTCAAAGATACTAAAAAAAATAAAATTAACAGACTCGATCGTTTAGGATCTCAAAGATTTATATATCATTGATCACGTATGATCAATATTTTAAGATCATAATTTCAACGTTCTCGATCAATATTTTTAACATTGATTAATATGTTAAGAAATGGTCATTCTTGACAGACTTGGCCTACATTTTTAGACTGGGTATTTTTTGACATGATCAATTATTTTGTTTGAACAGACTGGTTCAAATCACCCATAAGATCAGATTTTACCACTATTTTTATTTTTTATCAATATATTGATTAATTATTATACCCAGACGTGATCAATATACTAAGATCATAATATTATCACTCGTTCAGTATTTTAAGACAATATCAATATATTATTGATAATAACTGATGATTATTTATTAATAATAAGACATATACACACATATGTAGTTATTTTAAGCTTTACTTCCGTATTTTTTTTTTTTTTTGATAAAAGAACTATTCCTTCGGGAGTGCCTTTTAAGTCATGTGCCTCGGCAAGACTAAGCATTGCCAGATGAATTTTGACAGTTGCATTCGAAAAATTAACATTTTCTAGGATAAATCCTGAAAAAATACAGAGGGCGTTGGTTCGAAATAGGTCTACGACATCAACATAGGTTATTAATCATCTACGCTCATGGGCCCGATACAAAGCAGCAATCCACTGTTTGGTTCTTTAAAAGTGAGCAAAACCAAAAGTTCAGAAAACCACTTGAGCAACTGTTAATACTGAATGGTACACAACCATTTATTTGCCGGAAGTCTTTGGAGAACTGAGGAAAACTAGCCACGGAAGGAAGGAAGATCATCCTCAATCACGATATTGTGAGTCCCCACACAAAACTAAAGAGTTTTTGAGCACTTAAAACGTGGAATTGATGGATCATCCGCCTTACAGTCCCGAGTAAAGTAAAGGGTCATAGTGAGTTCCAAATCACAGGAATATAGTTCCACTTACAGTTATTATATCACGAATTCCACGAAAGTCATCCTCATAGGTCAAAAATCAAATTGTAAAGAGAGAAGAGAAACTATATAGAATATATTCTATCGAATTCGGACAACACGTTTTAATTTGAATTCTTCAAGATAACGGTATTTTTTCTGTTTTGTTTACTTTCGCGTGGTGAATAAGTTGAGCGAAAATTTTGCAGTTTTATTTTGATATTTGCCGTGAGGGCGTGCGCTGTTTATTACAACAATTAAAAAAAAAATATTTGCTTAAAATTTTTTAATTTTTTCCTAATAATCATACATATATATGAATAAATAAATTAAGAAAATATGTAGCATGTGCGTGACAATATTGATATATGTTTCAATGCAGACTCTAATATAAGAAATTTTTTGCGGAAAATGCTGTTATGTGTGGATATTGAGATGGCAAACCAGATTGAAAAACATTTTTTTTTACTATTTCCATTGAAAAAAATTCCACGCGTTTCGCACATGTTACACTTTTTTTCAATACAACAATGTAGTTTTTACACACTACGGGGTCGTTCATAAATTACGTTACCAATTTAGAGGGGAGGAGGGGCTTTAAAATGTATTACGATTAGTAATGATATGAGGGGTCTCATATATAGCAAAGTGACCAACAATAAAACAACTCGAAAAAATTGAAATTAATACACCCTTCATTTAAAAAAATTTCCATCCTTACATCTCAATTAAACGGTCAAACGTCTAAATTGACAGTTAACTATTGACAAGTGTCAATATGAATTCTTATAAGTGAGTTTTATTTAATTTAACCCTTAAATGCCCAATGTATCTTTTTGGATACAACCGAGAAAATAAGCTATTTATTTTAAAATATTATTAAAATATTAAAGTTATTGTTGGCATAACTTTGTTGGTTTGGGAAATATTGATCGTCAAATATTTTTTAATTTTTACGGAAAGTTCGGTTTTTGACATGAAATACCTTTTAAACTATTAACAATTTTAGAGTATCATTTAACAAACAAATTTAGAGCTATCATAAAAAAGAATCGTTTTCCACGTTTTTGCCTTGAACTCCTACAACCAAGCTGATTGATGGTATTCGTCAGAATGCCCTCTGTATCTTTTTGGATACAACCATGTTTTCTTTAAACAAAACTTTTTCCAAAAAAAATAAAAACGTGGTCGTGTTCAGGGGATCATTTAGCACAACATAATTTTTTTTAATGAAATCGGTGTTGTTGGGAATTTAAGGGTTAAAATAAATCGGGATGAAAATTATTATTCAAATACTATGTAAATCAATTTAAAGGAATATATTCACAAAAACCCTGAACTTGGTGATGTACGGGTGCAGCCTTTACGGGTACTCTCTCAAAGGCCAGGCGAATTTCTTTGCATAAGAAATGAGAATACACCTGAATAGGTCCACATGGAATCTGTTTAAGAATTTGAAGAGTGCCCAAAGTTCCAGCTCCTTCAATTCCAGGGATTGAGAGCATCGACTTTTGGATCGAATAGAATAGAATTGTTTTTATCGATTAAAATAATTGATTTTCAAATTTTTTTCTTAAATGTATCTAGTCATTACATAATAGAGATTAAAAAAAAGAAAATAAGAAATTTTTAATCCTTTTGTTTTGTATTTCAGTTTTTAGTTAATATGGTCGAAGGTAGCAGTAATATGAACGTACGGTGTAATTGTGCGTGACGAATGTAACATGTGCGTGACGGTGTTTAAAGTTGAAAAAATTGTTTTATAATTTTTTTCTTAAATAACTTAACTACTAATGTAATCTAGGATAACCTCTAATTGCTGTTAAAAAAATATGAAAATTCTATCTGAAGTCAATTCGCAGAAATTTCAGATAGAAGCTGACATCAAATTTTTAAAGGGAAAATTTTGTAGCACGTGCGTACGCTACATTTTGCTTAATAACACCGAAATTCATAAGTGGATTCATAAAACCCTTACACATTTTAAATAGACCGTAAAATTAATTAATAAAAACTGCAAACCAGTTTTCGCAAAAATTTCTTCTTAAGTAAATCAGTTGCAATTATTCGCAAGCTGTAACAGTGCGTGACATGGAATTCATGATATTCAAACTTTAAAAGACTTTATTCAAACATTTTGTTCTAGTTCATGATTGATATGAATAATTATTAATATTTTCTTGAATGATATTTTTCAAATATATTAAATATCGAGACATGATGAATCAGTTTAAATTTTCTGTTGGTCTTTACAATCTTTTTTGTTGCATAATTTTAGACCTGATCAAATGTTTCGAACTTCATCAATATTTTCAGAACAGTCTAAAATTGAAAACTGAAATTTTTTAAATGACTAAGTAAAGGGTTATTTTTCTTTATTCTTATATATATATGTATATATCTATATCCTCTTGAAGTGAATAAGAAAACTTTTGTTAAATTCTCAGAAGCTTTATATTCAGTAATAGTATATAAAGCAGCTCAAGAATATCATAAATTCTCTGCAGATCACTCGGTAGCTTTACTCCAGTCTCTGGTCTTAATGAGTGAATAACTTAACTTTTATTTTTAGCTTTAAACAAGTTTGAATTCTTAACCGTAAACAAAGCTTTGCGTCGTCCACTCTTTGTGTAGAACCAAAAAATCTCTTGAGTTTTAAAAGAATTCAAATACTCTCTCTTTCAACTTGATTTCAGCTCGGAAGATGAAGTAAAAAGAAGTTTTTCAATTGTTGCATTTTTTTTTAAACACTCAGCTTGGTTGGCAAAAAATTATAAATTTTAATGGCAGAGACACATATGGTATGGAAAAAAAAAAAAGTTAAATGAGCGAATATTGAGAAAAGCGAGTAGACTAAGTTGAAGGAAGTGGTAAGTGGGGCCGGTTCTGAAATGACTTGGATGAAAGACTTAAGCAGTGAGTTTTTGGTGTAAGGCACCGGTGCTTTTTGACTTTTTTTGTTTTTTTGTATTTTTTGTTCGATCGCTCATCGCTTCGTATTGCGTTTTACAAACATGTTGAACAATTCGGATTTGTATGGATTTTCGTCGTCATAGTCGTCTCCATCGCCGTCGTCTTGGTCTTGGTCTTACTGGTAGTGTTCCGTCATTCAATGCCAGACTCGTTTTGGCTCCAAAATGGCATAAAAATAATTTTCCATTTTTACAGCTTTGTTTATTGTACACATGTCTGTAGGTATTAATGTATGGATATTGTTTTTGTGGTTTTGATTTTTTTCCACTTGATGTTTGTTGTTTTTTCGTTGCTGTTTTGTTGTTGGTTTTGCTGCTGCGCATAAAATTCTTGGAATAAACATAGATATAAGCTGCTACAGCAACAACAACAAGCAACTGCATTCAAATAAAATGGTTTTTCCGTGCATTGCATTCTTATTTACGAATTTTTCCTAACAAGCAGTTCTGTTCTTTTTTCGGAAGAGCTGCCTGTGCGCACGTCTATTTTTGGACTTGGTTTGGCTTTGAATTTGCAACGTATGCGCAACGTATTCATTTTGTTTGTTCGTACTCGGGTGCCGCATTATGGAGTCATGTTTATAGTTTAAAAAAAATTACATAAAAATAATGTTAAGTTTATTCATATGGGATATACACATACTTATGTGGGTGTTCATATACGTATACTTATGGGTGGAGGCATCTGTTTTGCAAAAAGAAAACTCATTCAAAGTCAAACATTTAGCAGCCTATTGTATTGTACTCAGCAGTATTGTAGAAGCTCATAGGTTTTAACCATGTTAATCGTGGAGAAAGCTCAATAATAAAAACATAATGTAAGTGCTCAATATTCAGGGAACGGTTTAGAAAACAGTGTTTTGAAAAACCGATCGAAGGTTTTCTCAGCGATAAATATTTTCCATTTTATAAACAATTTAAAGCCTAAAGTAATGTTGAAAAAATAGACTTTTTTTAGTATCCGCAATTTTATTAAAAATTTATATATTGCTTATTACATTTTGCTTATGTTAACGAAATTTTTTTGGTTTTTTTCATTTCAGATGATCCAGTTCAGAGATATCGTGCTCACCGCAAGACGCTTTTTTTTTGAGGAGCTCCCAGAGATCAGCTATAGCAGCTTTATAAACAATTATTTTTAAAAATAAAAAATATCAAATATTAAAAAGTTTCCATAAATGCATATAAATTTTTACGTTCATAATATAAAATGTCTAAAGGAAAATTTTTCTGAAAATATATTTTTTTTCCCCTGGCTGCGTATAGTCCTTTAATGATGAACAGTATAAAGTTGAAAGAACTAGAGAATACAAAATAAATTACAAGAAATTTTTCAAGTTAATTAAAGTTTAACGGTGAAAATGTGACATATCTAAATATTCATATAAATTCGCAGAAGAAATTAATGATTATATTAAAGGCAGCATGTTTCTACGAAGGTACTCCGAAAAAGTCAAGCTAACCATGTCTATTGTTTTTGGTGAGAAAACCAGTGAATTGTTCTATCTGTGAAAAATGGCAAATAAATTATAGCAAAATTTTCAACAAGAATTATAAATGCAAAAATATGTATTAACACTTCATTTCTCTGAAACATTCTCCAAAGTTAAATCCAAAACAAGCTGATGTACCTAGTCTTAAAGATAATCATTAGATTATCCAAAGATATTAATTCATATGACTTATAAGTGCAATTTTGATTAGTCAGTATCTTTTTGAATAAAAGTTATTTTTTTTCAAAAAGCTTTTTATTTCTCAACATAGTTTCCTTTAGATCGATGCATTTATTCTAGCGTTTTTTTCCAATTTTTTTAATTCCTTCCAAATAAGAGGTGTCATCAAGGTCCTCAAAATAGGCGACCATTTATTTCATTGATAACCTCTCCAATCGACCAAAATCTCTAACCACCGACCCATCTTTTTCCGGTTTTGAAATAGGAAATCTTAAAAGCATAAAATTTCAAAAATATAAGAGAAATGCACTTCAATGAAATTCACAATTTTTCAAATATTCGCTGAATTTCTAACAATCTTCATAGGAATTTGTTTGGTTATGGTTCCGTTGACTACCTTCTTAGTACCTTCATTTACAAATGAGCTGTCGAATTATTTTACTTTGAGAACTAGGTTTACAGTAAACAATTTACATTTCTGTAATGAATGCATAAGAATATGGGAGCATCACTTTTCCGGGAGTAGATGAAACTCGTCTTATAAAGATTATTCGAAAGGTTAGTCAATAATCACTTAAAATTCTCTTTCGACAAAGGGGAATAAATAAATATAACAGAAAATCTCAAAAGCTTTTATTCTTGTCAAAAAAAATTGTTAATCACATGAGTAGCCTAGGTTAAAAATAAAATTTTTCCCGGTTTCATATTCGGGGGGAAACCATTAACCTTGACAGAAAAAAAGAATCAACGTTAATGATCAACTGTTCAATTTTGATGATAATGTAAATGTTTAATGTTGAATATTAAATGATAAATGCTAGAGGTGAATATGCTAGAAATAAACTGTTAAATGTTAAGTATTAAATGATAAATGTTAAATGCTAGATGTTAAATGTTCATAGTTAAATGTTAAAAGTTAAATATTGAATTTGAAATGCTAAATCTTAAAGGCTAATTGTTAAATTGTTTTAATTGTTTAAATGATATATTCCTTTTTCTCAATATTCATAGTAAACTTAACATTTTAAATACTTAACGTAAAGCTTTAAATCTTTCAATTTAGAGATTTTGTTGTCAAAATTTGAAACCAAAAATGAATAAATTTAAAACAAAATTTGGCGCCTTGCCAAACATGAACAATCGGGAATAAAACCAAATAATTGGCAGATAACAGTTTTTACCTAGTCAGAAAAACACTCGGTGCTTTTTCCGTCTGTTTCTACTGCCTTTATTCATCTTTAGTGTATTCATCAACTGCCGGTAACAGCTTACAACAAAGCATTTGCAGTTAAAACAATATTTTTAACCTGGTTTTAGTTTTTTCTTTATTTTTCACAAAATCGATCTACAACATTTTTCATTGGCGCAAAGTACAAAAACCTTGCTGCTATGTTAAAAGCGGCGCGTGCAGCGCTCTTTTATGAACCTTTATTATGCAGTTGAAAGCTCTCTGTCGCCCACTTTTTCGCGCCTGCTGTACACCTTTTCACACACGAACAGACTCACGCACACACTTGTGCTCACAGAAAACTTTCACTCCCTTTCTACTCCACTTTTGTGGCTGTTGCTGTTGCTGTCGTCTGTTAGAGCGTGGCATATGAAAACAATGTTGTTGCTACTTTGTGGTTGTTGTTGTTTTTGCATATTTACACGTACGTTAATTTTTTGCGTTTTTCCATAGCTCTGTGCAAACATCAGCCACAGCACAGCAACAGCGTCAACAATAACAACAACAAAAGCAACAGCACTCAACAACATTTTCATTGCTGCCTTTCAAGCGACTGCGCTGCATTGAAAGCCAGAGAAAATAAATAAAAGAAAAACAAATAAAAGCACACAAACAAAAAATAAAACAATTATGCCAATGTTGTAGTTGTAGTTGTTTTTATTGCTATTGCTGTTGCGTTTGTGTTTGTTGCATAAACAATTATTTAAATTCGCACACTGCACGAGCTGCTAAGAGAGAATAAGAAGCTTTTATGATGTGCAAGGGTGTGCATATGATGAGAAGAAAAGAGAGAGAGAGAGAGAGAGAGAGCAAGAGTGAATGCACAAAGAGCGCAAACGATCGTTAAAGAGGATCGCGTCACATTAACAGCAACATATTAACTGCTGCTGCTGTTGCTAGTATAACCAATTTTTCTGGTGCTGCTGCTTTGAATACAAAAAGCTCTATTTAGGCTTTAGATTATGGTATCCGGGGGTATGGTTATGAAGTGAAAAGAGTAGGAATGGAGTGATGTTTGCAAATATTGTTGGCAGCAACACCGAATCATGTTAATGAGCAACAAAAAATCTATACATTTAACAAAAAAGCGACGTTGTTTAAATTTTATTCGCAAAAATCTTATTTTTTGTTCATTAAACAGTACAGAAAAAAAAAATGATAAGTAGTAGTATTGTTGCATTTTTAATAGCCGATGTTGTTGCTTTTTTATTGCAATAAAGTTAAGTTAAATTGTTTCGAACATTAAATTTCATACGCGGCAAAAATATTGTTATTAATGTTTGTTTGTTTTAGTTTTGTTGTTTCTGTATTATTTTGTTTGGATTTCATTGTCGTCATCATTATCGTTTTTCTATGTTGTTGTTATTCCAGTTGTTGCTATTTCATCTAAGCTTGATGGACAGCACGCGGAGCTAATTGCAGCAATTGGCGCATTTAAATTATGTATGTTGTGTTGTTTTAGTTAGTATATAGCAATATAAGTTGTTTCTTTTTTGTAGTTGTGGTTTTTTTTTTATGCACATACAAAGATACATCAAACCTTAACACTATGTTGTTTTTGTTGTTGTTCACTTTAGAGTGCACTCATTTTCTGCTCTGACCTTGCATTAAAATATTTAGATACACACACATACGAGCGCAGACAAACATACACACTCGCACTCACACACACAAACATAAACGTTGTATTAGCAAAACAACAAAAACATAGAAAAGAAGAAAATTTCGCATCATGTGATCTTTAGGAATATGCAAAATATGCAAACTAATGTTTGTATGAATGAATGCACAACAACAAAAACAACAACAACAATAAAAGCAACAAACCATCAATACTTGCATAGTCGCAATAGTAAGTTACTTCAATTATATAACAATAGAATTTATTTAATGCACTAAAGTACGGCTATATTTTATACTAAACACACTCAGAAAAAATGATTAAGCATTTTAATCTACATTAGCATTTACACTAACATGAGTGTTAATGTTAACATAAGTGTTAATGTTAACATGAGTGTTAATGTTAACATGAGTGTTAATGTTAACATTACCACTAACATTAACATTCATGTTAACATTAACATTAACAACATTAACATTAACCTTATCATTGATATCATTAACTTTAACATGAACTTTAACATTAATGTTAGCATTTACATAAACAATAACATTAACATTAACGTAAACATTAACGTAAACATTAACGTTAACGTTAACATTAACATTAACATTAACATTAACATTAAAATTAACATTAACATTAACATTAACATTAACATTAACATTAACATTAACATTAACATTTACATTTACATTTACATTTACATTTACAATTACATTTACATTTACATTTACATTTACATTTACATTTACATTTACATTTACATTTACATTAACATTAACAATAACAATAACAATAACAATAACAATAACAATAAAAATAACATTAACATCAACAATAAAATGAACATTAACATTACCGCTTACATTAACATTAATACTAACGTAAACATAAGAGTTAATGTTTTTAAGATTAATCTATGTAGTAACTTCTTTTTTCTTTTTTTTTTGTTAATAGACCCTTTTTCCCTTTAGTTCTGCAAGTTAAAAATTAAAATAAAACTAAAAACAGGATCGTTTATGAACTTTCACTAAGTCATCATAATATTTGCAAATTTGTATTCTTAATTTCAAAATACACAGGGTACCCATCACCATCAGTCTTGTCTTCTGTTTCGAGACTAATTTTCTCAAATTTTGGTATCGATCTTTGGTTGTCCTTAAAATCTAAAATTTTTTATTTATTCACTATATTTTTTTTCATATTACATTGCAACAAGCTAAATTCTGTTTGAGGGGAAAAATCGATCAAAACCGCGTGACAGCAACTTGAATTTCATAACTTCTGGATTAACTGCGCATGAGCTGTCATGAGAGCAGCAACATGATGAGCACAAATAAGCAAGGCTGGCATCGTTGCCACCAATGCCACCACCCAACTTCAACCACTTACAAGTGGCCCCTTTCATTTTCCATCCTCCTCCCTCAAACAGCCTCATTTTCATCCATAAAGGGAAAGAGAACTGGTATGTTTTAGCAAAAGATCTCGAAACTTTAATCCAAGTGGGCGTTAAGCGTAGCGTAAAGGAAAAAACTGGGTGTGACAACTTTTGTTGTTATTGTGTGGAAACAACTACTTTCCACACAAACTCAAAATTTTCCACTAGGTTTTCCTATAAATGATTAGTTAAATAATAAAGCCCCGCATACCATACAACTTTTTTTTTAGTACACGCCAGTGTGACTGGCAGACTTTTTTTATATTTAATATGCATAATTTTTGCCGCTTGCCTTAGGCAACGGTAAGGACAATATTAGATGAATATGGTTGTTGTCAACCGCGATAATCGTTACAAGTAATGTTAAACCAATTTCTCATTTTCTTCAATAACTTATTAAAGTACACGTTGACCAGTTTATGGACTCATGAAGAGACGAATGAACGGACAGACAGAGGTAACATAAATATTTGTTCGGCATGTGAGCTAGTTTGAAGTGTTACAGCTGCATAGCTGCTCAGTGGCGTAGTTTATATTTAGTCAAAATGAATAACGCAGGAAATAAGAAAGTCTAATTTAATTTTTTTTGTTTCATTAAAAAAATGCTTAAAAGTGTGACAAGTACCTTGCGACTGATTGTCTACCATATTTTTGTCCTAAATATTCCATATTACCCTCTAAAAATTCTCGCGACAGATTTTTGCAGCAACAAATGCGACTAATGCCATGTTCTTAGACTAAAATGTGAAAAAGTTTTATTATTGCCTGCTTAAATCTATTGCGACCAAGTTTTATGGCGCCAACAATTGCGACATTACTTTGTGACTGATCGTCTGCCATATTTTTCGTCCTAAATATCCCATATTACCTTTTAAAAAGTTTTGCGACTTATTTTTCCCGCCACAAAATGCGACTGAGACCTTATCTTTTGAAATGTTATTTGACTTAAATCTGTTTATTTTTCAAGATTGTCGTCACAAAATTGATTGAGACTATTTTTTTTGTCGCAAACAAATGCGACCGAATACGTGGCCTCAACTTTAAATGCTATTTTAAATGCCTCTGAAAATTTGTCCAAAATATTTTTTTTGTCGCAAACAAATGCAAACTTTCTGAATGTTCGGACAGTACTGCGACGTTTTTTTGTGTCGATTAATAGTGCAAACAGTATCTTACGATTGATTTAATGTAACATCCTTGGGCAATACTATGCCTCATTTACATACTGTGAATGCTTCTAATGTCGTAAACAAATGTAGCTAGTGCTTTGCGATTGATGAGGTGATGTTAATTTTTTGTATGAGACAGATGCGACTACTCGAGCCTTATCGCATGCAATGAAGTTTATCAAAAACTGGAGTATAAATGTGAATTACTAAAATTCTTGCAACTGATTTTCGGATTGCATGCATATGCGACCTTGCGATCGCAATCAACGGTTGCTATTGACAGCTTTTACAATTTTTTTTTGTAATCTTTAAGTATTTCAGACAATTTCTCATAAATACAGCAGTAATAAATAGCATTTCGCTCCCTCACAAGCTTTTACCTACGCCATTGTCATCGATTGTTGACTGGAGGCGTGGTTGCAGATGTGGGACAACTTATTAAGTACTCAACATTAACTATTATTACTTGCGTCACGGCCTTCTATGAAGTAATGTAGGGTCATCAAGTGCAGTATTGGTAGAGTTAGTGAGAGACAGAGAGAGAGAGTGGGAACACAGCAGAAAAATAGTTAAAAAACTTGCGAGAGTGTAAAACTTATTTAATGATACGCTGCTGTACTGCTTGTTTTATTATTAAGTGCATTCAATGAAAAGTCTTAGTATTTTTTTTTTTCTGCTATCTTCAATAATGATAGCGCTATTTCTATGATTGCCTACTATATAATAGTAGCAACATATAAATTGCCAACGGCTTAATTTTGCACTCACTCTCATCTACGCTCTGCCTCTATTTCTCGCCGAGAAATTTTTTACTATCATACTTTAAAAAAAGTTCACAGCAAAGCTTTTATGGTTTCCTCTCATACTTGCAATAACTAGATTTTCCACCACGTATCAATTTTGCATGGCTGATTATGTTATCTTGTTTTTGTTGTTGTTGTTCTGATTGTTGGCACTGTCATGTTTCTAGTTAATTGATTGTTTAGTTGCCAACATAATAATTTTGATGAGCAATATTTTAATTGTTGTGATTTAGTTGGGTTCTTTTTTTATTTTCAGTCTGAATACCTAACAACTCTTAGAATTAAATTTGTGCATTTTTTTTGTCATAAAATTTGCTTAGTTGTTAGCAGCTACGAATAGAGTAGTGTTGCTGCTGACAACAACAACAACACCAACAATATCTATCACAAAATTGCTGTAGTTGATGACATAATTCGTGTCTGATTTATGACTTTTGCTTTTCATTTAATCTTTCACATATTTTGTTGTTTTTTATGTATATAAATTCTATCATCAACAAGTTGGCTAAAACAAAATTAAGTGTATTTTAAATGCTTGAAAAAAACAAAACGCAGACTGACTCACTTAATTAACTTTCGACTAGCTTTGAAACAAGAAATGTGATAATCATGACTTTTCTTAACTCAGATCATTAGCTTAGATGTTAATTTCTTCATCTTCATTACAAAAAAAAAATGTTTAAAGATGCACTGTAAGCTCCAGGAAAAGCTTTTTCAATAGTTTTATATTGGTCTGAATCTATCAATCGTCGTTGCAATGCCGTTCAAAATTTAGATAAATGGGTTATTCGAAACTTAATTTTAACTGCATTAATGGTTCCAACTAGTAGTTGTTCCACCATAGATAGATAGAAACCTATGCGTCCTTGATAACACCATCTAGGCTATTTTCAAGACGAAGACAAAGAAGCAAGGTCAAGATCTGCCTTGGGGATCACTTAATAAATATTATAAAAAAATGGGGCTTGGAAAGTTTTGGGGTTTTTTAAGATTATATTATATCGGCGTTCTACCTTGAAGAACCATGCAATAAACAGGGGTTGAAGGCCAAGAGCTTTTAGCTTAAAAGGTTAAACACAATTTTATTCAAGCTTAAGAGCTTTTAGCTTAAAAGGTTATATACCAAAAAAAATTGATTTTTCTAGAATTTTTCTTAAGACTTAGAAATATTTTTGTATATAAAATCACGGAAAATTTCACGAGGCTTCGAGCACATTTGTAAAGAGGTCTCGTAACTCGTAACTCATAACTATATTTTGCAGTTTATTAGCAAGGTTTCTCGGAAATGGCTGAATCGTTCAGTCAAGAAGTTTTTCACCAGTTTTTTTAGTATGTTTTTTTTAGTAATTGATTAAAGATTTTTTCTCACCGATAAATATTTTCTATTCAGTAAACAATTTAATTTTTTTTTTGAGAAACCGCTATTTTGTCAGAAATTGATAATTCGCTTATCCCTTCGATTAAAGTCTAGATAATACCTAATGTTAACGACATTTTTTGTTTGTTTTCATTTCAGATGATCCGGTTCAGAGATATCGTGCTCACCGCAAGTGGCCTTTTTTTGGAGGAGCTGCCAGAGATCGGCTACAGCAGCTTTAAAATAATTATTTTTACAAATAAAAAACATGAAAGTAGAATTAAAAGTTACCGCAATATGTAGAGTAAAGTAGGGTATTGTGATATAGTCTGGGGTCCTACTCCGTATTTCGATTCGTAAATCAATGCGTTGCGAAAATGAAATGCGATGCGCATTCAAATAGCAAATCGCACGTAGTTATCGCTTACGGAGTACCGATTACGCTATTTTGCGATTTTACTTTTTCGCATCGCAATACAGAGTAGGGCCCCTGGTAATGTGATATAGTGGCTTCTTTCGCAAGTGGGGCTTTTTTAAACACGATTTTGCATGCTAAGGTAACAAGAACAATGAAAAACACGTGCTGCATAATTGGCGATGTTTTTGCGGCTATCATTTAAAGTCAGTACAACAATGTATTTTTTGCAGTGCAGACAGGTTTTGTTTTGCAAATTTCCCTTGCGAAAAAATTGTAAAAAAAGAAAGTGTTTTAAAATGTGATTGAAATAAAAAAATATTTAATTATTAAAATTAATGTTCTCAAGGTTAGTTTTGCATTAGAGAAATATTTTTGTTTTTTATCGCTTTTTTTGTGTAAAAAGTGGTATTCGGTTAATGTGATACAGTGAAAGTTGGATAATGTGGTATATCACATTGCTCAATATATCGATATATCACATTAGCCGAACTTATTACGGAACTATTTTCCAGCTTCATTTATAGTCATATCTACTATCTATTTATTCTGTAATATATTCATCTATTTGTGTTTCAAGATAAAATCATGCCAAAGCCGGGAGAAATACGAAAATAGAACCCAAAGGAAATGAAGAAAGCCATAATGGAAGCTATACCACATTTCCCGCATATACTTTATCGCATTACCTGCCACTTTTTCCAAACACCGATATTTGAATTTTTTCACTTTTGTTAAAATAACTCAGGATCATTAAAACTTAGAAGATAAATACAATGGTATATACAAGGTGGCGCAAAAATAACCTTCCGATGTTTTTTGGTTGTAATTTAAAAAAAAAATTAAAAACTTTGATTCTTCTTGTGGATTATTTTTATTTGGTCTTTTAATTTTTTTTTACATCAAGTCGAGAATATGATGTCATGTAAATGGCCGCCGCCACAGTTGATTGTCATTTGAGCCCTTTTTATGGCATTTTCCATCACTTCGGCCAAAACTTCCGGCGATAGGTCCTCACATTCTTGACGGATATTGTCTTTCAGAGCTGCAAGAGTCTGAGGCTTGTTGACATAAACCCGCGACTTCAAAAAGCCCCACAAAAAGAAGTCTGGAGCGGTCAAATCAGGTGATCTTGCTGGCCAGTGCAAATCGGGAGATTAGGCGCCCGGGAAATGCATCCTTCAGCATATCGGTTGTGGCACGTGCAGTGTGTGCCGTTGCACCGTCCTGTTGAAACCACATGTTTTCCAATCCCAATTCATCAAGTTGCGGCAAAAAGAACTCGTTGATCATTACTCTGTAGCGCTCACCATTCACAGTAACCGTCTTCGAAGAAAAAAGGTCCGATGACTCCTCCAGCGAAAACAGCACACCATACAGTGACTTTGAGCGGGTGTAATGGCTCTTCGTGGGTTACACGCGGATTTTCAGTGCCCCAGAAGCGTAAATTTTGCTTATTTACGTACCCGCTAAGATGGAAATGGGCCTCATCACTCATGATTATTTTTGATGAAAAATCATCTTCCTCTTGGTGGTGATTAATTCCGCGTTCTGAAGCAGTGTAGCGTAACATTGTTTATTAACGTGTATTTCGCATGTGTTTACTACACAAATGTCAAAACAGAACTGACATTAGGGGCCAATCGCAAAATTTATAGCATTTTCTGATAGGAGGATTACTTTTGCGCCACCTTGTAGTAAACAAACCTTCAATAAGTGGTGTAACACTAATAAGTATGTGTTTTGTGGCACATTTTGCCTGCAGTCGACGTGTATATCACAATACCCTACTTTACTCTATATATTTTTACGTTAATTAATTAAAATGCTTCTCGGGAAAATATTCTAACCCTTTAAAGAAGAGAAGTATTCATAATGCTGTTCATAGTTATGGTGAACGACGGACTGAAAAGTCTTTAATATTTTCAAGGTCAACTCATGAGATTTCTGACAATCTTTGGATTAATAAATCAAAATAATATTGAATATTTTTTACTTGTCCTAGGTTGAAATTCAACTGTAATTATTTACTAAGTACTCTTAGTATTTCAACAACTTTATCGAAATATTTATGCTTTTAGTTTACAAATCAATTCACTATAACTCTACGATCGTTTGTGGCACATTCATTCCATCATTGTAGTTAGTCTTAAAATTGGAAGAAACAAATTGTGCCTGAAAATTTGCCATATTTTTTTAACGACTACTCAGAGTTGATGTTTTAACATTTTAAAATTAACAGCGATGAATTTTCGCACAAGGATTTGAGAATATATTTATTGCAAATCATCGATAAGCTGGTGTAAAGATAGATATAGAAACTTGTAAGAGTTCGAAGGATAAAAATATCTGCCTAAAAATATGCAAATAATACACAGAGTTTATGTTTTATGATATGGTCACTAGGGTACTTTTTCTGCCTAGCCTAGAATAACTGACACCGAAAATAAAGCTTTCTAAACACAGAGATAAGCTCACAGCCAAACTTGTTGGTAAAATGAAGCAACTTGTACCAAAAGCTGGTGCAAACATAAAACAAAAAATACTTTAGCCTTCAAACGAGCAATGAAGGCGAACAATTCAAACACTAACTGACAACAACCAGCAATGGCGGCGATCCACCCTTTGTATTGATTTTTTCAACTATAGTATTAAGCACAAGCCATCCACACACACACTCACAAACTAATCCTCAACTAACTCCCCTGCCCTAACTTCCGCCACTGAACGAGCATGAACATCGGGGAGAAATATTTTTCTTTTTTGTGCTACTCAAAACAAGTCAAATGCACCTTGACAACATGAACAAGAATAGCAACAACAGCAGCAACATCAGCAACTACGAATACAACTACAAATAATGAGAGCGAGAAAGCCTGCCTAAGCTCAGTCAACCCAGCCGACCCAAACAATAACAACAACAACAGCCAATATGATTATGCACGGAAATACAAGCTTCATAGCATGATCCCCGCACTAATAAAAATGCCTGCGGAGCAACCCTCTGCAGTGCGTTGTGAAAACCTAACCATGGCTGTTGGTTGCCTGCTGGGTTGTTTGAACAACCCCTGTGTCAGAAAACCAACATCACCGTACCTACAGACTAAAACGGGCAACAAAGAACCATGAAGTAGCATTAAAGTGAAGGAGGCAAAAAAAAGGCAGAAAAGGTCTACCGCCCAAACCTCGAGTTTCGAATCCAGACTCATGCGCAGAGCTGGACGTGAGTGAGGAAAAAATGAAAATCATTTCGAAATTCGAACTCGACGCGAGATCCCAAAGAATGGTCATGCTCTTAGTTGTGGTCGTTCTAAGTATCTCTCGTTTTTTCGGCATCCAAGAGGGTGTTGGTTTCTAGGTGAGAATATCCATACTGATGTTGCTATACTTCAAAGGATAACAGCAGCTCGACCCTTCGCACGCTCTCAGCGAAAACTTTAGCTCTAAGAATAGCGCTTGGTGACACAAGCAACCCCAAGCAGAGTGGTCGCTATCGTCGCCGCTACCACCGCCGCCGCCTAGTAACAAGTTCGTATATCGTTTGAATTTCGAGTTTAAGCACAGAGATGATTGAAATGATTTTCGAATTTCGAACAATGGGTGGACGTACATGAGGCGGGTTTCTTTTGTATTGTACTGCTGATAATCATGTCAGCCGAACAAGGCCAAACTACAAAAGCTGTTTGCAACTCGCTGCCGAACAAGAACATGGAAAGCCAGTCAACGCCACGTTCACCTCGATTGACATTTTTTTGTTGTCGATGTTGTTGATGTTGTTAGTCGAAGACAATAAAATGTGGTGCAGGCGGCTCGTGCTAAAGGGGTGCAAAATAACAACTACAAGTGATACAATCACGAACATCACTATCGAAAATACACACTCACTTCCTTTCTACCTCTACTTCCCTCCCTCCCTCCCTCCCTCCCATCACGCGGTAGACGACATAGAATTTCTATGTTCACATTGTGCTCTGTTGATGGGGAGTGATGGGAAAAAGCCTTCAATTCAAGAGAGGGTGACAGCATAATAAAAGATAATGATGAGGTACTCGCTGCTGCTGCTGCTGTCGCTGTTCGAATGCTGCTGACACAGCGTATGTATCTACGATGGCTTACATTTTTGTATGTATCTATGGTGTAAATTTCGAAAATATCGATCGTAAATTGACGAGGTTCTCATGTGAAACAACGCCAACAACAAAATTTACAACAACATGAAAACCCTCAATAATTATCTACCCGGGCATTAAAGCATATTTCTATAGCTTCATCACGGCATGCTTTATCATCAACCCCCAAAGTGGAAAATCAGTCCGTCATGGTAGGGGTTTCTAAAGCAGCAGCAGCAGATTTCAATGATATTGCGTTAAATTTGTTAGTTCAATTATGGGTAGAGAACTCAAGTTGAAGCATTTGAAGTATGTCCGGAAGGCCATCATTGTTGGTTGGGTTTTTTGTTCTCAATCAGGTGTGCTTAATAAGGGGTTGGTTGCTTGGTTCTTTGATCCATCCATGAAACGATGAAGTTTTCAAATTTAAGATTAATTTTTCATGAAGGATATTAAATTTAATCCCAGATCTCATCTGGGATTTAAAATACATGCGATATTTTTGCCGATGAATTATTAACTTTCTCCTATGCCCATTGTTATTTTTTTATGAAAATGAGGAGTTCGGATTTTTTAGAACTAATATTTATCTTATACTACACCAAATTGTCATCCCATTTTCGAATCAAGATGTAACACCTGAATATCCTCAGTAGATCATAAGTAAATTTTTCCAACTTTTTTAACGAAGCGGGTAGAAATGCTCAGAATCAATGGTTACCGACATTAGCAAAATGAGCCAACATAAAAAACTTTGTTTATTTCTGCTTCATTTGCGAAAACATTTACGACAGAAAAAAAAAACGTTTATGATTGTTTTGCGAATGAAATGTTTCGTTATTGTTTCAAAAACTTTTAACGAATGTTACAAATGAGTGCTCATATTTTTGGATTTAAAAAAGTTAATGCATTAATTTCTTTTTTTGTGAAACTTCATCTCGTTAGCATAACATAAAGTTCCAAAATAAAAAAATATCTTCTCAAAACATATTCTCTTTACATTCTTAGAAATGAAGAATGTACAGAGCAAAGATTATGAATTCAAACATAAAGATTATGAATAGAAGGCTTAACCAGAAAGCTTTCAAGCTCGAACTTTATTTATCCGTATTTTATAAAATCAGCAAAAAAAACGGATTTTGTTTTTTTTTTTATATAAAATCAGCATAATTCTTATTTTTAAAGCTTTATAAACCTTAATCGAGAAATTATTATCGATAAGATTTATAACGTATTTGTTTTCGTTTCAATTTCAAAGATAAATATCATAACCTATCATTCGAACTCGATAAAGGTTAAAAGCAAAAACTTTCCAAATCAATGCATATAAAAGTCGAAAAGTTACAAAATTTCGACATCAGAAACATTTCCTCATCGAAAATTGGATGTGAACTAACCCTCGGGAAATGGAAACATTCTAGGATATAAGCAGAAAATATTCCATAGAATGTAGGAAGCATTCCCTTTCGCTAGACACTCCATTTATACACACTATGTCATTGGAGGGAAACATTCCCCTCCGCTGCCTTGAAAATTAACGTGGAAACATTCCTCTTCATTGTCTTGAAAATTAATGTAGAAACAACAAATTAATAACAATCAAGCACGACTACTGAGGCCGCCTTATTATTCGAAATAAATTAAAATTGAAGTTGCCCCAAAACAAGCAAAAATTTCCACATGAATTCCTTAAAAATTGGTTAGGAAACAACATCAATTTTAAACTAATCAAAAGTTTCCAATGATACTTCTAATGATAATGTTTTCACATACATTCTTAAGAAAGTGATTTGGAAACAATATCAATTTAAAACTTCCCATACGCTTCCAAAAGATATGATGTTTCCAAATCACTTCCTGGGTTAAAATAGAGAGAAAAAAAAAGGAAAAGTTACCAAAACCTAAAATAAGTAAACCAAAAAATAAAAATTTGAAATTTCCACAAACATAATAGTGCCCGGTAAAAATCCAGTAAAAAATTCAAAAATATAAAAAAAGAAGAAAAATTAAAAAAGTTGTTTTAAATAAAGGGTGTTTTTTTTAGAGGTATAGAACTTCGAATTGAAATAAAACACAAGAAAATCGTTTAAATGTCCATCAATTTGGCTTTATTGGAAGGATAATTTTATGCCATTAATGTTTAAATATGATTTCGGGCATGTGGCCGCCGCGACTGGCTCGAATAAAGCCAATTCTACAGGTCCAATTTTCAACCACTTTTTCGAGCATATGGGGCCGTATGTCGGCAATAACGCCACGAATGTTGGCCTCCAAGTCCCCTAACGTTTCTGGTTTGTTGGCGTAGACGAGCGACTTCACATATCCCCAAAGAAAATAATCCAATGGTGTCAAATCACTCGATCTTGGTGGCCAATTGACAGGGTCCATTCCGCGAAATTATGCGCTCATCGAATGTTTCCTTCAATAAATCGATTGTGACGTGCGCTGTGTGGCATGTAGCGCCGTCTTGTTGGAACCACAACTCATCCACATTCATGCCATCCAATTCGGGAACAAAATAGTCGGTTATCATGGCTCTATACCGGTTTCCATTGACGGTAACTGACTCTCCAGCATTATTTCGGAAGAAGTATGGCCCAATGACTCCACCAGCCCATAGAGCACACCAAACAGTCAGTTTTTGTGGATGTAATGGCGTCTCAAGGATCTCATGTGAATTCTCTTCACTCCAAATGCGGCAATTTTGCTTGTTGACGTAGCAAATCCTCCATTCAACCAAAAATGAGCCTCATTACTGAACAAAATTTTGCGATGTAAACTTCGCGAACTGAACCATCATTTTCGAAATAAATTTGCACGATTTGCTAGCGTTGTTCTTTTGTCAACCTGTTCATGATGAAATGGCAAACCAAACTGAACATAAATGACATTAGAGTTGCCAGATTTGACCACAAAATGCCAGTTTTATCTCTATTCGAAAAACAAAGCCCTAAAAAAAACACCCGATAGTTAAAAAAAATAAAAAAGCAGTTTAAGTAAAAAAAAAAATAAATAAAAATAAAAAATATTTTACGAAAGATAAAAAAACAACAACGAAAATCAAAAAATAGGAAAAAACTAAAAAAAAAATAAATTTATAAAAAAATAAAAACAAAACAAAAGCGAGATTTAAAAAAACAAGAAAAAACGAAAATAGAAAAAGCAAACAATAAAAAATAGACAAGAAAAATAAAAATCAAATTAACAAAAATTAGAAAAAAAAGAAATATACTATTTACAAAAATAAAAAAAACAATAAAAAATTTTCAAAATAAAAACAAACTTAAAAAATAAAAAAAAATAAGAAAATAAAAAAAAAAAATAAATACAAATCAAAAAACATTAAAAAAATACGAAATATTTTACAA
This sequence comes from Pherbina coryleti, assembly GCA_943735915.1. Lineage (NCBI taxonomy): Eukaryota > Metazoa > Arthropoda > Insecta > Diptera > Sciomyzidae > Pherbina > Pherbina coryleti. The sequence continues at coordinate 63,675,687 of OX030950.1, forward strand.
AAAAGTAACAAAAGTAAAAGAAAAATGTGAAAAATAAAAAAAAAAAATAAAAAGAAAAAAGAAAAAAAAAGTAAATGCATAATTAGGAAAAATAGATAGAGTAAGTAAAAAACGGAAAAGTATCAATACAAACTGAAAAATTTATTAAAAAAAAGTAAAGAAAGCAAAAATTAAAAAATGGAAAAAATGATAGAATTAAAAATAGGAACTAAAATAATTTTAAAAGTATAAAAATTAAAAACGAAAACATAATTAACAGGATCAATAATAAAAAATAATAATGAAATAAAATAAAAAAAATTTAAATTGGATCATTTTAAAAAAATTTCTTGATTCAAATAAAAAATCTATATACCAACTTCTCGATGGAATAATTTGCACAAAAAATATCAAACAATTTTTGTCAGGTGACCTCGGTAGTTGAGTAGGTATTGCGTTTGATTTCCGCCCCACAGGTCCCGAGTTCGAATTCTGGCAAGACTATGGTCCTAGTGCGTTTTTAACTTTGCATTTCTTTTCTCATTTCTAATCAATTAGAATTGAAAAATCATAAATTTTCACAACTCAGAAGTTGCGGTTGGTGGTTGGAAAATTTGTGAACTTGCCTCAGAAACTAACTCACATGTTTCTAAGGCTTCTCGCCAAGCTTGGAACATCCTACATATGTTTCACTTCATTGTTTCTTCTTTCCCACTAATCGTTCACCCCGTTTCGAACCAATGCAAACCTGACCGAATAGGAATCACATCTGAAATCCTTGGATTCATCCTTAAAACCCGATCAATATAAGAATTGGAAAGTGCTAATTTCGAAAACTGTCAAAATCGTAAATGATGGCAAAAATGTTGCATCGCTCAGAAGTTGCATTTTATTATTTTTTTTTTTTTTTGTATTTTTGGACAAGTGAATCATCACCACTCTTAACTTCATCGTTTTTTCGCCAACATCTTCTTAGTGAATGAAAATTAACGATAACATTTTTTCACGACAATGCGCAGTTTCTCCAAAAAAATGTGTTCTGTCCCATAAATAAGTGAACGCTCTTCGGTTTGTCTGTCCGCCCATCTGTCTATCTATCTATCTATTTGTCAGTCATTTGGTTGGTGTATGTATGCCAGTTGGTCTTCAACATTGCCAAACCATAAAGTTGATTTTTTTATCTATAGATGACAGCGTGATCACGCAGATCCATTGGCCAAACCTCCAAACCTTTGTCTTCTTCCTTTCACTTGCAATTAATGTAGGTTTTTTTTGGCTTTTAATATTTTTGGTGCTTTATTTTTATTGGCACATAATAAAAGTTTGGCTGGTATCTTCACATTTTGTTTGTTTGTTTGGTTTTTTTATTTTTTGACATACCATGCAGCATAAAATTTCTAAAAAAAAACAATTTAATTTTGTAGTTTTTCACTCACTGCGTGTCTTGCCTGCCTGCCTGCCGCCTGACCCCATAATTGCTATGAACAATCGTGCTCCAAAGACAGCAACAACATGGAACCCAAATATTTTGCGCCATCAATCATGGCGGCAACACAAAAACAAATACAACAACAAAAACAACAACAACAAACTAACAAACAGACAATCTCCAATTTCAAACTAAACCAATCGTTTTACAAAATTTTGGTACCAACCAACATATGTACATATATGATGATATACATATGTTTGTGTGCGCATAAAAAGCTTTCAAGTTTCTTTGGGAACAACAATAAAAAAAATTCGACATCTACTCTTGAGTGGTGGCTGCTGGCTTTAAAAGCCGCCGCCGCCGCCGCTTGAAAAGCTGGTTTTACTTAGCTGTTGGAGTGTGTGCGCTGGGTAAGCAGGGAGGGAGGGAGGAGAAGCGCAGGAAACGCGGCTATGATTTTCTCTAAGCGAAGAAAATAATTTTAAACTTTTTTTTTCCAAAAAAGCAACATTTTTATTATTCTCGTTGTTGTTGGGGTTTTTTCGGCGTCTTTCTCTTTTCTTCACATGACTAGTATGTCGTTGAGGGAGGGGGCGGTGGCGTTGGCGGGGGCTTGGGTTCAGCTCAGCTCAGCTTAATTCCGTTCGTTGCGGTTCCATTTGCGAAAACAAGTTTTTTTATTATTTTTTTTTTTGTTTGAAAGTCGACGTTTTTTTATTTTCTTTTCACCAATTCACTGACTGCGCTTGTTCGTCATACTCATGTTTTTCGGGCATGTTTTTTTCAGAAAGCTTTTTATGTCAACTTCTGTCTCGACGATCCTTGTCGCTAAGCTATCAATCTAACTATGGCTATCTATGCAATTATTATCTGCAGTAACTTAGCTATAGTATCTAAGCTTTTTTTAAGCTTAAGCTGAGATACACTCAGAGAAATCTGCTATGGAGCTAGAAGCTTTTGCATTCCTTAGACATCATTCTTAGACATCATTCTTAGACGTCATTTACATTTTCTCTAAAATGTGTTTGTTGTCAAAGCAGCTGTTATTTAGTAACAGCTGCTAAGTAACAGGAATTTTTGATTAGTATATCGCAGATACTTAAGTTTTTTTTTTCAAGTGTAGAAAACTGCTGTTTTAACTGTCTTCAAAATGTTTCACATTGCACACGCTTAATGCTATTTCAGAGCCAGGATAGAAATTAAGTTAAGAAAAAAAACCGCTTAGAAGGTCATCGCAATTAAGGTTTTTGTTGTTGTTTTTATCTTGATTGTATTGTATTTTGTTTTATCTGTTTGTCTGTTTGTCTGTTTGTTAAAATTTAATGCTTTTCGTTGTTAAGCACTGGAGGTGTTTGTTGTTGTAATTTTTGATGTTAGTCAGGTGCACTAGCCAAGTTAACAAAAACGATAAAATAAGCTTAATAATGATGCGCATAAAAATCTTGTTGCCGTCGAAACGCTGGCGTATATTTTGGATACCGCTTTCCCCGTACAAGTCAAGGCTAACAATCTGTCAAATTATAACCTCTAAACTTTGACAAAAATTGTTTCACTATCTTCGAGAGAAACTTTATTGTGAGAATTTAACTCTATTGAGTCATCGGCGGTGGTCTGACTATGGGTTGAGTATCCTAAGAAAGTCCTTGATTAAAATTTTGAATTGTTTTAATGTTTTAAATAGATAAAAAATATATACATACACTAAGGGAAAAAAATATTAAATTTATCCAAAAACTTTTTTAATTTATCCAAAAAGCGAGTCATTTTTGCACCAATAACGCATTTGCATAAATCGACTACGTAAATATTTAAAATTCATTTAAAAACTTTTTTAATTAAATAAAATATTAAAATATTTAAACAGAAATAATAAAAAAAATATATTAAAAGTATGCACGAATTTTTTAAATATCTTTTAAAAATTTACTATTTGAAAATAAAACTATCACATCTAAAGGAAATTTATATAAAAAATATTGAAATTAAAAAACAAAATATTCAAATATTTCTCACGAGCTGCGTCCATTAATGCCATTAGCATGGTTACTTTATTTTCTTTTTCGTTCCTTGATATACTATTTTTGACAGCCGGCGCAATATTATGCCACCAAATGTCATAAATAATATAAAACTATAAGACGAAAAATTATAAAGCAATATATGCAGGCAAATGACAATCTGTGCGACAATTTCGTGGGAAAATGTCGAGTTGTTACTCCAACCTACATAATCGCATAAGCAATCGCTCATATGTACGACCAAATATTTCTGTTATATTACTCTTGCAACAAAAATGAAATGAGAACTATAAGAACTAAGGTTGCAACTGCAAGAGAACAGAGTGCGATGCTGTTGCTGCTTGTCGGAATATGTGTGTACGTGTGCGATGCTGTTGCTGCTTGCTTGTATGGAATATGTGTGTACGTGTGTGGTATAAATAAAATTCAAATACGGGGAAAAAACGAGTTGTAAGGTAAATATTTGATTTATCCACGTAAATATTTAAATAAAATTGATACTCAGGCGTGGATAATGTTAATATGCATTATTTCCCTTAGTGTATATACTCGCGATCTTTTATACTTAAACCCTTCCTGGCTTATTGGTTGGTTTGGGTGGTGATTCTGCTTAAGGCAGTAACCAATTAGCTTAATTGAGCCATTTTGATACCACTTCCTCTTAGACCCTTTCAATGCGATCGAGAAAAATAAATAGATCGTTAATTTCTAAAGTTAAATGTTCCTCTAGATTGTAAAAAAATGGTCTGTGCGTGATGGGCAAGCACATCGAAAGTGTGCTAAAGTCCTTCCTTAGGATCATTGCAGCTATGACAGTGGGTGTGAAGAGAATACCAATTTTTTTTCGGCGTGTACACCAATGCATCAATGTCCCATACTAATAACCGTGATTCTAACTATATCAACTCGGTATCTTAATAGCAACTCGCAAGTTCTTCATATGAAGGACACATTTTTATTACTATCTTATAGGTTATTCGGCTTCTCCATCTGCAACCGCCTCTGTTGAAGTAGTAACTACTTAAACATTCTTTTATTTAAAAAATTTTAATAAATTTCATGGAATGGATTTTACTTTTATCTTGGTAGTAAGCAGCTAAAGTTTGAAATAAAAAAAATGCCAAAAAGTAAGTAAGTTTCCTTCTTAAGGCTGTGTGCGAATTAGACTAAAATTTAGGAAATGACTTTTCTATTTAATGGAAATTTTCAGCCCTGCAAACATTTAGCAAAACAGCTGACCCAACTGTGCGAAATAACATTTGACAACTAAATTTAATAACCTATTGTAGCACCTATTGCTATCTCTTTTCTTCACATTGGCGAGCATGCAATAATACATAAAAGCTCAACGCTGCCAGATGATCGACTGCATAACGTAGGTTTTTTTGTGGCAATTAAGAGCTTATTTTTTCTAAATTTCGATGAAATCTACAAAGAAAATATTCTTAAACAAGCAATATATTAAATTTTAATTAAAAAAAAATTAACCTGTAAGAATTAATTCGTCAATTTGGATGCTTTTACCCCTTTTGTTCAATTCAAAATTCCCACTTAGTTTCCCAAGAAGATCAGACACAAAAATATGGTAACTTTCAATTTAGTCATGAAAAGTCTACTCGAAAATTTACTAAATTTTAGACAAGCACTGCATTACCGGCAAACTTCCAATAATTTAGAAAAGTCAGTCAATTTAGATCAATTCGCACACGGCCTAAATATCATTGAAGCTATAAGATACCATTGAAAGTTGTAACTTTCGAGTGTAACTTAGTAACAAAGTAGAGTTTTAGTGATCACTATGTCGCAAAGGAATAGAATTTAAAGATATTATTTCTTAAATAAATGTAGGTTCATCACTAGAAATCCCGACGACGTTGAGTTAATTTTCACAACTAACGGTGTTAAATCGCTAGGTCTTGTTTTTCAATTTTTGTTTCCAAAACCAAAAATTACGCGACCAGGGTACTTCGATTGTTTCGCGACTTGTATGGAACGTAGCACCATCATGCTGAACAAAAAAGCCTTTGGATACCCAAAGGCCGTTTTAAACACTTTCCTTCACTGTGTCGATATTTTGGAGCAAGCGCCCGGATCGAAGTCATTTCAGTGTCTTCACATCTTGAACTGAACCAGTTTCTAGGAATTTTTTGATTATGTTGCGTCCACTCGTCTTAGAAGCCACATGATTATAGAGAGAATTTGCCCGACTTTAGTGCATCGGAACTCCGATTGAACACCAATTTTCGTAATAATATTCGAAGAATTCTGTCCTTTCTTTTCTAGTGTTGCATTATTCCTTGGAATATATCCTGTGTTTTAAAATTAAAAATGTCAACATTTGACAACCGGCAAGCGATTGACTCTTAAATAATGCCCCTTTGCAACGCTACACCTCTTGTTGATACATCTCTAGTTCAACAGAAGATGTGACACCCAATACTTCGGGTCAACAGATCCGACCCCAAAGTGAAGTTTTGAGTCTCAATTGTGAAAGTTTCTACAATATTTGAACCAATCTTGGCGCCGCTACATCTGTACGTATTCTAGCATTTCCACACTTAAGGTCTATAGGCGAAACATAATATATTTCTCTCAAACATTAAATACAGGGTTTTCTAATAAGAGGTGTTATTGTGAATCGCTCACTTTTAAAGCTTTTATTCTTTGACATTTGACAAGTAGAAACTACGCCATTACTAAAAATGGAACGATACACGCTTCAACAACCCAATAAACCACAGAGCGGACTCGGATTCGAAAAGGAACCGAGATCTCGGATCCGAATTCTCGCTTTCTATTCGAATTCGAGATGAATCCGAGAATATTAAAAAGGGGAATATTTTCTTTTATGAAATTTGTCTATTTTGTGGAGAATATTAATAAGAGCAATTATATTTATATTTTTTTTTCTTTATTAAACGATTTAAATGTACCAAAGGAATGAAATACAATTATTTACCTAATTTTAAAAACTTTTTAATATCTTCTACCATGTGTTTACAAAGCCTCAAATTGCACTTCTCAAATTGTCACAAAATAAAAAAGAAACCGTGGCAATCATAGATTTAAATGTCGAAAACAAATTACTGCTAATCAGTAAACGTTCGCATTTTGACATTTTTTAAGTTTATTTTTAATAAAATGAAACGTATGAGAATTTTAAGTGATTCCTCTTCATCAGGTATCTACACCATGCCAGGTAAAGTATAAATAAAGAGATTAAATAGGTTAAGAGAAGCCATCTGGTAGAGGGGTAAATTTTATACTGAAGTTCTCGGCCGTGACTGAACCTGGTGGACACAAGAAGCTCCTCTGCAGAAGCAAAAGGAAAATTAATTTCAAAAAAATGTATGCACAAGCTGTCAACGCAATAGGATTTATCTACATATTTCTTTGCAATTAGAGAAACTTTTTTGTCCAGCAATTTCCGTCACGGCAGTGAACTGCAGTGGGGAATTTTCCCCAGAAATCATAACATTTGAGAATATAAGAAAATTTATCGATGAAATCGATGCGATTATTTTAAAAATCTCGTTTCGAAATCGATTCGATTATTCTAAACATTTCGTTTCCAAATCGAAGTGTGAGTTTCTTCCGATCGCGGAATCGAAAACGAAAGTAGAACGAATTTCGTTTTCGAACTAAATACACGAGATCTCGGTTTCGCTTCCAACTCGATACGAATCCGTTTGGTTTTTTGGAAACGCATTGAAATTATTTAAATTCACTACAAAAATGGTGAAAATCTTGCCACACGTGCCACACAAGCAACGAAACCATTGATATTTTACGGGAAAAGTTTCCGGATCTCTCGAAGAGGTGATCACAATTGGCCTTTCTTCCTTCTTGGCCTTTCTTTCTTTGGGGCCACGTGAAAGATAAGGTCTACGCCAACAGCCCAGCTTCGATTGAAGACCTCAAAGATGGAATTAGGACCCTATCGAGGACATAGGGCAGCATCTTTGCGATTTGGTTATGGAAAATGTCATGAAAAGGATTTTGGATTTCATGAAAAGGATATTGTCCTGTAAGCGTGGTCGTGGTGGCCACTTGGCTGATGTTGTTTTTCATTATTAACGGCATACCTTCCTCTTTATTATGGAATAAACATCCGATCATTTATCTCAAAAAATAGCATTTTTCTTTGAATACCAAAATAACACCTCCTATTGGAAAACCCTATATTTACTAAATTAAATTGGAGATGAAGATGAAGATGAAGATGAAGATGAAGATGAAGATGAAGATGAAGATGAAGATGAAGATGAAGATGAAGATGAAGATGAAGATGAAGATGAAGATGAAGATGAAGATGAAGATGAAGATGAAGATGAAGATGAAGATGAAGATGAAGATGAAGATGAAGATAATGATGATGATGATGATGATGATGATGATGATGATGATGATGATGATGATGATGATGATGATGATGATGATGATGATGATGATGATGATGATGATGATGATGATGATGATTAAGATAAAGATGAAAATTAACATGACAATGAAAGCGAAAATGCAAATGAACATGAAAATGAAAATGAATATGAAGATGAAAATGAAGATGAAGATGAAGATGAAGTTGAAGATGAAGATGAAGATGAAGATGAAGATGAAGATGAAGATGAAGAAGATGAAGATGAAGATGAAGATGAAGATGAAGATGAAGATGAAGATGAAGATGAAGATGAAGATGAAGATGAAGAAGATGAAGATGAAGAAGATGAAGATGAAGATGAAGATGAAGATGAAGATGAAGATGAAGATGAAGATGAAGATGAAGATGAAGATGAAGATGAAGATGAAGATGAAGATGAAGATGAAGATGAAGATGAAGATGAAGATGAAGATGAAGATGAAGATGAAGATGAAGATGAAGATGGAGATGGAGATGGAGATGGAGATGGAGATGGAGATGGAGATGGAGATGGAGATGGAGATGGAGATGGAGATGGAGATGGAGATGGAGATGGAGATGGAGATGGAGATGGAGATGGAGATGGAGATGGAGATGGAGATGGAGATGGAGATGGAGATAGAGATAGAGATAGAGATAGAGATAGAGATAGAGATAGAGATAGAGATGGAGATGGAGATGGAGATAGAGATAGAGATAGAGATAGAGATAGAGATAGAGATAGAGATAGAGATAGAGATAGAGATAGAGATAGAGATAGAGATAGAGATAGAGATAGAGATAGAGATAGAGATAGAGATAGAGATAGAGATAGAGATAGAGATAGAGATAGAGATAGAGATAGAGATAGAGATAGAGATAGAGATAGAGATAGAGATAGAGATAGAGATAGAGATAGAGATGGAGATGGAGATGGAGATAGAGATAGAGATAGAGATAGAGATAGAGATAGAGATAGAGATAGAGATAGAGATAGAGATAGAGATAGAGATAGAGATAGAGATAGAGATAGAGATAGAGATAGAGATAGAGATAGAGATAGAGATAGAGATAGAGATAGAGATAGAGATAGAGATGGAGATGGAGATTATGAAGATCAAGATCAAGATGAAGATTAAGATGAAAATCAAGATGAAGATGTAGATCAAGATCAAGATGAATATGAAGATGAATATGAAGAAGGGATAAACAAATAGAGAGGGAGGCTGCTAAAGATAGAGATAATGATATAGATAGACGATAGCAAATGATATAGAATGAGATTGATGGAGAGATATAGTGCGATGATAAATAGGAAGAGAGGGAGGAACAGTCCGGGAGAAAAAAACAAAATTTCTGGTAAAGATTATTTTGTTATTTCAACATCTTTCAAATGACATGTTTTCTCAACGTCATTGCTTTGGAACACCCTATTTTTTATTCGACTAAGTTATTAAAAAAATCAAATTGCGAATCTAGTCTTCACTTTTTCCTCGGAAATACTTTTCTGAATTTTCCGTTTTTTTAATTAATACGCATTTTATATTTATCCTCCCGGCTTCCACAAAAATAACCGAAAGTGCGAATATATTTAGTTCATTATGATAAATATCCTTAAAAAATATTTTTTTTTCCACCTTCAAGAACAACAAATTTTTCCTTAGAAATATAAAGTTTTTGCTTTTCTTTTCGCTGTTGTACATTTCAAAAATGCAACTCATTTTATTTTGAAAGCAACGAAGTTGAAGTTGAACCTGAACGAGTGCCGCTTATTCACCGCTGCGATCGCTGTTTGGTGCGTTTGGTATTTATTGTTATTGTTGTTGTTTTGTATGTCTGCCACTTAGCTGCACTTTAGCTTCTTCCACTGCTGTCTTTTGCTTCTGTCTACTTTAAGCGCGGTTGTGCAGAATTTTCTTTGTTTCGAAAAAGCACAAGTTTTCGAAAAGGCACAAAACAAACACAAAAAAAAAAGTAGAAAAAGAAAACATACAAAATACAACAACTAAAGAAAAAGAAAAACACCGGCGCGTCACTTTGTCGACATTGAGCTGTTGTTGGTGTTGTTGTTCTTATCGTTGTGTCGTTTGCTGGCTTAGCTCTGCATGTTTTTCCCGCGAAAGCTTTATTAATACATTGCTTGCTGCTGTTGGCTATTGTTGTTGTTGTTGTTGGTGTAGCTTGCATATTGCAGACATTGGAAGTCGACTCGATCCGATCGTAAAGTAAAAATAAAAAAAAATGGTGAATGCTTTTTTCGAGTTTAAATTTAGCCAAAAATAAAAAAAAAATTAAAAAAAGCCATAAAAATGAAATTGTTAAAACAGAGTTGTTGGCATTTTTTTTTGTTTTTGTTGCTGCTGCTGTTCGGTGCGATCTTTTCTGTGGCGACGTAGCAGTATTAAATGTTGGTTGTTGCTGTTGTTGTTTTTGTTGCATTTAATTTTAATTCTTTGCGTGATTTCGTTGGAAAAGCGTTTTTTGCTCTCTTAGCGATGCAGTTGTTGTAGTTGGTTTGCCTTTTGTTGTTGTTGGTTTTGTTGTAAATTAACGTGTGGGTTTTTGACGACTTGATGACTCGTATAGTGCATTTTTGCATTCCTGCTGTTTATAAAAGTTTTGAAACATTAAAAGTGCGTTGAAAAGTCTTGTTACAGGGTGTTCTTTTTCAATGAATTTCAATTTTCAAAAAAATAAATTGTTAAAAAAATAATAAAACCTAACTCAACATGAAAGAAAGAAGTATAAACCACTGAATAAAAAAAAAGATTAAAAGAAGTAGATTAAAAAAAAATTTGAAAAATTAAAAAAATAACAAAAATTTAAAAAATCCAGATTAAAAAAATTTAAAATAAAAAAAAAAAATTATTAACAGAAAGAATGAAAATAAATCGAAGCATAATAAATTGAAACTAAAAAAAACTAGTAAGAAATGATCTTCGACTGGGCCGAAGTTAAAATACCCCCACGTCCGAACCGAAGTATATTCAAAGTCTTAAGCCGTCAATAAAATGTTTATTTGTATAAAACATTTTTGTTATACCTACATAGTTTTAACAGAAAATATTCGCTTTCATTTTTTATAAAATCACTTTGTATGGGGGGTGGGTGTGGTTTTCACTCGATTTGGCTGAATTTTATACACAAAGTGCATGTTATATATCAAAGTTAATAAGCAAAATTTCAAGTCCATATATTATTTTTTGTGGAATTTAAAGAGATTTTACCTTTTTGATGAAGTCACTTTGTATGGGAGGTAGGCGTGGTTTTTATCCGATTTGGTTGAATTTCATACTTAGAGTGCACTTTAAATATCGGAGCTCATATGCAAAATTTCAAGTCCATATATTAATTTTTGTGGAATTCTAAGAGATTTTACCGTTTTGATAAAGGCACTTTGTATGGGAGGTAGGCGTGGTTTTCATCCGATTTGGCTCATTTTCGAACTTGACCTTAGTTTTTTAGATAAAAGCTTAAATATTGAATTTCGTGATGATAGCTTGAAAATTACGGCTGTAATCGTGACGACAGACGGACAGACGGACAGACGGACAGACAGACGGACATGGCTAAATCAACTCGGGTGGTGATGCTGATCAATAATATATATACTTTTCTATACCTACCACGCCTCCTTATGGGCGTTACAAACGGAGTGACAAAATTAATATACCCCCATTTACGTTTTTTAAACGTGGGGGTATAAAAATAAAAAATAAAGTAAAAAAGTTAAGAGCAAATAAAAAGCTTTCAAAAATTTAATGGCACGAAAAAATTAAGCAGGAAAAATATCCAAAACACCACATTAAAAAATAAAAAATAAAACCAAAGTTCAAAATTAAGAAACAAAATAAAAATAATTGAAATCTTTAAAAATAAAATATTATAATTGTAATAATAATTAAATTTATAAACAAAAAATTACTGTTGCAATGAATACTTACTTACTTACTTATCTGGCGCTTACAACCGTAAGTCGGTTTTGGCCTCGTATAAGAAATTGCGCCAGCCATTTCTGTTCTGCGCTTGCTGGCGCCAGTTGGAAACACCAAGTGTAGTCAGGTTATCCAACACCTGATCCTTCCAACGAAGATGTGGGCGTCCTCTTCTGCGTTGACCACCACCGGGCACCGAATCGAATATTTTTTTCGCTGGAGCGTCGTTTTCCATTCGCTCAACATGACCTAGCCAGCGGAGCCGCTCGATTTTAATACGCTTAACTATGTCGATGTCAGCGTACAGCTCATACAGCTCGTGGTTCCATCGAATTCGGTACTCGCCATTGACGCAGATTGGACCGAAGATCTTACGAAGGATCTTTCTCTCGAAGGCTCCCAAAGTCTTTTCATCAGAACTGCTCAACGTCCAGGTTTGTGCTGCATATAATAGGACGGGCATGATTAGTGACTTATAGAGCGTGAGTTTTGTTCGTCGAGAGAGGGCTCTGCTTCTCAATTGCCTACTCAGCCCAAAGTAACACCTGTTGGCAAAAGTTATCCTTCGCTTTATCTCAATACTGCAATGAGTAGAATTTATAATAAATTAAGTAAGAAAAAATTAATACGAAATTAAAAAATTAAAAAAACGAAACTAGAAAAATATAAAAATTTAAAAATAACATCGAATTTAACTTAAAAAATTAAAAGAAATAATTATTTTTAAAAATACATAATTAAACTAAAATAACATTTAAAGATATTATAGGAAGAATTTAAAAACTAGAAAAATTTAAAAATATATAAAAAATGTTTAAAAAAAAATGAAAGAAAATATGTAAAAAATTAAAAAAAAGAAAAAAAAAAAACAGTTGAAATAACGAAAAAAAAATATAAATACTAATTAAGGAAAAATATTTAAATACATAATTAAAAAAAAAAAACAATAAAAACTAACAAAAATAAAAAAATGGTAAAAAATAAAAAACCACAATTTTCACAAAAAATTCATAAAAAATTACAAGAAATTTAAAAAGAAAAATAAAATAAAAAACTAAACAAAAAAAACAAAAGCAATAGATTTTTCTTTAAGTTTTAAGGTTAAGAGTTTGAGAGTTACAATTGAAGTTAAAACTGTTTGTTCGAATTTGCCGCAACAGGGTCCACCATGTGCTCAATCTTACTCTTAGTTTTGTTTTTTCTTTTTTTTTTTTCATTTTTGTATGGTAACAGAATTAAGGTTTCGGGCCCTTTTTTTAGGTTATGACGCAAGCTTGCAAAACTTGTTTGTTTCAGTAGAAAACGTTTTTTTTTTCTTTTCAACGATCGGAAAATATTCCGAACACCAAAAAGTGGTGTAAAAAAACCCTCTTTGGCGTTAAATCCAGATTCAAGGAACGAAAACCACCCTTGTTCGTTATATGTTGCTTCATCTCAGATGGGGGGAGAAATGACTGAACAATCGACACACAAAGGTACACCTAATAAAACATAGTATATATAACGGAGCAGCAAGAACAACAAAAACAAAAACGGCAAAATAAAATTGAACACATGCGAAATCATTGAAAATGCAATCATGTGTATCCAAAATGCAATAAATAAAAAACAACAACAACGCATGAGCAAAATAAACTCAGCCACAGCCAGAACACATACATACATACAATAACATTCGACACTCTCGCTCGATCGATCCAGATAGAACGAAAGAACTCCAGTTTGCCAACCTAGCAGCACAACTTGATACACCACCAACCAACCAACTAACAAACTAACCAACAAACGAACGAATCAACCGACCGACAGATCGTTGGTCGTCATTTCCCGTTTGTTTTTATTTTTTTTTTTGGGTCTTTCATTAAGTTTTTCCTGCAATTCATGCTCGTTAGCATGTTAAAACATCTGCTCGATTTTGTTTCACTTGGCTTGGAACAACATGCCTTCGACGAACCCCATTTTCATCATAAATGTGGACCCTCTTTTTTAGTTTAACTTTTGTACAGTTGTAACAGCAGCCGCTATAGCTACCCCTAAAACGCTCTTTTAACATAAAACCACCCTGCAGCAACCTCTCTACACCTCTCTGATCAACAACAGCCCAAATCAGTGACTCAACGAACTCCTTCCTTCTTGCTCTTCCACGACATACATACATACAACTAAAAAAAATTGGCACAATGTGAATATTTACACCATCGCCATCAGCGACGAAGCGCTGTAGTTGAAGGGGCCGCTAGAACTGGCCACTCCATGTACAATTTATGTGGGGAAATTATGTAAAGGTTCTTAAGTAGTACGTACATCTGTCGCTGAAAATGCGAATAAAAGTATAGCAAAAAAAAAAAACCTAACCGAAAATGTGATCACTTAAGCATAAATGCAAAATTGATCGTCATTCATTATGGATGGCGTGGCTTCCTTCAGTGTTTTTTGCTAATTTTATTAAACGCTTTGTAGCTGCTTCCAAGCTTTTCTATAATCTGAAGTTTTATGACAATTCTTGTAATAAAACTATGGAAATAGGCGTGAGAGCGGGTCTAGATCACAGAACTGACTTTATACTCTTGATTCGACCCAACCGCTCAGTAGTAAGTCTTTCAGATTCCTTGCAAATGTATAGAAAGAAGTGTTATTCGATTTGGAACGCAAATTTCCTCAAGATTAGGTCAACACGATCCGTGCCTGATTGAAGGTTGTAAAGATACATGTACCTCCGATGAGCTATTATGGATAATTCTACTCATTTTCATCTTAATCATGGTCAAATTTTGTTTCAGTTAATTAATGTTTTTCAAGTAATGCTTTCCATGTATTGCCAAGTCGAATACGAAAGATATCTCTTAGATTTATTTAATGTGAGGAGAATTTTATTTACTATCTAAAGAAAGTATTTGCACTGAGGAGCAAAACTGTAACATAGTGTAGCACATCTCATTTCAGCAGCTTTTATCGTCTCCAATTAGTAATGAATTTGATTATTTTTTTTTTATAATGTTATTGGTTTATTCTACTCTTTCTCCCAAATCGGTTTGAAGTTAATCTTTCAACAACAAAAAAACTAGCAGATAAAAATGTAAAAAAAAGGCAAAAGTTACAATTTTGCACTCCCTCTCAATTCTGTAATGTACCGTTATCTATTGAGTATTTTGAAGGTATATAGTTTTTTTTTTCATTTTTTTATATTGTATTTATATTTTATATTATAAAAAAAATAAAAATAAATAACTGGCCATTTCAGCCCTTGAAAGGACTTTGACCTAGCTTCTTATGATCAATTGTGTTGTGCGTGTTATTAAGTTTATACACAATTGACCGAGAACCGGACCTACATGCTTAACGCCGACTCCGAACGGCGATGAACGGAAAGTTCTCGTTCTCAAGAAGCTTTACATGGCATTTTGATTACTCTCTGAGGTTTGCCATTGTCTGCAGAGAGGTGGCGGCCGTACAGAAAAATTATTTTAATTCAAATAATTTTCTGTCGCTGCTGGGGTTCGAACCTTGGTTTCCAAAGTTCTTTGACATAGCGGCCACGCACTTGATAGTGGGTCGATAACGGTTTAGGGTTCTATTTCGCTAAATGGTGTTGGTCCGTTAATACGCATTGATGGTATTATGCATAAGGAATAGTACTTGTCCATCCTGCAACAAAACTTACCAGGTGTAGTCGAAAATATGGACCTTGCTGCTGAAAAAGTAATTTCTTAGCAAAACAATGTAGCAAAAATTTTGTAATTTTGAATTTGCGGAGCCACGTCAAATCACAGCTTGCTAAGTATCCTAGTCCGCCCAATGGAATGAATGAGCTGTGGGAGCGAACTAAGGAAGTATGAGAGGCTATATTACCAGAGTTTGTGAAGAGATATAGATCCAGGATATACATCCAGGCATTCAGGAACTCAAAAAAGCAAACGGATACTGTACATGCTATAAATCTTTTCCCTGTAACGTGGGATTACTCGTGGCCAGGTGATTTCTTGTTAGGTGAATTAGGTGGATTTCTTTTATTGCAGCAATTTTTTTATAACTAATTCATTAGTAAATAAACCTTTTAATCGTCGAGTAGAAACACCAATCATCACGTAAAAATTATGGCAGGACCCTAGGAGCGATTTAATTAAGTAAAATAATGGCAAGACACGAGTGATCCCACGTTACAGCGAACGTTACAAAAAACCACGTTACAGGATAAAGGTTAATAATACATATTTTTTTGTTACAAAAATCGTTAATAAAAATAATTATTTTTGTGGATTTTTTAGACAGAAACCTATGACTTCATCCCAAATAGGTTTCACTTGAATGATTTATGGAAAAAAAATTGAACCATTAAACCGTTTTGTGCTTCTGTTGACGTTTTGCATACAAATCTATAATTCTTTGGCCAAGAAGTTCCACTGAAACTATCTGGAGGTATTATTTGCACTTTTTTGAGTTTTGTGGACTCCTTGGATAAAAATCTATGACTATCAGTCAAAAAGTTTCCACTGGGGTCCTATGACAAAAAACTATAAATATCAATCAAATATGTGGAACATATTCCCAACCATCCCAACAATCGAACTGGATCTATGGATAATCACATTGTAACATTTTTTACTGATATTCATAGAATTGCGTCCAATGAGTTCAGAAAACCCAAAAAAAGAAATGCAATGGGTCTCATGCATAAAAGTGAGAAATTACTTTTTACTCGATATTTTGAGCATTTACTCGTTGTCGCAAGCATAAAAAGTTATTTACTCGTTAGAAAGATCTCGCTCATTGAGATGGATCTCAAGGCCTGAGAAACTTCTTAAAACGAAAGCTCTTTGTGAGAAAGTTCTCAAAATAGTATGCATAATCATGAGATGAAGCTGACATGTCTGAGAACTTTCTCGGTAAATGTTGACTCGGTAAATAAACTATCAATTGATCTCATAGTTTATTTCAAGCAACTAAGATGGCAGAATACTTTCGCGGTTGTAGTCCTAAAAAAATTTATAAGCCGCGTAGACATCTTGAAGAATCTAGCAGTAAATTTATGTTTCGTTTCAATAAAGAAAACATCGATTGGTTAGCAGAGCATTTCCTAGGGCCAACATTGGAATCGCGTGGTGGAGCTCTTACTAATTCTGAAAAAATTAGAGTTTATTTAAGATTTTTGGCTGATCCTGGATTTTAAAATGGAATTGGTGTTGTGTAGTAAAATTTCAGTTTCTTTAAACTCATCAATTAGAAAGTATGATATCTTATAATTTTAATTATTTGATAAACTACAGTTTTGTTCACTTCCAGATTCGCTTTCGGACATTTTTTTGAAATTTTAAGAAGCAATGTTAACGACTAATTGCTTTAGCTTGCTTCAAATAAACTAAAGCTCAATTGAAGCTTTAAGATCGAACTCACTTATGTTGAGTTGTTTGTCATGAGCTTGATCTCCTTTTTATGCATACAATATTGAGACTGAGAATGTTCTTATGGCTCACTTCTTGAGATTGATCTCACACGATTGATCTCTGAGAAACATCTCATTTTTATAACCCAACCATTTTGATATACATATAATCCCAGTGGAACCTATTTATCTGAAAATCATAGATTTTAGTTCAAGGAGTCCACAACACAAAAAAGTTCTATGATTTAATTAATTCCGCAAATAATACATTGGAATCATTGATTAATGCCCAAGAAATTTACAAAGCTCAAAAAAGGTTCTAATTGACCAAAACAATAGTCGATGTTTGTCCAAGTAGCTCATAGAAACCTAGCTCACATTGTACCTAGAACCCTACCATAGAACCCTAACTCCCGAGCACGTTATAAAAGGTACATATTTTAAAAGTTAAATGAGCCAGTTCGAAAATAAAGGTTCGCGTTCGTACATAAGTGGATCCTTCCGTACCCTGTTTTCGACTTCAGTTGGGATCTGCTTTTGTTTTCCGATATACTAGTTCTATGCTTATACGCAAGGGCGTAGCCAGGGGGAACAGGGGGTGGGCAACAGCCCCCCCACTAAATCTGAGATTTTTTATTTAATCGATGGCTTTGAAAGTAGTTTCTATATGCTATTTCTTTTTAATCCTTTTTAATATGTGGTTTTTCCTTTTTATTTGACACTAGATATGGTAAAAAGGTATGGTAAAGATATGAAAGATATGATAAAATGAAATTTATAAGGTCTTTCCCTCCGTCCCCTAATTTTCATCCTGCCTACGCCCTTGCTTATACGTTATTTATTTTGTTTATGCAGCAGTATTTGAATGCATATCAAAACATCTCTGTACCGCACTTCTTGTTATCAAATGCAACTGCAGAAGGCTTGAAGTTCTTGAAAGCATGGCAGGAAGCTTGCAAATAGTTTTTCTTAAGCTTGTGCAGCTCTTAACTCGTTACATGACACAATTGCTTACATTAGTTGGCTTTGCTTGCTCTTAGTTAGTTGGTAGTGCTCCTTAGTGTAAACACAGAATTTGAACAGGTTCGAATTTTGGCTGGGTCATTATGTAAGATTAACCTTAATGTTATCATTTTTATAGTCTTTTCCATAGCATTCTTTTAAGAAGTCCACCAAGATCATTTAAAGATCGCACTCGATGCAGCTGGGAGTTGAATTTGGTGTAAAAAGCACCCAGTGGAAATAAAGTGTACAATTAAACAACCTCAAGCTTCAGCTTATTTCCGATATTATACGAAATAAGTGTTTTTAGTTTCATGGTGAGGTGAAAAATTTTACATTTATTTAAGAGTTAAATTTTTATATTACACCCTGTTATAAAAACATCGCGTGCAAGCTGTGCGCTTTTCTCATATCTCCTCACTTATCTCACTCCCTCACTCATGCCTTTACTCACGATTGTCCCCTCCCCCTTCTCCCCTTTTTGTAACAATACTACCTATTAACCTAAATATTGTCGATCATGAAGAATTCATGTTTAAAGCTTAATTTTCGCTTAGTTTCCAATTCAGCGGAGTTTTAATGGCTACGTGTGCGCCGTCACATAAATTTTTTTTGTATCTGTGTGGGTTTTATGTTAATGATGACCATAAATATGTAGATATGGTAGAATGTTCATGTATCAGAATGGGTCAAAGAATGAAAATCAAAGGAAACCATTTAAAACCAACTAACAAACCTAAAAACATTTTATGTATTAAAAACTCTCTTTTTATTTTGTTATAGTGTAGATAAATTTAAATTTTTTTTAAAATTAAAAAAAAAACTTTAATTTTTTAACCTTCAAATTTATGACATTTTGGACTTAAAACGCTTAAATCCTTGTTTTTAAATGTTCAGTTGTGGATGTAATATAATAAACGTGTTTTTTTTTGCATTAAAGCTTTCATGAATTTAAAAAAAAAATATTTATTGACGTTTTGTTTAAATATGAAAAATTGGGATTTTACAATTTGATGATAATAAAATAAATAAAAAAAAGAGAATTTTATATTAAAAAAAAAAAAAATAAAAATTAGTTAAAGAATTAAAAACATTCAAAAATAAAAATATATAAAAAATTATAAATAAATAAAAACATTCAAAAATAAAAATATATAAAAAATTATAAAAAAATAAAAAATGTTTAAAAATTAATAAATATACTGAAAATTCTAAATTCCAAATTTTATAAAAACGAAAAAACTAAATAATTTATTGAAAAATTAAGAAAAAATAAATTTCAAACTTAGAGTATATGATATCAAAGCTAATAAATAAGATTTTAATTTTTGTGGAATTTAAAGCGATTTAACCCTTTCGATGATGTCACTTCGTATGGCAAGTGGGCCAGGTTTTTATCCAAATTTTGTCAAATTTTAAACTTAGAGTTTGAAAAGCTTAAAGTATATGAAATCAAAGCTTATTTGGGAAATTTTTAAGGTTTAAGTTAAATTTTTGTGGAATTACAGAGATTTTACCATTTTGATGACATCACTTTGTATGGGAGATAGATAGGCTTGGTTTTATTTCGATTTTGTCAAATTTCATGTGTAGAGTGCATATTTAAATCGAAGCTTATGTGCAAAACTTGAAGTTTTTAGATCAAGTTTTTTGAATTTTTGTAGAATTATCCATTTTGGTATACATACATATACACTTTGTATGAGAAATAGGCGTAGTTTCCATTCCATTTTTACAAATTTCAAACTTTGAATTCGTATTTGGAATCAGAGCTCATGTGCAAAATTTCAAAGCTTTAGATTAATTTTTGTGGAATTTGTAGTCATTTTGCCATTTTGATGGCGTCTATTTGTATGGAAGGTATGGTAGGCGTGGTTTTCGACCGATTCGATGATTAATTGCATATGCTGAGTGCGTATTTGGAAGTTATGCTAATGTGCAAAATTTCAAGGTTTAAGAAAAATTTTTAGAGATTTTACAATTTTGGTAGTGACTTTGTATCGGAGGTAGGCGTGGTTTCCGTACGATTTGGCTCATTTTCCAACTTGATGTCCCTTTTTAAAAAAAAAAAACATTAAATATTAAATTTTATGACGATAAATTAAAAATTGAAGCTGTAATTGTAAGGACGAATAGAGTGAACTTCGCAAAATCCACTCAGGTGGTGTTGCTTTTCTATACCCACCACACCTCCTTGCAACTCATAGCAAACTGTTTCGGATCCATTTGTTTTTCATCGATTTTCTACCAATCTGCAAATTTCGTATCAAAATTAAGAAATGCTGAATTCCCGCTGACAACAACAGCAATTAATGGCGTCCAATTCTAGAGGTTTATTGAATTAAGGTAAATTAATTCAAATGTTTTGTGAACCAAAAGGAATTAACATAAATATACACTTAAAAAAAAATCAAGCACATTTTCGCAAGAAGAGAAAAATTAACACTCACCTCTTTCTTACAGCTTCACTCATACTCTCACACTTTGCCTTACATGCCGCAAACTCAGGCTCATTCATACACTCAAATTAATTTTGCTCTCTCTTTCTCTATCTACCGAACATTTTCTCATAATTTTGCTCCACTGTTTGTCCACTGAATTTTAGCCTCCAAGCATAATGTTGTCAGCCTAATATTTAGCCGGCAGAACTTTTCCAACTGTTTTTTCCCCTTCGCATATCATACAAATAAAAAAAAATTCTCTCATACTAAACACTGATTGATGCGCTTGAGGTAGTGCTCCCCCAGTGCTCAGCACAAACGATCTCGTACCTCGATTCAGTTATTCACTCAAATACTCGCTTGCGCGCTCGCTCGCACGCTTTGATTAATATTCGTTCCTATTCGCTCTTACAATTTTCTGCTAGCCTTGCTGGGGGCTTCAGTAGGTTTTGCTGTTGTCTCGGAAAATCAGTAACTACAGCAACTCTCAGGAATACGGTTGGTTGGTTTATTAGGCGGATAGCGAATAACCGTTTTTAGTTGCTACTCTTTTATTTTCCTCACTCTACTCAAGCCGAAACAAAAACAACGCTATAAAAAAAAAGTATTGCTATTTAATCTTGAGTGGTATTTGTAGTAACGCACACACACACTCATTCATTCACTCAAACATACTTAAAAATAAAAGACACACTTGTAGGCAAACAAGTAAAGAAGAGAACGCATAAATGGAGCCACAAAACAAATTAAGATAAATAGAACAAAATAAAAAAAGTTTAGTGCTAAAAACCAACAACAAATGCAACAATAACAACGACAACGGCAACGACGACAGCAATTTTTGTATGCTCGCCCGCTCTGGCGTGTGTATGTGTGTGTGTCGCCGCCGCACAGTGCAGCTTAAATTTAAATAAACATATCTACATGTTTTAAACACAAATAAATACTAAAGAAGAAGAAAAACAAAACAAACAACAAAAAATACTGTGAAATACAAGCAAACAACGAAATTAAGTTGGAAAAGTAGTTGAAAAGTTGAAAAAAAAGAAGAAATTTGTGAATTTTAAGCGTCGTTTGTTCGTTGCTCGTCTGTCCTGTCTCTGACCTGTCTCCCTATCCGTGGTCGTTTATCAATTTGTGCGTTTCTCATCGATTTTGTGTGCGTGCTTTTCTTCAATTTTCTGATTTCTGCAGATTTCCTTCGTTTGTTCTCTGCTATTTGTTGCTACAACTTGCAAGACTTTGTTGCTGCATCTACACTGGAAATTTTTTGATGGTATGTTTTAAAATTTTTTTTTTTTAAATTAATATTTGAATAAAAATGTTTAAATGAAAGAAATAATTTCTTTAATTAAATACTTAATTTTGGCATAATTGAAGATGAACGAAAATTTATAAATTATATAAAAAATTATATAAATTATATAAATTTATAAATTTTTTTTGTGGAATATATGTATTAAGACCTTCTAATCTCAAATCCGGAAAAATTTCACGCCGCTCTCAATTGGTTTAGAAGTTATAGTTATAGGGCTTGAAAGTTGGGGAAATGGACCTCAAAAACTTGTGATTTTTTTAAAATGTTCCTACAAAACCTAGTATTATGGGTATCAAAAGAAAGGTTATGCTGTTAACTATTCAACGAGCTATACTTCGAAGATACAGCATTTTCCATATGCACACTTGGCGGTTCACCCTTTTACGAAATAACCTAAACGTAAGTATAAACATCAAATTAAAAAATTTATTTAAGAAAAATGCGAATAAAGTAGACAATGCAGGAAATCAAATCTGTATATAAAAAATATGAAAAATTGTTATAAAAAATCGCGCGCTTTTTTTTATATACAACGTGTATATCAGAACATGCGACTGCGCTTCTTTTTTTTATTCGCAATATATGAAAACTTTTTCTAAAATGTCTTAAGATCAACATTAACAGGTAGGATTTAAATACTTTCATTGCCTACTATATTCGCATTTCGCTTATATTACTTTTCCAATTTGATCTTTATACTTACGTTTTGGTTATTTTGTAAAAGTGTGAACAGTCAAGTGTGCATAATATGTAAAAAGCTATATCTTCAAAAGTAATGCGTGGATTTTAATGATTGATAGCTCGTTGAATAGGTAACAGCATAACCTTTCTTTTGATACCCATAATGCTAGGTTTTGTAGGTAAATGAAAAAAATCTCACAAGTTTTTGAGGTCCATTTTCTCAACTTCCGAGCCCTGTAACTTCTGAACCATTTGAGAGCGGCGAGAAATTTTTTCACCATTAGCTTTTTTAGCTCCAAATACACATTTTCAAAAAAAAAGTGAAAAAATCCATTTTCACTCATCTTCAATTGTTCCAAAACAATAAAAAAATTTATTCGCGATTTATTTTTATGCAAAATAAAAGTTTTCATGTCAAAATAAAAATAAAATAAAAGGGATGAAAAGCTGAAAACATGATTTAACACTGCTCTTATTCTTAAAATTCCTTTCTTCTTAAATTGACTTAAACTGATAAAATAAATTATAAGTTTTATGAAAAAGAAAATTAATTAACATAAATTTTAAATTTAAGAAAAAAAAAATTTTAATAAGAGCTGTTAAAATTTTAGTGTTTACTAAATGTTACATAAAATAAATAAAAAAAAATAAAGTAAAACTTTTATGAAAAAACATGTTTTGAACGCCAATGGGTTTGTGTCCCCGCTAGTCATTTGTTTTCTCAAAAGAGGGAGAAATAAATATTTGAGAAATTTGATTTTGACTTAAAAAACATTTAAGAGTTGTTTTTTCTCAAAAGGGAGAAAAATCTGATTTTGTCTGAAAAAAAAAATCAAAAATATAAAAAACTATCTCAACTTTTAAATAATGTAGATAATATAGCAAAATATTTTATATTAAAACCAAATTTTAAAATTATATAAGAGGGGGAAGACCCTCCTTTTAAGCTGTATTTAATTTTAGAGCACAATTTTTGTACATTATTAAAGTATAACTATTCAAGATTTATCCCTAAAATTTTGTTCCAAAAATATTCGTCCATTGATAAATTCGATAAATACAATATTCGTCGGTGAGCAAGATATCTGAAGACTAGTTCATCTGAAAAAAAAAATCTCGGGCGTTTATCGTTCGATTTTCCTTTTTGGATACATATTTTTTGATTTATTACCTAAAACGACTTTAATTTTGTGCACAAAAAGTAAAATTTCTTTCTGCGCCCGCCATTTTGTCAAAAATTAATATTTTTCAAAAATCAACGATTAAACGGCCAATAACTCTTTTTAATAAACTGAAATTTTTTTTTCAGGTGAACCAGTCTCAATATGTAATTTCATTCAATGTAATAAATATTCTCAGTTTTTGTAAAAAATTATTGAAAAAACTGTTGTAACTGTTGTCTGAAAGATCTTATATTTTAAAATAGCTTTAAACTGTTGTCAGAACTGTTGTCTGAAAAATCTTATATTTTAAAATAGCTTTAAAACGTTCTATAGTAAAAAAGCTTTCTAGTGTTAAAATATCTTAAGATTTTGTTATTCACCTGCTTCATTATAAAAATAGGAACATGGTTTGTGAATGTGCTAAATTCAATGAGTTTTTTGTTCCTTTGTGACAATTTTCTCAACACTGATACTCAAATATCAAAAGTTTTTCGAAGACTTTTGTTAGCCTTAAACCAAGGATTTTAGGTGTTAACCTATTCAGTCAAGTCTGCCTTGGTTGGAAATGGGGTGATATAATATTAGAAGGATGGAGAAGGCAATCGAGTCGAACATTTATAGGATGTTCTTGGTATGGCGGAAAGCCATAGAAACATGTGAATTAGATTCTGATGCAAGTGTTATACCTTCACTTCAGTCATATTCAAGTTTCAAAGTTACTCTCAACAAACTTTCTCTACCACCAACTACAACTTTTGAGTTGTAAGCGAAACCACGCCAACAGGAAACTTCCTACTCGATTGTTTCGGAACTTGTATGTAACGTTACACCATATGTTTTTAACGTTACATACAAGATGGTTTAACTCTTAGCGACCATATGTCTGCTCTCATCCACCAAAGGGTTTTTACCGTTGTAGTCGTAAGTCTACCCTCAGCCTCTAAAGCTTTTTTTTTAAAGATACCACACGATAAAGACCTATAAAATATAATTTTAACATAAAATTAAACTTATTATGTTACATACATATATCTGAAGTTTTAAAAAGAATTAATAAATTTTATTTCTCCTTCATAATCTTGCATATTTGAGTATTACTGTTCTTTCAACGAAAATTAATTCCGACTAGCATGACACCCATATTTAAAATTAATACGATCGCAAAGGGTTAAAGATAGTCTGTGTTCGTCTCACACAAATAATTCCGACCAAACATAATTTTTTATCACGTCTCCGTAGCACACTCCCTCACTGTAACGGCCCTTCCGTCGTCATGTTGTTGACGTGACACCATCGGCCCACAATCCGTACCAAACAGCCACTCGTGAGTGCTTCGGCATTTCCTGAACAACTTCCGGGTATTTGGATTCCTAAATGCGGCATTTTCGCTTGTGTGGGCCAACGTGAAAATGAGCTTTGTCAGAAAACATGTTTTGTTTTTGCAAAAAATACCGTTACCATTCATGTTTTCCAAGACCCAATCATAGATCCGCTACTGTTGATCCGCCGGCTGCAATTTTTGAGTCAATTGGACTTTGTACGCATGTAGAGCCAAATTTTTCGTCAATGAATACCGCAGTGTGGTCTTGGAGAGGTCTAGTTTTTGAGCATATTCTAGTTCTTGATGAATTGTGCTTGGGTCGTTTTCAAAACTTTTTCCTACGTCGATATTTTCGATAAAGACTTTGATACAAATGCTTCCACAGGGGAGCAAGGGGTACTTGCCCTTCCTGGACTGCAAAAATTGTATGTATTTTTATTTCCTATGTGGTTACATTTTCATATCATCATTTTAATATAAGTGCACATCAATGCATACCTTTGCCCCCTCGAAAAATTCCTGCGGACGCCTATGCTTGGATAAATTGTGAATTGACATGCTATGTGGTTTCGTGTGAATTTCAATCTTCGGAAATGTATGGAAGTATCTCGCGTTGTTTATCTGAGAATAGGTGCATTCGAGAAATGGCGACTTGCTTTTCCACAAACCACCTATTAGCCCATTTGGAGTATATAATTTCTATACAAATTGGGCCGTGTTTTACTATTTAACTTCAATTTCACGTGTATCATTAGATTAGGTTTTCTTACCAGATAGAATATGAGGAGACATTTAGATATTCTGATTGGTTTCGTTAAAGACATTGGGACGTCTGTGAATTCGGTCTAAATCGCGAAAGATATACAAACATATTCGGTAAGTTTTCACAACTGATAACTTTGAGCCATTAAAAAGCAATAGATTGATAGTTTGCTATCTGTGTTAAGGCGTTATATCCATTAATATCCAAATTTAATAACATTTTACTGTTACTAAATCAAAAAAAAAAAAAAAAAAAGTATAAAATAGATTTAAATGTTTTTTAAAAGACTATTTTTCAGAATCTAGTAGCTTATTTTTTAGAATTTCTAAAAAAATGCTTTAACACTGAATTATTTCTACTTATCTCAATTTATGTTGAGATAACTACGGGTATATAATCTTCCTATGTTCCTTAATATTAACCCAATAATACGTTAATGTTTATGTTTATACCACAACTTTTGCTTGCTTGTAACCACAACATATTCAAAGCACTAATTAAAGCTTTTGCGAGCGTAAACAATTTCTCTTGGGTTTTCTTATCACACAAATTGACAGCCTGTTGTCTACGGCTTTTCTGGTTTGTTTTTTTTTTACTATCACTGACCGAGGTAATTTTTATTTTACTTATTACTAATATGTTTGCCTCTTATCTTTTAAATATCAAGCCTGTCAAATTTTGAACGGAATGAAAAAATATTAAAAGTTTCTGTTTAAAATCTTTCGAGGTCTATCTACCTCACGTCATTAGAAGTGACACAATGTCTGTTATAATAAGATGTAGTTTTTGATTTAAATTCTTATGATTTTTTAGGAGTTAAATAACTCAGTAACACTTAACTCAAGCAAAATTGCTGAGTTAATCAATACTATCGAAGTAAGAAAAAGTTTTCATATAATTGGTAAGCAAAGAGAAAAAGCTTCTATAAAAAATTCTTGGTTTTAAGAAAGTTTTTAAAAAAGCTTTGGTTGCCACATTAAATAAAATAACCGAAAATAAGATTTCAAATGTCAAAATAATCGAAAATTTATTCATAAATCATAAATTACATGTCAGATATAAATCAAAACTTCTTCATGAACCTAAAAACAACGAAAACATTTTTTTTTTCTTTCATTTAAATGCAACTTGAAAAATGGTAACATAATAAGCAAAGCTTTTATCATCGGTCTTGCATTTTACAGACAACCAAATACGTTTATGTTAGATAAATGCTAATTTTCACATTTTCATGCTAATTTATTGTTGGGTTTTTTTTAATGTGGTGAATTTATTTTTAAACTGACGTCATTAAACACACAAAATAAATTATTGTGAATAATCACGGTTGCGTTAAAGATATTGCATTCATAGCAGTTGATTTATAGGTATTCATATAGAGTGGTTTTGACTGAAGAGCCAACTAATGACATTGTAATGAGCCAACTCAAAAGCGTAGACTATCGTTGACTTTTTATAAGAACTGTTGACTGTGAAGTTAACATTTAATAAGATTAAACATCTGATTTATATATATTTTCCCCCATTGCATTTATGTATATTCTCCAATAGTGCTTCTTATAACCTAACTTATTCTATGAAAAACTTTGAATTTCATATTTTCTTGCTTGCTATCATTTTCACTCATTATCTCCTCCAATTTTTCTTAGAACTGGGTGGTGTACAATTGATAAATGCAAGTTAAATAAGTTCTTCGTCAGAACCAATTTATAATGGGAAAATCTATTAATAAACATAAGCATGGAAATGCTAAAATAAGTGTTCAATGCTATAAAAGTGGCATTGAATAAATCTATTTTGTGTTATTTATCTTATCGTGCTTCAACATTGATTCACATTTTCTAATTATGAAGTATGAAGTAACATGTTTAAAATTATCGAAGCCATCCCACAATCTTTTCAAAGTTGAAATAAATGATTTGACTAAATATAAGTAGTTATAACAACACATAATTTGCCAGAAAAATGCCTTGGTTTGAGATTAATTTGTTTTTATTACTCTTCAAAACAAAAATATATCGTTTATACTGAGGTAACAGTTACTTCCCTTCGGATTCGAACATAATGAAATTCTGACTGGTAAAAGTCTGGAAAATTCAGTCCGTCTCAAGATCGGCAGCTGACTTGAACTCATATCACTATGAAATCCATGCCAAACTTTACTGCAAATTGCGAATTTTTGCTCGGTTCAAACACTGAATCCGAACTTTGAAAAAAGTCAAGAATGTTATCTAGACCCAGTGATAACATTTTTAATTAGACCCAACACATTCACACTTTTCGTGGCTGAAAATCCTCTCTCGCTCTGAGTTGAAACTGTCAAAATCAATACAAATAATTTTATGCTTCTACTTTGCTGTTTGTTCTTAAGATTATTTTTGACAATTCTGATTTTTAGCTTTTAGCCGCGAGTCTACTTTGTTTATTCTACCATGCTTTAGTCAAATGACCGAAGAATTCATGGTAGAATGAACAAGGTGCATGGCTACTTGTGCTCTCTTTTTGTCAACCATAACTGTCAAAAAAGCGAAAGAAAGCAAAAGGTACAAAAAAGTAATTCAAACGGAAATAATTTCGATATGATAGTTCTGAGTCCACGCTCTCTCTCTCTTGCATATACCTTCTTTATTCTACCATGGAAGAATTTATCATTTTAGTTCTCTTTAATCACTCTGATATATGATCAACTCATGATCAAATAACAGGGTAAAACATGGTGTAGTATCATTAAATTTTTGTTTAGATCTGTCAAACTTATAAATGAGTGATTGAAACTATGTAACTTTGTATTTTTAAAAACTTTATTCTAGGAATTTGTGAGGAAGAAAGATTCTCACACTTGAACCGTAGCGTCAATTTCAAAAATTGCTTTCAATTCTTGACCAATGCAAAAGGAGTCAATTTTGTTTTTGACCAAAAGTCTTTGAAGACTTTAACATATTTTGAATGCGCAGAATGTGAAATGAAAATCAAAGGATTTTCTAATTTCCTGACAAAAATACGCAATGATTTACTCATGTATGTATCTGTATTGAATGGTTATTCAATTATAAACCGCCGTGGTTTTAAGAGTAATTTCGAAATCCAAGCACCGAAATGTAGAAATTATGCAATTTTTAGAAAAATATTAAAAAAAATGTTTGGTCTTGCGTTTTTGGTCTCCCTCCCCACCCCATTAGGGTGATGATAGAGCTGCGTCGGGGGTCCGAATTTGTCAGGGGTTAGAATTTGTCGGGGGTTAGAATCTGCCGGGGGCTTGAATTTGTCGGTTACCACCTAGGAATATTTTTAACTTACATTAAAAATGCTTTCTCCAAACCATAGTGTCTATAATGTCCATAGTGCCCACAG
Source organism: Pherbina coryleti (assembly GCA_943735915.1). Taxonomy (NCBI): domain Eukaryota; kingdom Metazoa; phylum Arthropoda; class Insecta; order Diptera; family Sciomyzidae; genus Pherbina; species Pherbina coryleti. The sequence goes on from OX030950.1 coordinate 63,704,870, forward strand.
TGTCCATAGGAGTGCAGATTTGATCGAAAATAATAAACGAATAAATATCTGTTGGCAACTCTACGAAATATCTTTAATATGGCAGCAACAACAACAAAGTGCAAAGCACATCCTTCACAGCTCAAAAGAGTGACCGAGTGAGCTGCAAACATAAACACTCTCACTGTTAAACGGTAAATAAAGCTCACTCTAACTCACTCAGTTCTCCTGAGTTGTCTGTTTCCCTCCAATTCGTGCTCATCCCTTTTGCAAACATAACCACTACTCTTGTAGAGTCGCTCTTGCTCTCTCAACATGAATTTTAGTTCGAACTTCGAAAATATGAACTTTCGAACATCGAACCGACAACAACAACAACAAAAACTGTTTCGACTGTTGGCTTCGAAATTGAAGTCGAAGCTCTTCGTGGCGATAGAAACTTTTACAGAAACAGTTGAAGCAACGTCGTGCATCATTAAAAGCGTCCTAAAGTTTTGCTCCGCGCGTTGTTGTTGCGCGTTTTGAACTTTTTGTGCAGATTTTATATATATGTATATATATAAAATATCTTCTATACTACAAAATACAAATAGTTTCCTATAAAAAGTTAGCAATTATTTTACTCTACATAACTTCATATTTTATGCTTTTTTTAAAAAAATTTAATCAATCTGTGATAATTAAATGAGTTGAAGAATTAAAAAAAAAAATCAAGTAAAGAAATTAAAGTAGTTGGCACGAAATCAAAAAATTTGCGAACAAAACCAAAAAGCATTCAAAACGTAGCTACGGCGGAGTGTTGGACAGACGGACCGACCGACAGACGGACGAGCAAGGAAAAGCGACTGACGGGCGGATAAACGTCGTCGTCACCGTCGCAGTCGTCGTTACCGCCGCTGGTACGAAGTGAGCTGCTGCGGCTGCTGCAGAGTTATGGTGTGTAGATATTGTATTTTTGTTGTAAATTTTTCCTATTTAGCATTGTTGTAGATCTGTTGGTTGTTTGATTTGATGTGTGCCAGCAGAGTTTATGATGTGCGTGTATATATGTGTGTGTGTGTGTGTGAGTGAGTACAGGGGGACGTTGGGGAACAAAGTAAAGCGGAAAACTTATTGAAAAGTGGAGCGGGCTGTACTTTTTTCGCTTCGTGCAAGCTGCTCTGCTATGTATGTTGTTGACTTCGACAGCGGTCTCTGCTGCTGCTCTGTTGTCTGGATTATATATATGTATAATTATATATGTGTATATTATATATTAAATTTTTATGTCCGAGTGAAGTTGTCGAATTTCTCTTGACTAAAAACTGCAAATGCACTAATTTTTCTTGAACATAGATATGTACATAGCTTCTTAAAAAAGTTGTGAAAAAAGCACAGAAGTTTTAATGTATGTGTGAGTTGTTGCTGTTGGTATATTTATTGATTTTTCGCTGCAACGGCTAAAAATAGCAGTTTTTGCCATGAAATGCATAGGCGCCCCCATTTCTTTTCTCTCATTCTTCAACTTGTTAACATCCTCCTTTTCCCCAAAGCTCTAACGTTCTCTCTCACACCACACTCATGCAGTTTAGTTTTCTGCAACTGTGTTTATTGCTTTGAAGCTTATAAAAATATCATAAAGCTTGTTGTATGGCAAGTAAAAAAAGCTTATATAACTTTTAAAAATAAGCTTATTTTAATTAACATTAATTTTCCAGTCAACGGAGTTCATGGAGACGCTTTATACGGTTTGAAATGTTTTCTAAATTAAAGAATGTGCGTCTATCATGTGGCTTTCCACCTTCAACCCCTCCCCCTCCCCCCCTACGATCTTTAACCATGAAAACTGCTTCCACGATTAGTTGTCGCCATCGTTTTCATTGTCGTTGTCAGCTCAGCTCAGCTCTATATTGTTGGCTGCCCTGCGCTGTGTACGTCATTGGCGGCGGCCATTTTGATTTTTCACTCTTCATTTTGTAGCTTTGAAGTTTTTGCTGCTTTTCACAGACAGGTTTTCTTTGTGCTTTTTGGGTATGTGCTTTCATATTTCTTTTTTTTTTTCTTTTCAATTTAATTGCGAAACTCTATTACTGCAAACTTTTACATCTTATAAAGCTGCGCTTACTAACAACTTCAGTATTTGTTTTTCAGTGAGAGCAAGCTTTAAAAGCTGGTTTTGATTAAAAGCTTTGTTCTTTGCAGAAGTTGCTTTCTTCTGTTGCTATGGCTTAATTATGTTAATGTTACACCCAACTCGATTTTACATAGTCCTTCGTTTTTGTTTTTTTTTTTTTTTTTGTTTGAGTTTTACTTTCATTTCGTACATATTTTCGTTGGCCTCCATTTTCTTTTTCAAACATTGGCTATGCTTGTTTCATCCATATGTACTTCGCTAGAGCTAGTCATAAAAAAACAAAAAAATATAAAAATTTCACATTGCATGGAATTTTCTGGGGTTTCGTGTGTTTGTGATTGTTTTTTTTTTCAATTTTGCTGCTCGAATTTTATATGTGTACGTGCAGCGTCACAGCAACAAAATCAAAAACAACAACAACAACAATATCAATATTATGTACATTATGATTTCGAACATCGTGAATAAAAAAAAAGTCATGGTGTCTATATACAACAGCTTTTATGCAGCACAGCTATCTCTGTCTCACACTCGCTTTCTTGGCGCTTTTCTGCATAATTTCCATGTGTTTTCTTTCGCTCTGCGCTCTTTAACAAGGTGTGATCTTTGGCTGGAGTAATTGAGCGCACTCTGTGATTGTGTGAGTGCGAATTGTTTCCAAGAGCTGGAGGGGAAATTTACATAATTGAGTGCAAATGTGTGTTAAGTGAGTGGGTTTTAGTTCTCTTCTCGTTTCTGTAGTGAACTTTAGTTGAATTTGATTTTTAGTTTTATCGCAATTTTTTGCAGAATTTCTGTAAAGCTTTTTTTAAACTTAATATTTACAAAGTAAAATCAGAAAATTTTTGCGTGCATGAATATTATTTGTTCTATTTTTAAATTTTTTTTTTACACTTTTTTTTACACTTTAAATTTGTTTTTTATTGTTTGTGTTTTGTGTTTTTTTTATTATTTCTTGTTTCTTATATAATGTTTTTATTTATTTTTTTCAGTTCTTAATTTTTTCATTTTTATAAATTTTTTAATTTTTTTAGTTTGTTTATTTCTTTATTTTAAAATTTGATTTTTTTTTTTTCATTGTTTATTTAATGTTTTCAAAACATATTTTTTAACTTAGTTGTTTTATTTATATTTTAATAATTTTGTCTAAATAATTTTATTTAATTTTTTGTGTAATATTTTTCTTTGAATTATTTTCACTTTGATATCTATTTTAACTTTGATTTATTTTAACTTTTCTGTGATATTTTTTAAATTATTTTTTTATTAATTATTTTGTTAAATTTTTATTTTTTGAAGATTTATTTTTTATGAAGGTTTAAATGTCGTGTATTTTTATTAAGTTTATAGCTGTTTTGAGTCATATTTTGAATTTTTTCTTACATTTATTTTTTTAGTTTCGTTTTTTATTTGTATTGTTTTTATATTTATTGTTTTTTACTTATTTTGTTTTTCATATGTTTTGTTTTTATTTGTTTATTGTTTGTCTCTTATATTTTACCATAATTATTTATATGTTTTTTTCAATTTTTAATTTATTTTTTAATTTATTTTTTATTTATTTTTTTATTTATTTAAATTTTTATTTATTTTTTTTTATTTATTTTTTTATTTATTTTTTAACAAATAACAAAATGACAAATACTGGAGTAACTTAACAGGAGTTTTTCGATAGTTTATAAAATTACATTTTTTTTTGTTACATGTATAACAAATATGAATTGTGTATTGAATAAAACGTACAATTCTTTTGATCACTCTTTAATTTTTTTATTTGACTATAAAGAAAATACATCTAGAATATGTATGGATAATGTCTCACAAAACTTCCAAATGATCAGCTATTAAATAATACGCTTATTATGCCCAACATTTCTTGTTGATACACACCTTAAGTACAGTGGTGGCTCAAACATATGCATTTGAAACTTATCGAAATAAACAATCATCCAGCTTGGACAGTGTTATGTTTGTCGGCAGACGGCGTTCCAAACTTGCAGTGTATTGAGGCGACAATGGACAAGAGTCAGGATCTTGAACTTTTAAAGACATTTTGCTTGAAAGTGTATAGAATCTCTACATTCTAATTGTCTTTAGATTTACCCAAGGCAATGACACGAATTATAAGTCTGGTATTGTACCGACATGGCCGTTTTGGAGGTGACCGCATATTATGCAACCACCGCAGCACAGTCGCTCGACCTGAATGTGATTGAATATTTTGGATACAACAATGAAAACACAAAATATATATGAAAACAGCATTAGCTGAGGAAATGACAAAAATTACGCCGGAAGTGTCCCATATACTGGTCTAATCCATGCGGAAGAAGGTCAAATTAGTATGAACAGACCAGAAGGTCATACTAAATATTAAAATATTTTTGTTTGTCTCTAAACTTGGAAGACCAAACAACCTGCATATATATTATGATTGAAATAAGCTTTGAGCGAGCTTCCAATAAATTATGTTGAAATTTTCAATTGAAAAGCTTAAAAGCTTTCCCTCTTTTGCTATATTTTAACTTTGGCAATAAGAAAAGTATGTTGTTTTCTTTCCATTTTGTTGTTTAATCTTTGTCGGCGTTTTTATTTTTGTTCATATTTACCTTTTTGAAAAGCTCAACGAGTTCATTTAACTACAGCAAAAGCAAATATAAAATAAGAAAGCTTTTTTCAACGCAACTTTTATAAATATTGAACATATTAATAATCTGATGATTACAAAGTTGATTTTTAAATCATTGCAATTAATATGCAAACAAATTCTAATGAAATTCCAACAATTTTTCTTAAGTACGTAAAACTACGCTCTCGTTTTTTTAGTTTTAATTAGTTTCGATTTAAATAAATACATTATCTATTATTAAATATAAAAAAAAGCTTTGTTTCTTTGTGTGTGAACCACCACGTTGTTGTTTATTGCTTCGTTATAGTTGTGCCTATTGTTGTTATTATCTGTGAACCAATTCAGCACGTGTTTGTTTGCTTGTTTGGCAGTCCGTTCCCCGATTATTTTGCAGCACCCTTCTTTAGTGCGTCTTGTCTTGCTTTTATCTCTACACCTTGAGTAACATATTTAATTGAAAGCATTTAATTCAATTTCTCAAAAAGGTGGCAAATTTTCTTGTTTGTTTTCAAACATAAAGTCTTGAATTTCAGTTGATTTTCATTATTTGTGTGATGCATTTTATTGGTGCTCGTAGTATTTCCATATTTCCATATTTAATATTTTCTATTTTTACAATTAACAAACAGCCTGGGTTGGCGGAATTTGTATTCAAAATTTATATAAATTGTATTTTATGGAACATGACTACAAATAAATCTACTCAAATTGATTTCCTTGCATAACAACCACCGACGCGCATGTTTTACTCAGTTCATCGGTTTGTCGAATCATCATATCATATTGTAATAGAGAGTAAATGTAATAAAGAGCAAATGTAACATAGAGTAAATACACCAACTCCGAAAAATTACAACTATTACTTTTTACTCACCTGTTTAAGTGCTGTTGAATTTCACCAAAATTTTCCAAAATACAAATTCTTCAGAAAAAGGAACAGAGCTTAATAATTGTCTAAATACTTTGGTTTAATTGTTGGTGGAAAAACAATGAAAGCTATACTGGAAAAACAATGAAAGCTATACTGGAAAATATTAAGGTAAAATATATAAGGAAAACGTACTGAAGTTATGCCGTTTAGAAATTCGTTGTCATTCCCCCTTATAAGGTTTTTTTTTAAGCTTTGATTCGAGGATTTCAGGTGATCAGGAGGTGTACCTATTCAGGCAAATCTTAACACTATCCTGAAGTACTTGGTATTAGTGACTTCACTAGCCCCCAGATCTACAGTTATAGTTCCACTTCAATTTCCTTTCTTTGCACTCGACAGGGGAATTACTTATACGTGGAACAGGTCATAGGAAAGGGTGAATTGCTACCCTTAGGGTCAATATTGCCTACCCACCTTACTAGTGCTATAGGACCAGCTAAATTACTGATCAGAAAGTCCAAAACTCAAATAATCGAAGGAGGCATTGTGTAAGTTCATCATAAATGAAATTTTTTTGTTTCATGGGCTCATATTACACGGTGCCCGTTTGCCCGGCGTGCAATGAATCTTTTTTACTCTCTTCCACATATTGCACGCTGGTATGTTACACGGCAGAAAAAGAACGGCAGACAGATTTTGACACTTCATTCAGTTTCATTACTTTTTCTCCTACACTTTATTCCAACAAGGGTTTCCTACAACTATTTTCTTCATACTGTTATAGTACAATAGTAGCACTTTTCTTCAAAAAATGTACTTTTTAGCTACTTAAACACCCAAATCTCTAATTTCACCACCCAGCAACACTGTTTTGCATCCGGGCTAGAATGAACATATTTTGCCCGCTGTTCCAAATGTTCATCCTCTCACACTCTCAATTGTTTTTGACAGTTTTACGTTAAAAGCAACAACAAAATCGATTGTACGCCGGGCAAACGGGCACCGTGTAATATGAGCCATGGCAGTTTTTTTTATGTTCTATGAGAATATTAAATTCACTATATATCATGTTTTCTCGAATTTATTACTTCAAAGTCTACACTAACAGCCCTATTCTGCTTGTTAACTTAACAAGGAATTGTTAAGGAGCTCTTGTTAATGTTCTTGTTATGTAATGTAAATGTTCGTATTTTGGCAAATCATTTACAATTTAAAAGCTCTCAAAAGCTATTAAAGTTCACCACGCATGGTGAAAATGTAAATGCCTTAGGGTGCGTTTATAGTAACGACTTATTGCCGAACCGAACCGAACCGAGAAGAAAAGCTGAAAAACGCTGCACATACAATCATATGAAATAAGTTCAAACTGCGTATAGTGCCAGCTGAATAAGCAGCTTAAAGAAGCTTGTGCAGCGTTATTCGGCGTGCCGATTGTTGCTTTCTCGCTCGCTCGCACGGTTTGCATGTGTTTTGTCTTATTTTACACATGGCGTACTTATTATATGCATTAAATAACAAAAAAAAAAAAGAGGAGCAAGAAAAAATGAAATAAAATACATACGTACACGTAGATCTTTATTTTTTGTTATCATATGTTGTTGCAAAAACAACAACAAAAAAACAAACAAGCATAGCTTTATCAAACCAAAAACACAACAATAACAACGAACATGATTTTGTGTGCTTTACACCAGGGATTGCCAAAGAGTGATTTTTGAATCAACAACAACAACAAATCGTTCGATACGTAGTACAATCAGGAGCATAAAAAACACAAACAAAAAGCAGTCGGTGACGAAACCATACTCAAAATTACCAACAAGAAACCTTCAGCGTAGCATGAGTTGTACGCAGTCGCATGCGCTAATTTACCAACAACGACAAGAATAAACAACAACAAACACACGTTGTGTTTTTGCGGTGCAGCTGCGCCTGTGAAGGTTCGGCGAATTACAACAATCACGAAATCATGTGGCTGTTTTGATGCTTCGATTGTAAAAATAAAAAAATCAAGAAAAAAAAAACAGCGAAAAGTTTATCTAAACAAACAAGACAACGAAAAACAGTAGAAAACAATTGGAAAAAAGTCGAACAAGTGTGGCTTAACGCAGCTTTCAGTTTCTGAAAGTGCGTTTCAGCAGCGTTGTTTCGCTTTTTTCTCTATTCTCTTGTTGTCCGCTGATTTGAGTAAAGAAAAAAGCAGACAAGAAATCACGCGACTTGCAACAAGGCTTTTTGTTCTTTCTGTGCACTTCTTTTTTATCTAAAAAAAAAACAAGACAACGAAAAACAGTAGAAAACAATTGCAAAAAAGTCGAACAAGTGTGGCTTTACGCGGCATAAAGCAGCTTTCAGTTTCTGAAAGTGCGTTTCAGCAGCGTTGTTTCGCTTTTTTGTCTATTCACTTGTTGTTCGCTGATTTGAGTAAAGAAAAAAGCAGACAAGAAATCACGCGACTTTTTTGCTGCTCAAATTGCAATAATAAACAAAAAAAAAAACGTTACATAAAGAAACAAACCCAAAATAGTTAAAAACCAGCTACAATAAGTCGGCCGCGGAAAGCGCGCACTATACGCACTACCAGTTTCTTTCAGCATGACGCGTTTTCAGTTCGGTTCGGTTCGGCAATAAGTCGTTACTATAAACGCACCCTTAGATATAGAGCGTCAGCTGTTTTTATATTGCTCTTTTCTTGCTTATTTTGATTGCTTATGTTTGTTTATCTACAAGTTAGATAGAAAATGTTAAGAAATAAATAATATACTAATTGTTTTCAATTGTTTTAAGTTTCAAAATGAATTTTTTTAATAGACAAGCAATTTTCGAGTGTTTTGCCGTCTTTAAAATTTATTTTTTCTTTGATATTCTTCAGTATCAATGCTAAAAAGAAGTAAAAAGTAAGAATTCATCCATTTTTTTTTATTTTATTTTATTTACACAGCATTTGTTTGACTTAATACTGAACTATCTTTCGTTGTTAAGTTGTTTTCTGTCATTAACAAAATAGTAAAGAAAGGAGCTTTCAAATTATCACCAGAATACGAAACCTTAACAATTTGTTAATATTAACAATTTTGTTAATGTGGTGAGCTTAGTTAAGCTGCCAGAATAGGGGTGTAAATAGCAATAAAAATTTGCGTATGAATCTGAACATTGAATCTGACATGAATCTGACACAATTCAATTATCTTTGTTCCAAAAAGATATTTATTTATTCACACTGCATTACTAAAATAAAGAAATTTTATCAGGTGAAAAAATGATTCTGAAAGAAGGAAAAATATATCGCGAAAGAGGAAAACAGTGGGAAGAATACATTTTTCAATTCAGAGAGTGATTAAAAGTTTCAAATCGACCGGTGGATTCGCACCAAGCCGCGTTCCGGACGTCCTTCTAAGTTAACCATTCGAGAAAAGCGTTACATTATTCAATGCGTACGTCAAAATCCAAAAATGACAGCATCAATAATTGCGTACAAAGTTCAAGGAAGGTGCCAGGAAACCATTTGTAGCGAAACCGCGTGCAAGATTCTAAAAAAAAAATAACTATCGTAGCCGTATTGCTCGTAGGAAGCCGTTAATTTTTCTTGTCAACCTGCAAAACGGATTGTGTTCACAAATGAATACATAAAACATCACCAGAGTTTTGGAAGCAAGTGATTTTTTCTGATGAAAGCAAGTTTTGTATATTCGGAATCAAGGGACGCAAATTAGTCTGGAGAAAACCTCGCACCGAACTCAATAAGGAAAACTTGACGGCCACAGTTAAGCATGGTGACCGGGGACTCATGGTTTGGGGGTCGCAAAGGGCGTGGAGTTGGAGTTTATAGAGTCCATTATTGACAACGAGTTTAATTGGACAAGCTCAAAACACATTTAAGACAGAGCGCTGAAATATTAGGTTTAGGAAATTGTTCCAACCGGACAACGACCCAAAGCATACTACTGATATTATCAAGCTTTGGTTGCTCTATAATGTCCTGAAACAATTGAAAACTCCACCAGTCCCCGAATTTAAATCCAATGCAGCATTTGTGGGACTCTTTGGACCGTAAAATTCGCCAGCATACCATTACCTCTAAAAGTCTGCTTAAAAATGTTCGTGAGGAATGGAACAATATTACCAGAGAAGAAACATCTAAGCTAGTTAAATCTATGCCGAAATGGTAAGCAGAGGTTCTTAAGTGGAAAGGATGCCCAAGAAGCTATTAACTTGTTATGAAAACAGTAAAAGACAATTTTTTTATAAAGTTTTTGTTTTGACCATAGACTTGTTCTGATGATTATTGAACTGACCTGTTTATGCATTAGTCTGGGTCATTGAAGTAGCTTGTGCTTATAGAACTAGTGAAGTAACTAGCGAGATAGTCAATCGGTTGCTCTCTGTACTGACGGGTACTGTCAAGTCTTATCTCACATTTTTGATATGCCTTCCAACTACCTCTCAGCCAAAAAAGATTGCTAATGATCATTAACTTTTAGCCTTAAATAATTTAAACATTTCAATTTTATGTTTTAATCATTATCTATTAATTTTCCATAATACATGGCTACGCGAGAAACAATACGAGTGATTTTTCCAAGTGTTGTCTTCTCTAATTAAAATACTGCTCAGTTCAGGTAATGCTGTCTGTATAACTGTGAGTATTTTTGTGATTTCTTTAAAAAACCCACCATTTCGAGTTGTTTACATTACTTTTGCAAAATTACAGCAACGTTTAATTAATTAATTATATAAAAGTTTCCAACATTACTACTTACTTGCTCATTATAATTAACACCTTACATCCCATAACTTGAACTTAGCACGTTCCGCACTCATTCCCCACATTCAATCTTACACATCATCTTTAAGTATATCTAATGTCGTTATTTTCGCTTCTTTACACCAAAATTTCAATACGTTGAAAACGTTCGCATTGTTTGGATGAACAAGCGTTCATCGTCTTAGCTCGTCTCAACTCTGCCATTTTACCTAACCTTCTCGCTATTTCATCTCTCCCCACTCAACTCTTACCAGTCTTATCTTCGATTTAGTATTCCCGACTTGCGATACTAAATTTATAGCCAATGTTTACTTAAAGCCTCTGTCGATGTACGGCTATACACACACCAACAACTTTCTGTCTGTCCGTTTGTCTTTGTCTGGTTTACCTGTCATCATATGCTAATGTGTGGGTACTTTTCTTTTTTTTTTCCTTGTCATGTTATTGTGGCTGTTTCTTACGAATTTTTAATTGATTCTTGTTTTTACGTTATAGTGCACGTCTACGTAGGTTAGGTAAAAACGGTTTTTTTTCCATTTCTTATACTTAATGTTTCTGTGTTTTAAACTAGTTTCTGTTTTCGGGAAAATCCCGCTCATTATGGCAAAGCTTAAACTAGTGCATTAATATGAGGAAAAATAATGCTAAGATGAAAAGTATTCGTTCATATCTTATTCTACACGTTGCAAGTTATGGTTTCAAGATGGTTTGTCATGAATTCTTTGGTTTATGCTCTTTTGCTTTTTGTTTTACTTTTGTGTTTTGTGGATTTCTCTTTTTGTGCATTGCCACAAATAATAGTTTTGAACTTTTTTATTTGTCTTCTTATGTTTGTGGATAAAAATTCAAGCTTTCCTCTTTTTCTACAGATCTTCATTAAAGCTGTCCAAGTTGTTAGTTGTAGCTTATTACTTGTAATGTTTTCGTGGTTTTACCTTTATTTTAAGATATTTATATTTCTGCATTAGCTTATTTCAATATTTTTTAACGATCTTTTTCTTTTCAGTTTAGGTTTTTGAATTTTTTCAATAAGGCTAATGCGCTATTTCAAAAAAGTTAATGATAGTCAGTATCATTTCTATGCTGCCACGCCTCTTATTTAATGAAGTTTTTTCTCAACATTCATGACGAATGTTTTTTTTCAACTCTTCCCATTTCCATTCCCAATTAATAGTTTTTTCTTTTTTTATTTGGTGAATATTCGCATAAATTGAACAGGACCCTGCTTGTGCCATTGTTACTGCGGCGGGGTGCTGTTGTAGATTTAGGGGATCTTATTGTATGACAGTGTGCTGTATAGAGGGTTGAAGCAACTCTCTCGCTTATTTGAGCCGTTAGCACGGAAATAAAACCTACCCCCCGTTCCATAATGTGTATAGCTCGTGCGTTTTTTTTTTAATTGTCTTGGAGCAATGATCCTTGAAACTTTTAGTTTTTTATTTGTAATTGCTTCGTTCGTAATGAAAGTTTTACTAAGGTTCAATGCTGATTGTATCACGTGTTGTTGCAGCTGTTCGATGCCAGCCTATACGCGTGTTGCGCCTTAGTGTATGCAACGGTTTATATAAATTAATTTATTATCTTTCAGCTCAAATTTTACGGTCGTATGAAAAGAAGGTTGAACATAAAAAATGAAGGCAAAATAAAAACTCGAGTTAAAATATAAAATTTAGTTAATGTAAAAAATATAGTTAAAATAAAAAAATAGAGTAAAAATAGAAAATAAAAAGTAAAAATAATGAACAATGTTAGAAATATAGTAAATAAAAATATATTTAAAATAAGAGATATATTTAAAATAAAAAATATTATAAATGAAAAACAGACAATACAAGCTAAATAAAAAATACACTTAAAATAAAAAAAAAAAATATGATTTTAATAAAAAATAAAGCTAAAATAGAAAATAGTTTGAATAAATTTTAAAAATAAAGAGAAAATAAATATAAAGGGTACAGAGGTTAAAATAATAAATAGTTAATGTAAAAAATAAACAATAAAACAAAAAAAAAAAAAAAAAAAGAAATAAACCACAAATTATGTCAAATTTAAGAACTGAGTTGAATGAAAGGATTTAGTTAAAATAGAAATTCAGTAAAATAATAAATAAAACAATAATAAATATTAACAAAAAATAATAAATAATGAAATAAAATAAAAAATAGTTATAAAAAATAATAAATAAAACAAAACAATTAAATAAAAATAAAGTATAAAAAATAATAAATAGTAAAAAATAGTAAAAAGTAATACACAGAAATAAGTAAAATAACAAATAATGAAAAAATTTATTGAAAAAATTAAAAAATAAATTAAAAAGCTAAATAAACAACAAATAAAATAAAAAATAAATGTATTAAAATAAAATAAAAAATAAATGTATTAAAATAAAATAAAAAATAAATGTATTAAAATAAAACACTAACTTAACAAAAACAAAAAACTAAATTAACAAAAAATTAACTAAATAATAAAAATAAATATAAAAAACAAAATTAAAAAAAAAAATAAAAACTAAACAAAAAAAAAAAGGAACTATATTAACAAAAATAAAAAACTAAGTCAACAAAAATAAAAAACTAAATTAACAAAAATAAAAATCTCAATTAACAAAAATATAAAACTAAATTAAAACAAATAAAAAAGTAAAGACTTAAAATCAATAAAAAATAAATTCGAAAAATTTAAATAAATAAACAAAATAGATTAAAAAAAAAATAAATTAAAAAAAATAAATTAAAAAAAATAAATTAAAAAAAATAAATTATAAAAATAAATTATAAAAATAAATAAAAAAATAAATTAAAAAAAAATAAATTAAAAAAAAAACAATTGAAAATTCGATAAAAAAATAAAAATATTCAGTAAAAAATATTCAATAAAAAATAAAATAAAAACACGTAGTTTTCTAAATATTACATTCAATTTTAACCCTGGATGTGCTTCGTTATTTGAACCCTGTTTGTGGGCTTTGTTAGTCTAAACGACTAACATCAACTTTGAAGGAACCTTACCACCAGAATAGGCCTAATAAGTTCAATTTAACAAATGATTTTATGATATAATATTAATTAAAGCAATTTAACCAGAAAAGAGTATTGATTTCTTATTCATATTTAACATATTTAACAAAAATAATAATGACTTCATTTTTTCAAAACACAAAAAATATGATCGTTGTTAGTCGAATCGACTAACGAAGCACATCCAGGGTTAAATAAGTTTTTTAAAAAATATAAAATTTTGAAAAATCCATTGGAAAATCTTTTTGTAAATTTTTCCAATTATTTTTGCAACATGTAAAACTTTTTTACACCTTTGAAAAGGCGATCGATGTTCTTTACGTTTTATGCCACTTCATACCCTTTATTCCATACACTTGTATATCGCCCTTTCCACCAGCTTCTTCCAAAAGCGTTTAACTTGTTCGCCATTTTGTTAATTGATTTTAATATAAATACATAGTAAATATGTTTGACCAAAAGTTGGAAGTAAACCTTTTATCTTCCCTCTTCTACTGGCTTACCCCCTCTACAATTTATTTACTTCTCTCTTTCACCCTAGCATATCTGAAGCACAGTCTGTACTAGATCTCGTTGGCAGCGAATATCGGTTAGTTGCGCTGGTGGCAGCCAAGGTAACCCTTAATAACTACCCTCAAATATATTGTCTTGGGATATTTTTGAAGTTGTTGTAGTTGTTGTTGTTGCTGCTGCTGTGGGGATTATTACTTTGGCATCGACAGCAATAGCGACAACAATTTCGACGAGACCCTTTTTGTCTGTCCGTCCTCACTTTTTATTTATTTGTTAAATAAAATATCCTTGTTTGTGCGTGTTGTTGCTTTGATCCCCTCGTTGTTTGTCGGTCGCAACTGTTTTGGCACCAGAGAAAGCCCAAATAAACGAACCCACCAACGTGCTGTAGCAGGCACTCAAGCAGACGAGACTATGTTGAGTGTACCAAATATACGACGGAGCCAGCTTAGCAGCGTCCGTCCGTGCGTAGGTAAAATTCGCAAAATAAGGATCAAGTTTTATTAGGGTTGCTTGTGCTACAAATGTTTTTTTTCGATTTTTTGTTGTGTGTTCTCAATGCGGGTGTCTTTCTTTGAATTTACGACATTTGGCTACATTTTGTGCACATTTAATAAAAAAAAATTCATCAACATGAGCAGAGTAGAGCGATTCAGAAAATACGCAGACATAAGCAGCAGTATTTAATGCTCACATTTTCAAAATTTCTCTATACGTTCAACAACAAGCGTTTGTGAAGTTTGTAAAATGTTTGTGGCAATTGCGAATGAATTCGGTTTTTGGAAATTAAAAAAAAAAAATCTAGAGAGTATTGATTATTCAAATCTTACCCAATTATTCAAAATATATCATCTTACTCTCGTCAATCGATTAGAAAATGAAGTTGTTTTGTTTTTTAAGGAATAGTTAAATGGAACCGGTGTTAAAAATAGCTTCCCAGCATTCGAAAGAACTGTGTTTCCTGTGTTTTTTAAAGTTAGTTTTCGAAATGGAAGCCGAATGTACCGAAATTATAATCTGAACAAAAAAGATCTAAAAAAACGGTACAAAAACTAATTCTACCTTCCCTAACTTCATTTAAAATGAACATTTTATGTTATTTTCTAACTTCAGTCTTTTATTTCGGTTTTTCGAACATAAAATATTTACCGGATTTCGCGTAAATTGTGTTCTCGGTGTGACTTTAATTGAGTAACTATTAAAAATATAAAAGTGTTCAATTTCGAAAATTCGAACATAGAATATTTTGATTAAAAAGAGTAGTAAGTGCGCTTAGCAGTAATTTTCTATGGTCAAAAGTCACTTAGAATTTATTTTTGTTAAGTTCGAAAATTCGAACATTGTGTAATTTTTTTCAAAATACGCAATTTCCTTTTGTATACCATATATCTTAGTCCTAAGTTCGTATACCTCTACCGATCATGCTCGTAACGCCTTTACCTTTAAGTTTCACAAATCAAGAAATCAAATGTATGTTGTTATAATTGATGATAGATTAGTTTGTAGAGAGGATTTTAAGTTGCTGCGATATAGTGTAGCACATGAATTCCTTGGTTTAAAACTTATCGAAATAAATTAATAGTTGTAAAAATTACTTCAAATTTTGAAGCGTTTGCAGAACATTTTCGCTGATTTTATTCCCAGGAAAACTTAAATAAACTTTTTTTACAGAATGCTCTTGCTCTCTCTACCCCTCTCACGCTTTTAATACTTCATTTTCCTATATCAACTTTATATTGACTGGAACTTGAACATGATTTCTCCATTTCAATTTTGCTGAATTGGCTTAAAATACTTTTCTTTTTATAGAAAATATTTTTCCAGCAGCGATGTTGCGGAGGTGACCCTTGCATGTAACTGTACTTTCCGTGCTCGATAAACTCTGCCGAATACATACTAAAAAACACAAAAACACGCACGCACACAGCCATGTCATGAAAGGGAGAAAAGCTGAACGAACAGTCGTCGAACGATGACTGGCAGACAAAACCAGGAAAATAAGGATCCAACAGCATGTGCACAAAATTTGCTGCTGCTTTTGCTGCTGCTCGACTACAACAGATCCAGATCCTGCATTTTTGCCGGCCAACACAAATAAAAAAGGGAAACTCGAACCCTTGTCGCACGGCACGGAGCAACACAGCAACTAAAACAACAACAATGTCAAGAACAACATGAAGAGTGGGAAAAAAAGGTTCCCCTCGCTGCCACAGTTTGAACAAAAGTCGGTCGTCCGAGTCAGAGCCAGCCCATTGGCATGCCTGCTGCTTGGCATCCTTTGCAACAAGGATAACGACACGCAAGCAACGGGCGGAGGGGACAGCTCACTTACTCATACACAAACAGAAAGTCAGTTAGATACATACATAAACTAACGCCATCTGTTGGGGTTTCCTTTTGCTTACCGAGTCCCCGTTGTGTTTGCCCTACGGTTTCCTCCTCTACCGTTCGCTACATGAAAACTTGTTTAGCTTCAAGTCGCTCATAATTGCCCGTTCTGATGTAGGGTAACGCGACCCACCCTTGGTTCTCTTAATTTTTTTCCAACTCCCCTTGGCGATTATTTGCCGAACTCCGCATCAGATCGTCGAGCCCATTACCGATTGCCGCACACCACCGATCCCCTTGCCTTTCCCTATTGCTTTTAGCTCCCTTTTGAATTTTGTTGCAGCTTTTTTTTCTGCTTGCGGTGGCGGCTGGCTGCTGCTGTAATTCAAGCTCTTTTTTCCGCTCTAACTGTCGCTTGCTCACTCCTGCTCACACATTTTGCAACGCTACCTCTCAGTCGCACTCCTTACCTTGCCTGCCTGACTACCACTCACCTTAACGTGGCCTTTTGTTCGGTTCTGTTTCATTTAGCTTCTGTGCATCTCTGGGGCTGTTTTGAACATTGATCGCGAGTCGCTTGTTCTGGGCTCTTGAAAGGGGAGGAATGTAAACTTTGATGGGACCTATACGTAGCGTTCGGTTTTTGTATGTTTCACAGTGTGTAAAAAGGGAAAAAAGGGAGCAAAACGAAAAAAAAATATTAAAACTGGCAGGCAGCTGGGATGACAGGAAATTCTCAGCAAAAGCAACATTAGCGACGCGCACGAAAATGGGTTTCCATCTATTATGTTTTACGATGTTGTTGTTTTTGTGGCTGTCGCTATTGCGAACTCAGCCAAAAACGTCGAACAACAAAGCAGCAGCAACGGCAACAAGAACAATTGAAGCCTGGGGGAGATTATGTTGTGTACGTGCACGAAGACTTTGCTGTCTCTGTATGCGTATGTATCTGTGTGTGTCTGCTTGGGTTTTCCTGCTGCTGCTGCTGCTGCTGCTCTACCAATAGAGTTTCTGCTGCTTTTGGGTTCTCGCTGTCGTTTGGATCAAGCTCGCACAGTTTTCGAAACAGTTCGCTAGCGAACGGAAGTGTTTTTATTTTTACTCCGCGTTGCGCTTTAAAGCGACCAACCTAAATAGCAGCAGCAGCAACAACAACAACGAAGTGGTGCTCCAAACGCCTTCATTTTTGTTGTTCGCATTTTTATGTTGGTTTTATTTTTGAAGAAAAAAAAAAAATAGAAAAGAATCTGTGTTAAAAATAGCTTTTCTGCCTTTTGCTACAACTTTGTGGATAACTTCAAAGCAACTAATAAAAGAAAATAAAAATTTACGAATAAAGAAATGTGAGTTTTCGAAAGTATCCATTTTTAATATGTATTTATGTATTGAAATTGCTCGCTGGATAAAATAATTAAAGAGAGTGAATTAAAAACTTAATATTATTAGACTGTACAGACTGTGCAGGATTAAGATAAATCCACATTTCAAACTTTAGTGAAATTATGAATAATATTGAAATCGGTTTTTCGAAGTTGCAGAAATTATTGGAGTTGCTTGCTAATTATGTTGTACACGTTAATTCAGTTGAATTGCTATAAATAATATTAAATTCTTAGTTTCAAAAAATTCGAACATAGATTTTTTTATGAAAAAGTGTGATAAACAGTTAGATTTTTAAATACTTAATCAAATTTGTTGATGTTTTACTAAGTTCGAAAAATTCGAACATGAATTTTTTGGTTTTAAATTGCAAACAAAATCTCATAGTAGCCAGTTGTAAAGACTACTCCCAATTTAAAAAAAATTGTCAACTTCGAAAATTCGAACATTGTGTAATTGCACTCAAAATATGCAAATATGTTTTATTTCAAATGCTTAAATTTCTATTGCATACAAAAACAATTGTAATGAACTTTTGATGTGAAATAACCTGGCGGTTTTAAGCAATAAACATTATTTTGAAGCTTTAAACAAAAAAATAATAAAATTTTAATTTAGAAAGTTTCGCAAATTCGTTTTGATTTTTCGAAAAAACGAACACTAATTCAATTATCATTTTGCCGTTCAAATATGATCAGCATTTCAAAAGAAACACTCCCTTCAAAGAATTTCAAACGAAACTTTATCAAATTGTAAATTTTGCTTACTTTTGTGTATTTTCTTCACTCTCAAGATATACAACCTCGAAGAAGTAATGGATCATTACCAATGTTTTGTAAAAGCATTTATTCGAAATTGATTTAAAAAAGATGTACAATCTTTTTTCGAAATTCGAATTCAGATCTTACAATTGTTTACTTAAATAGCAAATCATACTGATTGCATACTTCATAAAATTTAATTTTGAGCTGCTTACAATAATGAAAAAAAAAAGAAACATAAATAAGATGGGAGCCGAAAGTCACCCTCTGTACGGAATCTATTTTTAGAGAAAACATTAAAAACTCGTTAGAAGTATACACGACGCGCCACTCACGTTTGCAGTGCCTCAAAATGTGACTGAACAAAAACTTAGTAGAATGCTCGCTAGCGTCGTAAATGAGAGAGGGAGAGGAAGAGAGGGAGCCAGCAATATAATGATAGCGCACAGTGTGAAAACAAAAGTAGGGAAAAAACAATGAAAGGCAAGGGCAGCAAGTTAGGGATGTGTAGCGCAAATACAAGAAACACCATGAGCACGAAATTTTCCATTTTCGAAATTAAATTCGAATATAATTTGAATGTGACGACGACGACTTGCTTGACTGGATCTGCTCTGCTGCTTGTTGGTTAGCTTGGAAGCTACACGAGCCAACGTTGATAAGCCAGAATTTCTTTCTTTTCTGCTTTAATTTGAATTCTTCTCTGCTTTTGTCGTTGTTTTATTTTAGTTAATCTCTTATATTTTCTTCCCAGCTGACGGCGGTTGGCCTGCCTGACTTCACTATCGTTAAGAATTATCTTAAGCTTTGGTGTAAGAGAGTTAGCTATAGTTTTAAAGTAAAACAATCAAGTATAGCCTGTCTCTAAAAAACAAAAACATTTTAAATGAAGAAAACTGGTATCATCATATAGCAGTCACAAAACAAAAAACAAAAACAAAAAGTTATAATTATGAATCTCATGAACTTGACCTTCAGAAATTACCGGTGCAAAAACAACAATAAAAACAAAACACAACACAATGATAGGTATTTTAATAAATTTTTTTCTTAAATTGTTTATTGCTTTTCGCTTCGTATGCAAACGTATGCAACGAAAAATTGTTTATCTCACAAAAATTTCGACCCAAACTGCCTGTTCGAAAGTGCAATCCTCCCTCTTATTTTGAATTTTGTGTTGGTTGCGAGCCTCTTTTTTGCAAACACTCTCTCCTTCCACTCTTGCTCATTGCTTAATTGTTTGCAAGCAATACTTATTTATATAAGAATCGTTAAGTTTTGTTTATTGCTATTTTATACTGATGCAAATACTTTGGCTAGTTCGAATTTGATTGTTGCCAACTTCTCGAAAGTTTAGCCTTATTCCCTTATCTGAGTAACAAATAACATGCTTCTTTGTTCTTAACTTTAAAACGATATCCGATCTAAATCGAAACTTCAGAAATTCAATTTTTAAAAAAATATTTTCCATTAATTAATGTTTCTTTTGCTTCGAGTTCATTTACGGGATGATGTTACAATAATTTTTCGTTTTTATTGCACATTTATATGAATTATTTTATGATTCATAAAAGTGCGCAAAAAAAAAAAAATGAAACTCATGAAAGCGCGCTCGTGCAAATGTGTTTTTTTTTTAAATACATACTTCGCTGTTGTCTATCTGCTGTTAGTTAGTACATTGCATGTAGTATATATGTAGTTTTGTGCTAAGCACTTCATTCGAACATTAATGAGCTAATTTATTTGGAATGCAGAGAAATGCTGAAGTTAGTCGCGTTGTTAGTAGCTTGAGGAGAAGAGAGGCGCACGGCGTTGGAAGAATTTCTAGTGTTTCAAAAAATATGCTGGGCTGTTTTGGCAGAAATTTGGTAAAAACTTGAATATTTTCTTCAAATAACTCGAATTTGTCAATATTTACTACAATTTTGCTTGTAGCTGCGATAACTCATTGAGCTGTTGAGATCAAAACATTTTAAATTCGGCCCCAAATGCTTGTAAAGTTGGATGTGACTAAAAATTTAAATTTCCGAAATTTTTCGAAAATTTTCGAATTTTCGAAGATGTCAATTTTGTTACAAACTATTAGAATATGAAGCAAAATAATTGAAAAAAATTGTGATTTCACATTTTTTTTGCAACAGATCTCAAAAAAGTCGAAGTTGAAAATGAGCAATTTCCAATTTTCTCATAAATTTTCTGTTTGTCTTGTGAAAATACTCAAATTTGTGCAAATTTTCAATGTTCGAAAAAATTTCGAATTTTCGAAAATGTCAATTTTTGCCCAAAATGTAAGAAATTGTTACTCAAACTTTGTTTTGCTAATTTTTTGTATGAGATGTGTTTCATATCGAACTTAATTTCAAGACATTTTCTCTATTAATAATTTAATGAAATTCTGCAGATTTTCGTGTAAGGATTTTATGGTTTTCAGTTAATTTCGATCCATGTTATCTTAATGAATACATTTTCTGAAATTACCTTGAATTTTACGCAGCAAATGCTAAAATTTACGAAAAATACAAATGTTAGAAAAAGTTCGAATTTTCGAAAATGTAAATAAACTTCCAAATATTTATATCAAGTCATAAAAACTGATTTTACGTATTATTTTTATTTAATTTCGATATCCATAAATATATTGGAAGTAATATCCATTTTCTAATAATATTTTTTTTTGCGTATTGCGAAGAAAATTTCGTGTTAACTAGTAAAAGCTGAAAAAGTTTGGATGTTCGATAAATTTCGAACTTTCGTGGTTTAATTCAACAATTTCAATGAATAAATCAACCAAAATGATC
Source organism: Pherbina coryleti (assembly GCA_943735915.1). Taxonomy (NCBI): domain Eukaryota; kingdom Metazoa; phylum Arthropoda; class Insecta; order Diptera; family Sciomyzidae; genus Pherbina; species Pherbina coryleti. The sequence goes on from OX030950.1 coordinate 63,726,030, forward strand.
ATAAAGATTATTTTATTTAAAAATTTCCCAGTAAATTTTCTAGTTTTAAATAAATATTCCTCAAGAAACTAATAAATTCTTTCTTTCTCTTGCAGACTTCATCTAGAATATAATCACAAAAACAGAAGATAAATTCAAGTGTTGAAAACAAAAAAATAGTCATTAATAAGAAACAACAACTAAAACAACAGCAACAACAACAATTGATACAACATTTTGTCCGGAAGAGAGCTTTTACATCAACACAACTTTTAATGTACCATCACAATTGAAGTCTTAATTCTCACTTTCCGTTTCCCTATCCAAACAAACACACACATAGCTCATTGACATCAACGCTCTATTCGGAAATTCAAACGCTTTAAAGCGTCGCGCTAAGGCGGCGATTAAACATTATCACCAAATAACATGGATGACGATCAGCAGTATTGTCTGCGTTGGAACAACCATCAAAGCACGCTCATAAGCGTCTTTGACACGTTGCTGGAGAATGAGACTCTCGTTGATTGCACGTTAGCCGCCGAGGGAAAGTTCCTGAAAGCACACAAAGTTGTGCTCTCCGCTTGCAGTCCATATTTTGCAGTAAGTTTAACTTTAGTTGCGTGAAGCTTTTTATGAAATGGCCTAATTTGCATTTTTTTTTACGCTCATTTTAGACTCTGTTGCAAGAGCAATACGACAAACATCCAATCTTTATACTCAAGGATGTTAAATACCAAGAACTGCGTGCCATGATGGACTATATGTACCGTGGCGAGGTCAACGTTTCGCAAGATCATCTGGCAGCACTTATAAAAGCAGCTGAATCGCTGCAAATTAAGGGTCTGTCCGACAATCGAATTGGAGGTGGTGTGCCGAGGCACGAACAGCAGCAGCAACAACAGCAGCAACAACAACAACATCGTGGGCTGGGTTTACCGGGCACTGGACTTGGTGGCGCTAAGCATGTCGCTGGTGGCTACACCTTGGAGCGAACAAAGCGCGCACGCATGGGTCCAGCCTCAATCGATTCGCAGGAGCTGAGTGGTTCGCGTGAGGGTTCATCTAGTCCAACATCTAGGCGCCGCAGAAAGTTGCGACGTAGGAGCATTGAAAATGCCATGACTGGTTAGTATGCTGAAGCCGTGCTGGATTTCAGTTTTTCTTTTTCTCTCCTCCCTCTTTTGTTTATATTTTTGTTAATTTTGCAATTTTTCTTAATTCGCCGTTTGCAGAAGTACATGACAACTCAAACTCCTCTCAAATTCACCCCATTGCCACGACCTCCTCACTTCTACAACAACAATCGAATGCAAGCCTTGGTGGTGTAGGTGCCATCACAGCTGCCGCTTCAGCTTTAGCCTCACAGGTGCCAGCATCCGTTGCTGCCGCTTTACCAACAGCAGCTGCCGCCTCAACAATCGCAACCGCCACTACTCTATCAGGAACGACCCAGCAACAACAACTGACCGCAGCCACAACAAGCGTTACCAAAAAGACTGAAGGTGCTAAGGGCAGCAGCAGCAGCAGCGTTGTCACCACCGGCGATGCCATGCATAGCGAGCTGCTAGCAAATATTGATGAACAAAAACATGCTGCTGGTCTTGAACTCCAAAGCGAAAAACTGAATCATAAACAACAGAAATCTGTGCTGGCCAAAGAAGCCGCTGCAGCCGCCGCCGCAGCTGGTAGCACTGTAGCTACAGAGCTGGTGATTGAACCGAAGAGCGAGTACGATGACGAGGGCAACGATGAAAATGTGGAGGACTTGACATTGGACGACGAAGATATGGGCATGGAAGATTTAGATCATAATGCAGGCACCAGTCACGGCAACGAAGGATCTAGTCAAGGTTGGTTCAAATGCCAAAAGCTTTAGATGAACAAATTAACTAATATTTCTCTCTACCTCTTGTTGCAGGATACGCGCAATGGCAACACGACAGATCTCAGGATGAAGTTTATATGGGCACTCAAGAAGCACAGCAACGCGACCCACAAGGTAGGTTCCACCAATACACATATACTCTCACACACACACACACAAAAGTAAAAGAAAAAAGCAAAGAAAGCTAAAAAGAGCACGACAGATAAAATTTCCTTAAATTGAGCAAAACGAAAAAAAAAAATTCAAATAATTTCCAAGTCAAAAAGAGCACCCATAAAAAGTGATGAGAGCGCCATGCAAATCAATGAACAAACAAGCAGCCAAACTTGAAAGCTTGCAATTGCAGTTAATAAAAGCGCAAAACAAAGAAACAAACACTCACAAAAAGAATTCTTGCCACTTAATTCTAGTAATAATTGTTGCAATTTTTTTTTTTGTTTTTTTTTTGTATCTGTAGCAAAGAGATATTTAATTTAGACAACTTTAAGTAGCTTGATTTTGACAAAGAATATAAATTGTTTGCAAGAAAGAGAGTGCAAATTAAAAGAAAGGAATTTAACTGTTATGAAATTCCAAGAAAATTAAAAAATAAATCAAAAACAGCAGCTAAGCAAAACAAGTTTATAAGTCGTGCTCAAAGCTCAAAAGCTCTCAAAGCAAGTTTGCCAAGTTGTTATGCAAATTGAATTAAAAATTAAATAGAAAAAAAAAACTTTAAAAAAGCATAGCAAACAAAGCAAGGCAAACTTTGGGGCAAACATGAAAGCAGCTTAAAGCAAAAACATGCCAGGAGAGTGAAGAGAAATGAGTGCAGAGAGCAGGACATATTTAGTCATATAATTTGTTACATTTAAATAGTGACAAAAAAATGCTCAAAAGCTGTTAAATCACAATTTATCAAAGCTTCAATCAAAGCTCGAGTTAAACTTAAAGCTCTCTCTCTCTCCATCTATTTTCCGCACTCCTTAATTTTTTTGCTCTGCGCTGCTATTGCCCCAAATAAAATATTTATTTATATTGTTTTTTAAAAAAGCAATTACTAAGCTATTATTTGTGCAAGTTGAAAATACATTTTGATATAATATATATATTATACTACATATAGTACTTAATTTGTTTAATACTATTTCATAATTTAACTTTTATTTTTTGTTTACTACTTAACTACTATACATAATTTTTTGATTTTTTGGTAATTTTGCTGGTGTTTGTGTAGCATTTTGTTATGATTTTTCTTACTTTATTTTAATTTTAACTGTATAATTTTTGTTGTACTTACTACTACTACTACTACCATTACTACTACTACTACTACTTACTACTTACTACTTATTAATCATTATTTTTTTTTTTGTTTTTTTTGGAAATCATTTTTTAATTTTTTTTTTATTTCTTACAAACGTTAAGGAATTTAAAATAGGCGCGTTTATTACGGTACTTTTTGAAATTCAGTCATGTTTGGTTTTTTTCCGCTCTCGCTCTCTTTCTTACTGCTGCTGCTGCTACTGCTTTAAACAAATGAAAATGAAAAAATACGCTTTAACACGTTAACATATATTTTTTTATCTGCATTTTTGAGATTGATTCTTTTTATTAAATTTGCGCAAATTTTTAACATGTCCAAAAGCGCAAGCGTATTGATTGTTACTTAAGTTATAATGAAGAAACATATCCATACACATACACACACCCACACCCAAATGCATAACTACATACATAATTATATGTATACATAGCTAATACCCATACATCTGCATTTCATTTAAATTTTTTTTTTTGAAAAAAAAATATTGACTGATGACTAACTCGCCGCTACTTAGTATTGCTATTTAAAAAAAAAATGAAAATTTACAAAATTTAAAAAACGAAAATGTCTGAAAACGCTTAAGATAATCAAAGCATATTGCCACGCGCTCTTCCCCCGCTCTTCCTCCGCCCACTCCACAACTTCGAAATTAAAGAAACGTTGGCCTTCAATCTTCATCACATTACAAAGTATTGCAAAACAAAAACAACAAGTACAACACATGTTTCGTTAAGTTTGCATTCTTCCCACAACTACCTCTCAATCTTTCTCTTTACGTCCCCCACAGGAAAAAAAAAGTAAAAAGCGGCGCCTCGCAAGCATAGCGGCGTGAATAAAGAAGCAGCAGTGTTTGTAAGCTTTTGCGTTGTACTAAATTTTAAGCTTTTTATTTCTGTTTTTTTTTCTCCTATGAGTTTGTTAATGTTTTTTTTACATATTTTTTTTTTAAATTTATTTAAACATTTCTAGAAAACATTGTAAAAAGCTGTTAAAAACATATTTATTTTTTGTTATATACTAGATATTAAACATAAACATCAATACACACTCACATACATGCTCTACATACATGCTACTCGTATATTGAAACATAATTATTTTTTTTTTTTTTTTAAATTGTATTGATTTGAATTTGTAAGCCAACAAAAATACGCATGCATTTATTTAAAAGAGAAAACAACAAAAACTACTTTGTGCCAATTAATAAGAAGTAAGAAGTTTTTAGCTGTTTAATTTTTTTTTGTCATTATTTTTGTTTTTGCTTTTATTCTGGTTGACGGGACTTTTTTTTTAATTTGTTTTACTTTGAAATTGAAACATTGCAGCAATGCAATAAATGCAAAATTGTATTAATTTTTAGAACTTAATTAAAAAAAAACTCAATTGGTATTCAATATGATTTGTTAGGTTAAGTCGCAGTACTTTTTTTATCTCATATTGTTAATAGATAAAGAATAAAACGCGCACGCGTCGGTTCCAGGCATTTAAGTAAAATAAGCACTCAAACGCGTTCTTTTCGTCTTTTTCTCTCTCTCAACGTCTCTGTCGTCGTCGCTTACGTCGCCATCATCAGCTCTGTTGCTACAGCAGCGGCAGCTTTTTGCAAGTTGTTGGTTTTTTTTTTATAAATTCTGCTAGCTACTTGCAAAGTTTTAAAGTTTGTTGTTGTGTTCGAAAAAAAAGTGTGCAAAATAATGAAAAAAGAAACAAGAGTTGAAGAAATTCTATAAAAGTATTAAGTTGCACGTGCTTCCTGCTACATGCTGCTGCTGTCACCTGTTTCCGGTTTGCAGTTTGCTGCCAACGACAACGACAATTGCAGCTTGAAACATGTAGCTGCATTTGGCTGGCAGTCAGTCAGTCGAGTGCAGCGAGGTACTTTTGTGTTTCCTTTGCCGTTGCTCATCACTGCTGCTTGTCCATCATAAGTCGACCAACAACAATCAGCGAGAGATAGATAAAAGCCTCAACAGGTAAGTATTGCTTTGTTCAACGGTATCGGTTGAATGAAGTGCGCAATGAAATTAATTAGACTTTTATAAGTTTTCTTTATTTTATTGTTATATATTTTTATTCTCATTTTTTTTTGTCTCAACCTACTCTGTCCATTCTTTCTATCCTTCCGTCCTATAACTGCTAAGTTTTTGTCTTAATATTGTTTTTTTTTTGTTTTCCGATCCTTTTATAACTTTAAACTTTTCATCTTCCTTCCTTCTTTCCTTCTACTTCAAAATGATTCTTTACTCAAACATAGACACACACACAAACAAACACTCGTACACCCACACGCCCTCGCTCATATATTCTCCCTTCGCTATACATCATTTTATGCATTCATTCATCCATCAACATCTTCCTATCTACTAAACAACAACAAAAGAAAAAAAAGGAAAGATTTTCAGGTTTTGTTGTAGAGTTGCAAACGCGCGCTTTTGAAATATATAAAAATAAACGGGTAAGATGTCCCCCTTGAACCAACCAAATCAGCCCCAACCCCCACCCCCACGACAACCCACACTAAACTCGAATTCGACTTAAAATTAAAAAAGAAATAAGAAATGCATGAAGAATGGGCCAACACTTCTTTATTTTATCGAAAAACATATTTTTCAAAATCAGAATAGAGCTATGCTTTAACCCTTGCACTACCATGTATTTACCTGTCGTTTTTGGCAAAAAAATCAAAAAGCTTCGTGTATCATTTATTATTTGTATGAGCAAAAAACAGAATCAGATTGTTTTAATACGTTTGGTACGTTATGCCCCGTTGGTAGTGAAAGGGTTTAATTCAAATTGAGCTGAAATTTTTGCTAAACTCGGCTAAGTTTTCCATATTTTGCTTGTAATAAGCTTTCAGTATTTAAATTGTTAACTCTTAAAGCTCCATTTTAAAAAAATAAAAGTTTAAAATTTATGCTTGGTCCATTTCTCACACTCAGCTTATTTTCTAAAATTAGTTTTTCTCTATTATAAGCCGAAAGCTAAGTGAAACCTTAGTTCTAGATCCTCAAAGTAAAAGCTTTTATTAAAAAAGCTGCTTTTTCCCCCCAAAAATCCAACATAAATAAATATTCGGAGCTAAACACAATTTCAAAAAGCTTTATTTAAAAAATGCCCAGAGTTTAGAGCAAGGAACTTTAATTTAGGACTTTTTGCCTGTCTGTCTAAAAACAAAATCCCCCGCCCCCCCTCACAAGGTTATCTTAAGCGCGCGCGCAACATTTTGGATGCTACTGCTACTACATTCTACTACTAGCAATTCTACTACTACTACTGCTACAACGTTCGCGACTACTTCTATTCGTCGGTTCGATCAGCAACATCAACTACGGCGCGCTGTTGTTTAACCATCTATTTGGGCAACATTTTAAAGATGTTCGATTGCACGACGTAGTTGTTGGTGTCTGTTGCCAATACTAAGTAAGTAGCATATACATAATTATATATATTTTATACACATTTTTTAAGTATCTATACTACTATTTTTTAATTAAGATTTAGTTTAGTTCCTAGTTGTTCGCAGTCAGTTAGCTTTCAGTTTCTTAATTGATAGATTGATTTCAATGATGATTCGAAGCAGACCACAGACAAAGTTACACCAGTTTTAACAAAAATTTCAATCCATGTAGACATCGTCATCGGTCTGCTATTTGATTTATAAAAACAAAAAAATTAATTTCCCTCTTTCGAAAAATGAACACTGGGAAAGCTTTTCAACAATTTGAAAATGAAATAAAAGATCAAAATTTTAATCACTTTTAAAGTGAAAACAATATTTTCTATCTTTCAAAATGAAAACTTTAGTGATGCAATAAAAAGTCTTCTAATATTGATTAAAAAAATTTTCAGTTCTCACATAACCTAAAAATCGAAAGCTTTTAAAAGCCTACAACATTAAAAATTTCTGCTCAATAGAAAATACAGAATTAGATAGAATTGGAAAGAAATACAAAATAATTCAGACAAAATAATAAATATCATCAAAAAAGCCTTTGAAAAGACTCACTTGTCACACACGTCAATAGAATAGAATGATCATTCTGTTTGAGGAAAAAAAAGAAATAATGGAAGCTCTGGTAATAAAATTATTTGTCATAGAAGAGTCAACATTATTGCTAAAAATTCAAATAAATGGTCTGCAAAGGAAAAGCTCTAAAAGGAAAGACTTTATAGAAAATTCTTAAAGGAAAAAGCTCGCCAAAGAAAAAGCACTTCAAAGAAAAATCTCGAAAGAAAAGTCATTTAAGGAAAAAGCTCTTAAAAGAAAAATCTTTTGAAGAAAAATCTCTATAAAGAAAACTGAATAAAAAGCTCCCAAAAGATCTAAAAAGCTCAAAATAAAAAGTATTCAAGAAAAACTAAAGAAATAGTTCTCCAAAGAAAAAGCTCTTTAAAAAAAGCTCTAAACAGCCCTTTGAAGCAAGAGCCCTTTAAACAAAAAAACTTCTGAGAAAAGTTCTTTTAAGAAAAGCTCTCTAAAAAAAGCTCCTTAAATAACTTCCACTTCAATTGAAAGCTTTTAAATTTTCAAGATATGCTCACCATTTCTAATTAAACTTTTGTATTACATTAGGTATAAACTCATTTAAACCATTTTCTACCACTGGAAAAAAATGTTTGTTATCAAAGCTTTTGAGTTCGTTAAATCCAACCGTGGTAGAAAATGGGTTTATCTATAAAATCTTTCGTAAAATATTAAAGCTCTGATAAAAAAAAAAATTAATATCATATAAATGTGGAAAATCTTTTATCGTCAAAATCACTTTGAAAATTACAAAATAACATTTCAATAACTTAAGTAAACAGGTTTAGTAGTTTCTAAAATTAAAATGAAATGTTACCATTTAAATGCAAGCATAGGTTTATGACATATACTTAAGACATAAAAGCATTAAACAAGATTTTGTTTTCAATGATAAGAAAACGTCTTTAAAACGCATATATCTTGAATACAGTAAAAAAAGAACTCTGTTAAGCTCTGCGTTAAATTGAGCTTTCTCATTATCACATAAGAAGTTTAAGAAGCACCATTAATTTCATGAAAAAAGCTCGTGAAAAGCATTTAATTTTACATCAACGAAATTTGTCCGTTTAAAAGGATCTAAAACTTAATAAAAGCTCGTTTAAAAGCTTAAAAACAAAAAAGGTTATAAATATAAAAGCAAGCTTCGTTCTTAACGTGGAATCATAAAAAATTGTATCAAACGAAAGAAAAATATTTTTTAACTTTGAAACTTTTATATCTAAGATCAATGAACCAAGGATTATCAATAAATAGGCTTTTAGGAATAGTTTTTTTTTTTGTTTGTTTTATGACCAAATACGACTATTTTTTTTACTGCCTTTCTATATTGCTTTATAAACTATATATTTCGGTTTAAAGGGGTAAGCATGATAAACAAATATTAGAGATAAACATGGGTTATCCACTGACAACAACAAATTAAATGATCAGAAAATATGCTCGCCCAAAATTTCAAGACAATTTTCTTTGCTGCAACTCTGACGTTTAACCAATAATGACATTGTAACTCTAGGTGCTCTTGGTGAATTAATCGAACCATGCGTTTTTCTCTGTAGGAGCGTGATATTACCTGTAACTGCCACTGTATACATTCTGGCTTAAAATCCCGATTGAATAATGTGCTTGCGCATTTCTGATAATTTGTTTTTCATGTTAAAAAATTGACAGTTGTAATGGAATTAAATTCAATCCACAAAATAATTACAGAAATTTGAAATAACCTCAAAACAAGCCACCGCAAAGGCGTTAAATGACAAAAGTCATGTTGGAATTTCGTAAAATTAATAATAAAAGTGAAAATAAAGTAAGATCTAGAGCGCGTTTTAAGATCTAGATCGTTAAAAGTTCTAGATCGCGTTAGAAGATCTAGATCGCTTAAGAAGATCTAGATCGCGTTAGAAGATCTAGATCGCTTAAGAAGATCTAGATCGCTTAAGAATATCTAGATCGCTTAAGAAGATCTAGATCGCGTTAGAAGATTTTGCTTGTTAATTGTTTTTTTTTGCTCAGCTATTTCGTCTTTTTTCCCGAAAATTTTATTTGAAAGGAAACTAATTTAAATTCCGAACCGAAAAATATATTTTTCCCCTCCTAAAGTAATTATTTCTATATTCTAAATACGAAAAATTATAAAATCTAAATAATATTTATCTCAGCATTACCCTCGAAACATATCAGCCTTTCTCACGAAACATCTCGGCCTTTTCCTCCAAACATTTCAGTCTTTCCCTTTAAACATCTCCGTCGTTCTCTCGAAAATGTTCCCTTATGTATATTCTAAAGAGGAAAACATTTCACAAAGTTTTAGAAAATTTGTTAATTTTCTTTACTTAGGATCACTTCCTAAGAAACTCGCAGTATTTTCTTCAAAAATATCATATGAGAATTTTTCCTCGTGAAATTCTGTAGACGATGAATACTATAGGGTTTCTCAATAAGAGGTGTCATTTAAATTTCCCACCATTTTTCGAGGTGGCAACATTCGAACTGCCATTCGATGACGTTTGACAAAGAAAAACTAGGAGATTTTCAGATATGGATCGATACAAACTCGTAAAACGCATTGAATTAGTGATAAAAAAATAGTTACCGTCTCGTTGAAAGACCCCTTGTAATTGTAAATGTTTAAGAGATGTTAAATTAAAAAATGTTTGCGAATTGCTGCCCAATTTTCTCCAACAGCCATTTTTGCGAATTGTTTTGAATATTACTTTGTTTTCTTCGAAATTTCTATCCATTTTCTCTGAAAATTACTATTTTCAATTTATATTTGAAATAAATAAATCCACGTGTAATCGATCTTTTCCCTGCATATTGTTCGTCATTTCTCCCTATAAGGAGTTTTTTCGCTCGAAGTTTTCTCTTGAAATTCTGTAGTTTATGAATGAAGTTCAAAGACGCTTAGTTATAAAATTGTTGTTCATTGTTGTGAAAGCTTTTTCGAATATATAGATTTTTTTTGCGAGTTTGAAATATCATTGTTTTTTTTTGAAATTTATATTAATTTCTCCCGAAAGTTTTCCCTTGGTTTTGAAAATCTGGGATGAAAAATAATCATTATTATATTTCAAAATAAATAAATGCACGTGTAAAAGTTTTCTATCGACTTTTTCCCTGCATATTTTACATAATTTTTCTATATAATAGTAGGTATATTTTCCTTGAAGTTTTTCTCTCGAAGTTTTTCATCGAATTTTTTCCTCGAAGTTTATTCCTTGAAATTTCCCTTGAAATTCTGTAGACGGAAAGTAATATAATTGTTAAAGTTTAAAGACGCTAAATAATAACATTTTGATGCATTATCGACAAGTTTTTCAAAATCGTTTAAAATTAAAGCATTTTCTCCGAAAATCTGTCTTTTTTTTAATTATGAAAATCTGACAGAAACAGTAAGTTTGCAACCCTTTCTTCCCCGTAATGTTTCTCCATTTCTAGTGTGTTGAAACAATTCAATTTACGGAGTAATTTCTTCTGACAGAGAGAGTATTTTCCCCCTGACTTTTTCTATTTATCCTTTGTTGGTATGAAAAACTAAAAATAATCGAAATTGGGTGAAGTTTTATTCTCGATCTCGATTTGAAAGATTTTTTTTAAAAAAAATAAAGAAAGAATGGTTTGATTCGGGATAACAACTCCCTTCATCTGACAACACTTTGGTTCTACAGCTTGGAACTGAGCTAGTCCGTAGATGTTTTTGATACTCTTGGCTATGAATTTTTTAAAAATGGGAACGAATTTTAAAAATTATGGAACCGATTAGTAGGTGGAACCTAATTAGGCGGAACCCAATTAGTAGGTGGATTATTTTTAATAATTCTAACAATCGAACTTTTTTATTCGAAGCTTAAATATTCGTTTTTCTGTTGAAAGCACCTATGGAATTTTATGATGGTATGTAGATCCATTGATGGGCCTTATTCTATCTGCTAAGCTTACGAAGCAAAATTCCAACAACAACAAATTAACTTCTGTGTATTTGTAAAAATTTGTATTTCCAAAAAAAAAAAAAAAAAAAAAGAAAAGAATTGTGCAGTTCCATCATCACGTATTTGAAAATTTTTCCACCAATACTGGTTATGTTTTTTTTTTGTTTTTTTACACCAACTCATTTATTTGAACGCTGTTTATCTACGCTGTTTGTGTGCCTCTCTTTCTGGCAACTTTTAATTTTATGATGCCTTAACTTTTTTTTGTTTTATATCTCTGACTGCTAGACACGCCAACACCAACGCGTTTGACAAATTCACATAGATTTTTTATTTCTGCCATGCTTCGTTCAAGTTCAAGGTCAGTTTTTGTTGTTATTGCTGCACTCCCTTGCCTTCAACAAGTAAAGCTTGTCATCAACAATTATTTATGTATATATATATATTTTATATATATTTGTGCTGTGTGTTTGTTTGCTATTTATGTGCTTTTATTTGAGATTCTAATAAATTCACACTGGTTTTGTGCAACCGGTAAGTTTGAATTTCAAATCAGCAACAGCAGCAGCAGCAGCAGCGGCTTTAAGCTTTATATATCGTGACGAATGTTTAGCTTGTTGGCAGACAGCTTTGTTATATAAGCTTTTGAGTTGGCGGTTTTATAAGGAACAAAAAAAAAAAACAAATAAAAAAAAGTAATAGAGAGAAAAAACAACTGTGCCATACCTACCTGCATCAGCTCTAGCTAAAGCGATGGTTTCCTAAAGCTCAGGGGGCTTTCTTTTTAACATTAAGCTCTCTCAATGTTTCTCTCGCATTTTACATGCTGCAGCTCTCACATATGATATTGAACTTTAAGAATCATCATAAAATTTAAACAATCTTGTGAAATTTTTAATAAATTAAAATACTCGACTTGTGTTGGCCTTTTCAGCCCTTCTGCGGTGTATTCGTCGGAGCTAGAATAGAATTGATTTTTCTCATGTTTTGTTAAAGCATTGAATTGAGCTTATTTCTACACGTAAAAGTACTTCTCTCAATTAAGTTTGTGTTTTTCACAACAACCCACCTAATCACAACAAAAACAACAACAGTTCATTAGAATTTTACATAATACGCTGTTGTTTACTTTTAACAAATGAAATGCGTCTTAAGTTAATTTGGGTTTTACTTACGTGATAAGAGTAAAAAAAGTACAGTACCGCTTACAACCATGACGCCCACATATCGCACATTAAATACAAAACAGTCACAACTCAAAAAACTGAAATTTTCAGGAGAGGCATAAACTGTTTATGTAAAAATGATTGTAAAGTTTTGATAAAATGAGTTCCACGCGGAAGAAATTCCATGTAGAAGAATGTTTACTATGGTTTTCAGTCTTAGTTGCGTCTGCAGCAGGAACTAAAAAAACATGAAGACAGTCAATGGTATTTTACCAGTTAAAGAAGATCGCGATGAAAACGAAATTTCTTCTGTAGTTAGAGATGTGGACTGTGAATTGGTTTATTGCAAAAAGTCCATTTTGGAAAATTTTGAGTTGTGTCTCTTTTGTATTTAGTGTGCGATATGACCAAGCTTTTTTATTTGTATTTACATAGAATGTATGTTTAAAAGCCTGTCATTAGCTTTTTACGCATGACTAGTTCGAAAATTCTACTTGTTTGGTAGAATCCACGAATAGGTACTTCGCATAAATTTTGCTTTTTAAGACCTGCAAACAGGTTTTTGCCATCTTCTAAGGGCAAAACTACACAAATTTTCATGTAAATTAAAGTCAACTATTGCAGTCTATATATTTTCTTGGAAACTTTTTTATTTCATTCAGGAGATAAAGGAAAAACTAATATTTTTAGAAATTTTCACAAATTTCAAAATAAAACTCCATAACAAAAACGGAGAAGCGTTTTTTTTTTTTTCAAACGAAGATATGTTGAACCGTGAATTGAAATAAAATACTGAGTTTATATATTTTAAATAGAAAATTGATTTTTTTTAAAATATAATTTCATGCTGTTAGTGTTCAACTATGAATTTAGGCATGTGATCGAAGAGTGACGCATTCGGCAAGTCCATTATTCCACTTTTTCAAGCATTTGGTGCCGTATCTTGACAATGGTACCCACAATGTTGTCTTCCAAGGCGTCCGTCCGTTGGTTGCTAGTTTGCATAAACCAATGACTTTGCATAACACCATTTAACCAAAAAAGAGCCTCATCACTGGACAAAATATTGCGATGAAGCAGTGGGCTTGGCTTACGGCTCATTTCCAGCTTGACAGCCCATTGACGATGGTCATTCCGCTTTAATTCTTGCACTAGCTGCTTTTTATAAGGTCGTAGGCCAAGATCTTTGCGTAAAGTTTTCCATAATATTAATGGAAAATCCATTCAGCTCCAGTAGCGAATCAACTCATTTGAGTCTTTCTCAATACTCTGCTCTACAGCAACAATTATTTCTTCAGTGAGCTCTGTACGACGTTTTTGCGAATTCGTCTCATCATTTAGAGCAGTGGGGCCCAAGAAATTTTAAGCGCGGGCCAATGCTTAAAAAAACAAAACAAAAACACAAAATGTTGCTCATCGTTGCGTTTGGCAAAAAAATCAAACAAAACAATGCAATAAAATTACATGTCATGAAAAATTACTCGACACACAAGTAACGGGACAATCAGCTTCAGCATCGACATCATCGAGTGTGCGTTTTTTTATTTTGGCTTTGCATGCATTTGCTTTTGTAAAGTTTGCTGGAAAATGTGCTGAACACTGAACGAGTGTGGTTTGTGTTGTTGTTTTTTGCAGGCGTTCTTTGATTTTGGCTCATCGCAAAGACAAAATTAATATAGAAAAAAATTTGTATGAAGGGCCACGCGGGCCATACGGGCAACTACGTGGGCATGTCTGATTTAGAGTATACGTGGTGCGAAAACGATCCATGGTTAATCTTATGAGTCGATCGGATGGACGATTATATCGACCGTAAAATAGACGTAGCGCACTAAGCACAACACTAAGCCGAACTGAACCACGATTTTCGAATAAATTTTTACAATTTGCAAACGTTGTTCAATCGTTAGTCTATTCATTATAAAATGGCATAACAAATTGTTCACCAAATGATAATAGAGTTGTCTGTCATCTGACCGCCATATGACAGTTGAATTCTTAGCGAAAAATAGAATTTCTAAAAAAGAAACAAACTTACAACTATTCATTGTCGAAGAATTTTAACTATGACATTGTCATTGTTAATTGTTCAAGTAGTTAATCCTTAAATGCATAGTGTGCCATATATGGCACAACCAAAGAATTTATCCCCATGTCTGAACGAGAGTCATTTTGGGAAAAATAATAAAACTTTTGGGTCACACCGATTTAAAGCTTTCGTTCTCTTCAAACGGTTATACTTACAGAATTCAGCTGGCTAAATTATTTGGAGCAAAAGTGAATAAATGTTGAATGCAAAAAAAAGCCATGCATTTAAGGGTTAATTCAACTGTTCCTAGTAAAACCAAGCAAATTTTTTTATTGGATTTTGAGAAAGGTTAACTTATGGCAATTATTTAAAGTGATTATTCAGCGGAAAAATTTGAGAAATGTTATATTTAAATATAAAAACTGAATTTAAATATGTAATTCCGCAAGTCCTACAATGCCCTACATAAACTTTTAGTGCAAATAGACAAGAAACTCTGACGTGATGCACTATAACTTTTCTCAGCAAAATTGTTTTAGCAAGATGCTCTCTTTCACAAATATAGATACCATGTTTCATCTCTGTTGTTTTAAAAAAGCCCTAAATTGTTGGACAATGTTACGAAGGGCAGTACATATACTTTGGGAATTATAATAAAGACCGAATTTTTTTATTGTTTTTCGCAATATTCTCCTTCATGATTAAACCATTTTTGCTTGCTTTCATCATAACATTTAACCCATTCCGCTTGAGACTCGTCCAAAACGGTTTCTAACGCAATAACGGCTTCTTCTGATGTCTAAAATCGTTGTTCACGCAGTTTGTCCTTGATGTGCGGGAACAAAAAGAAGTCGTTGGGTGCCAAATCAGGACTGTACAGAAGATGACCCCACTAATTCATGTTTTGAGTGCCTTTGTTTGATCTGATGTGTGGATAAGGAATAATTCTTCGACGCTTGTTTTTTTTTTCTTATTTTGCGAAATATTTCTTATTTCTCCACGTGTCCAAGTGGTACCGTGGCAAAAATCGAAAAATTTGGTCATATTCTTTTTTTTTTTCAAAATGAACAAAAAAATCGGTATTTTTTTCAAAATAAAAAATTCGGTTTTTAATTCCCGAAATAAATGCTGTATGCCTTGAATTTAGAATTTGTTTTTATACCTTAATAATTGCCAGTATAAGATTCTTTTTTTGCACTAGTCACTAAAGTACATCATACCAATAATAAAAACAATATCCCGTCTTATGAATCTAATATCCCGTCTAAATTATTTTCCCTGCCTGTTATGAAGGTTTTACTTGTACAATATACATTTTTGGTAAAATTAGGCATTCAGCCCAATCATGAAATCTGCCAGAAGGTGGCCTCGGTAGTCGGTTAGGTAGCGCACTTCCCTGTCACCAACCCAGAAATCCCGTGTTTGAATAACGTGTTTGTTTCAAAACCAAAACATTCTGCAAAATCTAAAATTTTACCCCTATTCATATGAACTTTGTCCAGACATATTTTGGATTAGGACTTTGTGCTGCTTTTTGGAATTTCCGAACTTTTCTAACACATTTTTAACCAGCAACATCAAAAACCCATCAAAAAATTAATCGTATCACTTTTAAATTTATCTTCACCGGTCGCCTCAAATTTGAAATTGCGACTCATTTGAAACCGGGAACATTATAAATTGCCTTTTTTATAAGGACCAGTTTTTAAATCAGTTTGTTCTTGATTAGGAAGATTTATTTTGAATTTCCAAATATGTACCCCCCAATTAAAAAAAAAAAAAAAAAAAATCAACTCTCAAAATTTGTAGCGATAAAATTTTAAATGATCATTACTTTACATAAAAAATAGTTTTTATGTTGCTCTTCCGCTTACCTTTAACCTATAAAAATAAAATTATAGGAGTTCATAAACTTCCAATAACATGTTTCAGTACAAATCTCAACTCTGTTTCAGCCATCCCCCCCTAAACTTTCAGGATATCTCCTTTTCCCATTCACTACCCAAGGAACATTCACTACCCTTGTAATAAGAGAATGAGAGAAATTGCGAAATTTAAACAGGTGATTTGTTTTAAAATTAGGCTAAATACTTTTATTAAATTGAAATTTATTCGAAGTTTTGATAAATTTTTCAGAAATTCTTATAAAAACCACAATATGTAATTTTAAAATCCCCCATTCCTATTATATAAAAGACGGATAATTAACATAATTAGTCGAGGCTGGTATAGCAAAGTATATAAGTATTTTTTCTTGATTAGCACCATCATCTGACTCAATTTAATCATTTTAGTCTTTCTGCCCATCTGTATCGACACACAGTCGATCATGATAGCAGCCGTCGTTTTGTTGCTATCTTAACGAAATTCAAATGTACGTTTCTTTCTAAGAAAAATTGCTATCTATAAAAAAAAACGACAAGATATAGCCTTTTATTTATAAAGAGATATAAGTCAATTGACCTATTTTTGTAGAAATATTGTGGGTTGTAATATGCTGACTTTACTTCTTATGGGAGTTTGAATTCAGATTTTAAAGCTTATATGCAATATATCAAGTTTAAAATAGATATATGTGGTATTGGTGTCACCCATTTTGAGTGTCACCCATTTTGAGTGTCACCCATTTTGAGTGTCACCCATTTTGAGTGTCACCAATTTTGATCCTCGCCCATTTTGAGTGTCACCCATTTTGAGTGTAACCCATTTTTAGTGTCACCCATTTTGAGTGTCACTCACATTAAGTATCACCCATTTTTAGAATCGTCCATTTAAAGTGTCACCCATTTTGAGAATCGTCCATTTAAAGTGTCACCCATTTTGAGTTTCATAAATTTTTAGTATCATCCACTTTGAGTTTCATTGATTTTTAGTATCACCCATTTTGAGTATCACCAATTTTTTATATTACCCATTTTTAATATCACCCATTTTTAATATCACCCATTTCAAGTTTCAACCATTTCAATTATCACTCATTTGATAATTGAGTGTCAACCAATTTTGAGTGTCATCTGTTGTAGTGTCACCAATTTTGAGTGTTGCCCATTTTGAGCGTGACCCATTTTTAGTATCATTAAATTTTAGTGTCACCCGCTCATTTACCATGTCACTTATTGTGAGTATAGCTTATTTATGTATAATGTCACCCATTTTGGATGTCATCATTGTGAGTATCGATCTTTTATAATGTCACTCATTTTGAGTACCGCCCGTTTTTAGTATCACCCATTTTTAGTATCTCCCATTTTTAGTATCTCCCATTTTTAGTATCACTCAATTTTAAAATGACCCATTTTTAGTATCATCCATTAGATTACCCATTTTTAGTATCACCCCTTTTTATCACCCCTTATATTGAGTACTCCCGATTTTAGATGTCACCTATTTTGAGTATATCTCATTTATAATGTCACCAAATTTGAGCGTCACCCATTGAAATCAATCCATTTCGAGTCACTATTCTTATGTGTCATCCCTTTTGAGTGTTGCCCTTATAGAAAAGAACTCTTTTTTGAAAACCACTTATCTATAGCAACGCCCATTTTGAGTTTCACACAGTTTGAGTGTCATCCATATCGGTTATCACCCATTTTGAAAGTCACGTACTTGAAATTTTATGCATCTTAAATGTCACCTATTTTTACTGGACACCATATTGAGCCCTATTGAATTGCTTTTTAAAATTTCAACCATCTTGAGTAACACCGCTATTGTGTCACCAATATTGAGTTTCACCCATTTTGAGTGTCACACATTTTAAGTGCCACCCATTTTGAGTGTCACTCATTTTGAGTGTCACTCATTTTGAGTGTCACCCATTTTGAGTGTCAGCTATTTTGATTGTCACCCATTTTGAGTGTCACCCATATTGAGTGTGATTCAGATTTTCGAGTTTTTATCATCTTAATTTTCACTCATTTTGAGTGTTATGCAATTGAAGGGGTCACATTTTCATCTTCAGTTTTTACTTATTGTCATCTTTCTTAAGTGTCACCCATCATAGAGTGCTGACCATTTTGAGTGCTAACTATTTTTCTCAACAACTTGAGTCTTAAGCGTGTAAAGCGTTTTTACGTCAGCATTAATTATAAAGCTCTTTACTACTCGTACAATTTTATTTTCTAATATATTTATTTCTGGAATTTTGACGGACACCAATTTTTCGAAGTACAACGCTGTGAACTATTGACTTCATTAAGGAATTGACTTTATGCATAAAATATTTAAAATTATAAGTACATTATGGATTTTTTTTTTCAACAAGACTTTGATCCGCTTAACTTTTCGGTTAGGTTGAAACTAAATGCTACTAAACATCAATTTAATTATTGAAAGAAAAAACAAAACAAAAAAAATCGTAATTTTTTACCTTAAAAGCCTACAAAATGTATGAACTTACTTAACTCTTACTTAATTTGAAATAATTAAAAAAATATTAACCCTGCAGTAGTCGCGTACCTAAATGTGACGAGAGTGGTCGCGCGGATTACATATGTAATCCGTTTTTTAAAGTTTAAAATAAGAGATGGCAATTTGAAAATGCTTAGTAATTTGTTTTAATTTTTATTATTACTTTATTTTATATTATATTTATTTAAAAAAACAACATAAACATAATTCTTATAGTACGTAGAATCAATGAATATCGATTGCAGACAATTGTGAAATTCATAATTTTGCATGACTGGATTACATATGTAATCCGCGTGACTACTGCAGGGTTAAAAAGTCGCGAGAATAGAAGGATTATATGATTAAATTGAGTTCCTATAAATATGCAACATTATTATTTGTTTGTGTGAAATGGAAGTTGTAATGAATTTTGTTTAAAGCAAAAAGAAATGGAAAATTCTTAAGCTAAATATATTAAGCGCCTAGAAATATGCAACATTTTTCTTTTTTTTAATGAAACATCTTAAAAATGTTCGTGTTATCGATATCATCGTCTCCTTATTTGCTATGATATAATTTTTTAGTTGCATAGTAGAAAATTCGTAGTGAGAATGTGTGGGAGTAGTTTTTACAATTTTATTGGTGCTGGTTGTGTTTGAAGTTTCTTTGTTTAAATGCGCTGCAAATTTCATTAAATTATTTTATGAAATAATTTAAAAATATTTATACTGCTCTGCGTTTTGCTACTAATAAAAAATTATTTTAATTTTTGGCTACAATTCTACTACTATTGTGTGCAACTTTTGGTTAATGCCTTTCAGTTCTTCTTCGTTTCATTTAGAATTTTATGGTGACGTGGCTAAACATATGTATTTTCGTATAATTGATTTTTATTTTTTTTTAACATTCATAACAAAATGCTACCAAAATTTAGAAAAAAAAAAACAACGGTCTAATTGTAATAAAAAACCTTATAATTCAAACACAATCACCAAGTAACTTGTACGCTCACACACGCTCTCATTCTTTTTTTCTCTCTTCTCTCTCTCTTCTTCTGCAGTTAACGATAACAGTTCAGATTCCTTTATTTTCTCTAACGTGCAATTATTGTCGGAGTTAAGTGAACTGCCGTTGGAGGTGACGTCGAGGTAAATCAAATCGTTGTATTTATTTTTTATATATAATAATTTTAACGGTTCGGCTCTCTCTCTCTCTCTCCCTTTTTTGGTTTATTGATTCTGGCCATTTGCTCTGCTGTGCTGTGATGACAACTTGAACGAATTAACGAACGAACAGCAAGCTCAGTCTCTCTTCCGCATTTGAGATTGGTGAGCCAGAGTCTCTTACCTGCCAGGCTTGTGGCCGAGCTTATAAGAGCGCCTACACACTTAAACGTCACTTGCGCACCGAGTGCAACATGCCGAAGCGTTTTGTGTGTCGCTATTGTGGGCGTGGCTTTCATCATAACTTCAAGTTGGTCGAACACTTTCGGCGCTTGCATGGCAAAAAACCAGAACCGGCACCGTCGACACCGCCGCGCAAACAGACACCGTCACGCAAATCTCGATCTCGAAGAAATTGCAGCTAATTTTTAGGCGTTTTGTGGAGCAAAAAAAAAACGAAAACTGTATTGTAAAGTTTTATATTTTTATTATCTGATTTGAGCTATTCTGTTGCTCATTAATGTTTGTAAGGTTGTAAAATTGTAAAATTGTACAATTTTGAATGTGAAAATTTTTGAAATAAATGTTAATGGCATTTAAATATTGAAATCAATTGTATATTGTTAAATCGTTGCATACTTAGGGTAGTTTGAAAGCAGAATTCGTAAATTTAACAAAAATGTTCATTGATGTTGCATATTTCTAGGCTGGTAAAAAGATGAATACTTGTACTTATGATAAAAGCTCGATTAAAAATGGTCTGTCGAGTACACAGCTCAAAACCTTTTCTCAACAATAACGATAAAATACTTCAATTGCATACTTTTAGGCTAAATTCTTAAATTTGTTGGCTGTTGTGACTCTTTTTAGCTTTGCACGCTTTTTTGAGTTCTTGTTAATGAGTAAATTTCTTGATTTGCATCACCATCGAACCTGTATTTTAATTTTCAGGATTATTGCAACTTGCCGCCTACAAAGACGACGATCAGCGTTCTGTGACGAGTTCAAGGTATACACTTTAGCTTCATTTTCTCTCTCTCTTACCCGCAACAACTTAAACTTGTCTATTCTTTACATCGCATCCTCCTTTTCTTTTTTGTAGCCGTTCGTCTTTTGGCGATCCATTGCCTTACAAGTGTCGCCATTGCGGCAAGCGTTACATGCACCTCTCTACGCTCCGAAGGCATAAAAAACATGATGCCTGCAAATTGAATTCCATCAGAACTACGTACCCATGCACCTATTGCAATAAATCCTACTCACGCCGTGATATACTCTTGAGGCATTTTCGTTATGTTCACGGTGAACATTTGGCAGGAATGCATCAGAAGGTTGATGCAGGACAAACGAAAAGCCGAAGTTGCAGATCAAAACAGTAAATGTAAAGAGTGTGACGTGAAGTTGAAACGATTTCAAGGCCCCACCGACTTATCCGCAGTTTAACGACTACTTTGCATTTAAATTAAAGAGCATATTTTTTGGAGCTGAAATTATTAGGTTGTAGTTATATTAAACGAGCCATAGGCGAGCACATCAGAACGAATACTGCTTATTTTTAGGTTGTATTCTTTATTATTCCGTTATTTCTGCGTCTTTTCCGAAGAACAAGATTATTTCTCCACATTGTAGAAATGTTTTTTACTAAGTTTTGCATATTGTAAGGCTACACCTTTAAAGTTAAGAAAAATATATTTTTTAGTCGTTATTGAATGCTTGTCATCTACGTTATCCTTGGAAAACATTATTCCAACAATGCTGTAACTTACATAAAGGCGCGCTTTTGTTAACAATTCAATATTTTAAGGTCTATTAACTTTTAAGGTCTATGACTTAAAGTCTATTAACTTGGCTATTCACAATGTAAGCTTCCAAGCGTCACTTGAGCTTTTGTGTACAAAGAGGAAGAATTGTGTGTAAACTGAATTTTTTAGTTTTTTATAGTTAAAAGTCTGAATAATTTTTCGAAGCTTTATTTTAAAAGCTCTTAAATGATTCACTTAAAATTTCTCACTGAATGTAAGATTTTTAAAGGCTTTTTATGCGCTTTTTATGAGCAGAATACCTATTTCTATAAGCTGAATAATTTTGTGGAGCTTTATTTCAAAAGCTCTTAAATGATTCACTTTAAATTTATCGTTTAATTAAAAACAAATCAGTTATTTTGAAAAGCTTACGAATGCATTCTTTATTTATTTTATTTTAACGATATATTAATTGCCCTAAATCAAGAAGACTAGTGTAGCTTTTGAGCATAACTTGTGAGAGTTTTAAGTTTTCTGAAATTTGGGTCATGAAATCTTATAACATGTTCTAATTGACTTCATTTAAAAACACAAAAAGCTTTTACTTCTACTTACTTAACTTGTACGCATTGAACTCCATCCCAATTTCATATGTGAATTCGTTTTCGATTTAAATTAATTTACTGGCTTTTACATAATGAAATGCTCAGTTTGAACATGCTATTTATCTTCCAGAAAGCTTTTGTTATACGCTCTTCAAACGTAAAAGTTTACTGTCATATATGACGAACTTTAAAAGAGCTTTTGTAGTGATATGGATAATATTAAATAGTATTTTATGTGCTTAATAATATGTTCTTATGCAAAACTTCGGAAGCTTTTCGCTGAAGCTTTTTTAAAATATTAAAATTCTTGTTGAACTACATATAAAAAGATTATTATTAAATACGAATTGATATAAAACAATAAATCTGCAAGTTTTTTCTTATTATCGCAGTTTTTATTTGAAATAAATATAATTTGAGCTTTAAGACAACAATTAAGAGCTTTTTACCTTTCAAAAACTTTTTGATAGCTTGAGATTTCGGAAAGTTAAATTTGGACTGTCATAAAACAGTAAATATGCAACGCTCTTAATTACCAGAGTTTTAATTCGAGATAAGTATTCATTGTCCATTAATACAATCTGACATAAGAGCTTTCAGACATAAAAAACGTCGTTTTTACGATTTCATTTCAGCAAATCACAAAACTAGGCGCAAAAAGCTTTTCTTCAAAAATAAAAAGCTTTTGAGCTTTCAAGAGTTTGAGATTTCGCAAGGTTAAGCTTGAATGTTTGAAAGTTATCAATTTTCTTGAACTACTTGACAGAGCTTTTGATCAAAGCCTTAGAGTTCAAACATAAATGAATAAAAAAATAATAAGAGTCAGAATGTCAAAACATAAAAGGAGCATAAAAAGCTTTCAATTGTCTCAAAAATGTCAGGAAGTGAGACTTTTTAATTTTCTAAAACTACTTGCCAGAGTATTTAATAACAGCCTTCGACAGCTTTTTTTTAAAAAACCTATATTAAAGAATAATAACAATATCGGTCGGAATGTCAATAAATGCGCATAAAAAGCTTTCTATAATTTCAAGAATGTCAGTAAGAGAGAGTTCTAATTGTTTTTTAACTACTTGTTAGTGCTTTTGATCATAACATAATAGAAATTAGGAACTTTCGAGAGCTAGAGCTTTAAGTCAAATCAATCAATAAAAATAAAAAGGCAATAAAAATGTACAAATAAATTAGATTCGGAAAATCTATATAATAAAAAAAAAAATAAAAGCTTTCCATAATCTCGCTAAGAATTTTAGTTGGTGGGAAATATTCCCTTTTAAAATTAAGCTCTTATTTTGTTCTATTAACCCAAGAAGTATTCAAAAATACTGAAATTTACCTCCGATTATAAAATAAACGAATTTTCAAATAAATACATTTTTTAATGGATTACTATATTCCAGAAATTGAAATTTTGTTTTGAATTATTACAGAGCTTAAAGTTATGCGAAGTTTTTTGTTTTTAATAAACTCAAAACAAAGATATTCTAATTATAGAATAAGTCAGCGTATTACAAAAAGCTCAAGATTTCTTAGAGCTTTTACTAAAAACATGTTCGGGTCCCGCTTTTTTCAATCTTTCTTATCGCAACAACTTTCTTTAGCGCACAAATTTAACGGAGGGAGTAACCTTGTCTGTTGGGTCCACTTTCGAAAATGAATGTGCTTGTCAACAACCTGACTTCAGTAACAACAACAACAATAACACAAAACAACAAAAACATCAACAGAAGAAACTTAGCTTAGGTCTTGTCGTTAGATATTTATAGTTTTTTGGCTTTGATTTTTTCGAATCTTTTTTAACAAAGTGAACTGAAAACAAAAAAATAAGTCCCGGAGATACCAACCTGAAGCGTTTTTTTATATTGATAATTATACTGCATTTGTTTTTGCCTGTTTATAAATTTGTTTGTTTTTTTTTAATATCAAATTAACACATACAACAACAACAACAATAACAACATTTTTAAAATTAATACAATTTTTATAACATCTGAAAAAAAAAATAAACAAAATGTTGCCAGCTTTAATTGAAACTTAACCTTTTTTAACAAAAGCTTTCTAAGCTCTTTATTATTATTTCAATTAACATGAATGTGCAAGAGCAACAATAAAAATTATTTAAATAATAATTAATTAACATTAACACTAAAGTGCATTTTTGAATTTGTTTTTTTTTTATTCTAATCGAATTTTTTGGCATGCAACCAACCAAACAACAACAACAACCTCTACACTACACTCACATAAGCCAACTAAAAGCACACAAACTCATTTATGACTATTAAAAAAAAAAATTAATCTTACACTTAAAGAAAAATTCAACTTTTTCAGTTAAAAAATGTCTAAGAATTAAATAAAAAAGCACAAAAAAAAAATCAAACAAATTTAAAAATACCAAAAACAAATTTCAGGCTATTCTTGCTCCGTCACAAATACCAACAACAACAACCACCAACTTCACCACCAACAACAACAACATCAGCAACAACAGCACACCTTCAACACCCCCTCTTCCTCGAACAACAACAATAACAACAGCAGCAGCAGCCAAAATAACTATGATAACAACAATAGCCTCAGCTTTGAAAGCTTTATGCTAGGCGAAGAAAGCTTCACCTGTCCGCAATGTTATCGCACCTATCGACGTCACGGCACTTTGCGTCGTCATTTGCGTCAGGAGTGCGGCAAAGGCAAAAGCATGGTTTGCTCCGTCTGTGGACATCGCACAAAACGCGCCGATCATCTGCGCCAGCACGTGCGCAAGAAGCATCCGGAGATTGCTTTACGTTCAATGTTTCGACGACCGCCTAACCAACTGCAACATCAGCAGCAACAGCATCATCAGCGTGCAGCGGCAGCAGCAGCTGTGACCGCAAGCATTTTACAACAACAATTGCTGGAGCAACCAACGCATCTGAATAATAAGACGAGTAACAGTAGCAGCAGCAGCAACAGCAAGCAAAGCAACAATAAAGCTTTAAATCTGAAAGCTTCTTCCTCCTGCAATTTGCCGCATCTTGTTATTGACGTTGGCGACAACTCTGAACATGATGCCGCCACTAATAATGCTGATGATGGTGATGTTGTTGAAGCCATCGTTAATAATGTTATCGACAGCAGCAATATTGATGATACTGTTGCGTGTGTTGTTGATCTAGATGAAATTGATTCTACTTCGATATCACCACCGCCGCCGTTGCCAACACCTCCTCCACCTTGTTCTTCGTTATCTTCTAGTCTTCTGCCCTCTACGCACCCGACTTTCTATCAACAACAAATGCACCAACAAGCCTTGCAACAATTGCAGCAGCAATTTCATCAGCAACAGCAACAATTGCAGTCACTAGCTGGCGATGAAAAATTTAGTTATATATCGTAATATCAGAGCGCTTAAGTTTTTCGTTAGAGCAAACGCACAAATTTTGAGTTAAATTTTTATCAGAATGAATGGCAGAGTAGGCAGTGGTTGGGGGGGGTGGGGGGGGGGTAAAAAGAAAAAGAAGAAAGTGATTCACAGTAGCAGCTAGTTTGTAATTTTGAAGGCAAGACACCGTTTATGCAGAGAACTGTTGTGGGTGGTTAAAGTTTGTTGGTGACTGAACCTATGAACCGATGAAGCTTTTTTGTGTGGTATTTTAAATTTTGATTGGGATGTGATTGATTCTTTATGAAGCTTTCTGCGTACCTATTTCTTATTCTATTTTTGAATTTCGAAAGCTTTCATTCCATTGAAGGTTTGCGATACAAGCTAAGTCGCAGTTGTATTCTGTCGAGTGGTAGGGCTCTTGCTTGCCACCTCAAGAGTCTCGGCTCAAATCCCGGTCTTTTCATGGTCTCACGCTTTAACCTAACTTCAATTTCTTTCCTCATTTCTAATCAACTGAAATTACAACTCAACAGTTTAATTTGATGGAATAGGTGTTTGTAGAATCTCTTAGGAACTCCTCGTATTGACTGAGATAAAGGCATAACACTTGGAAATTTGGATGAATATTAAACAAGAATAAAATACTCCCACTCTAAATCTATCAGAAACAAGTAAATCTGAGAGAATTGAAATAAAAACTTCAGATCTCGGTTTGAGCTTCATTTGGTAGTTTTGGTTCCATAAAACTATCGATTCTTCCCCAAAATCCCATTAAATCTCTCTTTCCCAAAAATTAATGTTTGAAAACTTTCGGCCCAATGGAATGTGTGCCAAGAGGAATAAACATGGATCATGTTCCATTGCGATGAGTGAAGTGCTTCCCTTCTTATTACTCCGAAACATGGGTCTATGGAGGCGAGTAATTCTTTCCGATCACCACTAAAAAGGATTATTAACGGTCTTCTCTATAGCAGTGTACCGATATATTTTTTTTCGACCTTATCGCAATCCTATAATCCGCAGGAACTCTTTTGAAAAAATTAAATCTGAAAAAACTTGATTTATTGCCGCACGCACGTATCTATATCGATTGATCGTTCCATACGTTATCATCTTCTCCATCTATTATTTAGATATTAAATTGTCTATCATTCAGAATAAACATTTTTGAACAGAAATATATTTCAATGAAATAAAGGAACAACATTACAATCAGTTCTTTCTTCCAATCAGAACAAAACAAAAATTCTTTCCCGTTCATGATCTTCCTACCGAATACACCTGTTTGTTATCTTTTGAGCCCTAAGATAATTAGAAATTTACTTGATAAAAATAAAAAAATAAAAATTTCTCCTGAAATTCTCTTCATTGCTCTTCGAAATGGAGTACAAAATGCTGATTTGTGCATTCGAAGGTTTTTTTTTCGTATTAAAAATAGACTTGTATAGAGTTGAGTACTCACTTTAGCTTTCGCTTGATGCTCTACTTCAAGCTTTAACTATTTGGGTTTTTTTTTTATTACTATTAGAGAAATAGGCGAAAGCATTCGACCCTATCGTGAGTTTCTTCTGAAGAATTTTTTCTACGCAGAATCGATTATTTCTTTAAAATATAAATCCTATCGCCAATTCCTCCTCATCAGTCATCCAGATTTATATGCAAATATCCAAATATATTTGAATTATTTGATATAAGCATAGACGATAGATTCTAGAGACTTTACTTCAATGTTGAACAACTCGATTGATGCAAACTTTTTCAGATTGGATTTTGTTTCTAGCTTAAATACGTGAAACTCTTGACCAAAAAAGGGGAACTACATAAACACAAAATTTTTGTCGTCATATTTGTCACAATATTTCTCCGATGAGGCTGTATAATTTACTCGGGAAATACGTTTATGATCGGTCTTTTCAAATTTCAGAAAACCACCCTTTAAATCCGGGCGGAAAACCAAAGTTTTTGACCATTTTTGATATGCCATCTTAAATCCGTTTTCTTGGATTTTGCAATGGAGTGATTTTGACTTCGGATTCTTAATCAACGACCTCGAGAACCCCGAGTGAACAATTTCTGGTCCAAAAACTGATTTTTTTTTTGCAATATCTTCGAGTTGGGTTCGCCATGTTCAATTCTGAATTCTGTCCATTCTCAATAATTCTTTCCCCAAAAAATACTTCTTTGAAAAAATTAAAAATTTTCGTACTTTTTGTTAACATTTTATAAAATGGTGCACTTTAAAAAAGCATTCTTACAAATATAGGTTACTGGCTCTTAAATTTTTTCCCAAGGTTTACCATGTCAAATAAATATATTGGTTCTTTTTGTTAATAACTGTCAATATAGCCGCCATTTTGGAAAATAGTGGAATTTAATAACGAAAATTGTCATATATACATGGATACATAGCTCTTCAATTTTTCCAAGGCTTACCGGTCAAATATATTGACAAAAAAAAAGGTAAAATCTATGCCACTTTGGGACAAAACGTGTTAACTTACAACTGACTGTTTTTTTCCTGCCTTCTCAGAAATCATGACATTTTTCAACTTAATAGAACCTTTCAAGAATATGTCAGAAACAAATATATGTTTAGTTATTTAATAATAGTTATCCACAACTTCAATTATTTCATATTCTCTGAAAAAGAACAAAATATGTAGTAATGTCCAGCAGTTAGTACTACATTTCCCAGTGTTGTTAGTATTTCATTAAAAAACACTCATCGCTAACAGTTAATAATAACTTTCATTCATAAATCTTCACCGCAGATTTCCTAATCCTTCCAGAGGTCGCTTGCTTCATTCCTTTACCAAAGTTCCTAATTGACAGAACTTAGAAATGATAAAGGTGCAACTTTCAACTAATTTCTAACTAGTAAGGAATGTATTATCTTGGCCGAAGTTAAAATACCCCTAAACTCATGTGTAATATAGAATAACTAAAGTTATGAAAATCTTATTATTTGGATGACGTCAGCTTATATGTATGATAGGCGTGTTTTTTTTCAATTTATCCAAATTTCAACTTTATTGTACATTTTAAATATCAAGGATTATGCGTCAAACATTGAGTAATTTTTTTGTGGAATTTATGAAGGTTTTATTTTGATGACGTCACTTTGTAACCAGGGCCATTTCTACTTAGATTTAGATTAGATTTTGACTAATTTTAAACCAAAAGTTCATTAAAGCTTATGTGCAAAATTTCAACTGTTTGAGTGAATAATTTTAATGGAATTTTGAGAAACAACCGTTTCGAAACAGTCACTATGTATTGGAGATAATTGTGATTTTCATTCGATTTTGATAAATTCCATATATTTGGAATTAAAGCTTATGATGACGTCACTTCTTATTGGAGGTAGGCTAGATGTTCATCCGATTTTGCCAAATTTCAAACTTACAGTGGATATTTGCAATCAAAGCTTACGTGTTTCGATGAATTTTTTGTAGAATGTTTAGAGATTTTACCATTTTGATGACGTCACTTTGTATAGGTGGTGTATCTAGGTGTGGTTTTAATTTGATTTTGTTAAATTTCACATCTGGAGTATGTATTTGGCGCACAGACGGACATCGTCTAAATCGACTAAGATCCCCTAATCGATGCCGGTCAAGAAAAGGCCGCCTTAGATGCCAGTCAAGAATAGACCCTTTAGATGCTGGTCGAGAATAGACCCCCTTAGATGCCGATCAACATTAGTATACACTTCTATACCTACCACGCCTCCTTATGGGCGTTAAAAACGGAGTGACAAACTTAATGTGTCTTTTACGCAGTAAGTGTAGGGTATAAAAGTAACTGTTATCAATAACTTCCTCTAAATCCGAATTGAAATATTAGTAAGGGTGGATTTTTCTGACTTAAATTTCAAATTGAATATTTACGTTCACAATAAAAGCTTTCATATAACTTACAAGTGTCGAAGTCAATGGAATCTTGATACGTATTTAACCTCAAAAGTTCTTCATAAACGGTTGTCTCATAGCTTAGTTTGTTCAGTCCGAAGTGCAATACCGAGCTTAGCTCAAAACTTAGCTTTCAAACTAAGAAGTGAAAGAAGCAAAAACCAAAGAAAAAATGCATTTAAAAAATGCAGCAGGCGGTCGTAGAAAGGCAGTCAAAGTATTTTATACTGTAAAAAATCAAACTATTCTTTTAAATTTTTAAATGTTTAGTTACTACTACTGCTAAATTTAAGTGAAAAATATGTTTAAAAAAGCAAGCAATAATTTTGTCATAATCTTTACAATACTTTGAAGAAAGGAACAAAAAAAAAGTAGCAGAAATGGCAGCAGTAGTTGTCAATATGTATTAGCTTCTAATATGCAACCGTTATTTTTCAATATTATTTAAAGAAAGAGCATTTTTTTAAAGCTAAAAACCAATAAAAACAAAAAAATACATAATTTAAATAAAAATTTTTTGTACGTTCAACGAAAACTGTGCTAAATTTATTGTGTACTTTTTGAATAAAAGCTATTTTCAATTATAAAAAAAAAAATTATGCAAGAAAATGTGTTTTGAAATTTCTCAGTATTTTTTTCTTAGTATTTTTTCTTCCTCTAGGACTACTTCCTTATTTTATGCTTTTTTTTAAAATTAGCGCATTATTTTTCACTACACTGAAAGTGCAAGAAGGTTGCATGTTTGCATTTAAAGCGAAAAAATGAAGATATTTGCAACATTAAGACAGAATATAAAATTATTTTTCTCAGGTTTATAATTGAATTAAGCTATATTTTCTAAATTTTTTTGTGTGTAACATTTTGTTGAGCATTTAATTTTTTTTTTAATACTATTTATTTTTTTTTAATGCTATTTTAAAAACTATGTGGTAAATAACAACAACAGCAAATAACAAAACTTGTACATTAATTTTTAATTTCCTTGGGTGTGTCTCTTATATAATACTTTCTATTTTCTCATTTTGTTGTAAATTTATTTTTGCAGTGTATGCGGCGGCAGGTACTTTTTTTTGTTTAACTTTATTTTTTTTTTGTTATATATATAAAAGCATTATGTATTAAGCTAACTTATTTCAACAAGTACAGAAACAACAAGTCATAGTTTTATTTCTAGGTTACACTGAGAAAAAAAAAATTAATAATTTCCTTAACGCCCTAAAAGTCTCTCCCCACCTCACAAATTCAAAAGAAAACAAAACAAAAATAAAAAAAAAAAAACAAAATAAAAAAAAAACCAAAAACCAACCAAAAATCATGATCAATTTTTCAGATTTGAGGACATTGTATAATTTTGCGACGGCAGCAGCAGCTGTTGTAGCCGCAGCCGCGGCAGCCTCATCGTCGTCATCTTCTGTGAACACAACTACAACAACTGCCATCAGCAACATGCCCAACCATGTGCAACAAAGCAGCAACATTGCTGTTGCATCGTCATCATTATCATTATCCACACCCACCACACCAACGCCCTCGCATGCGCTGAGCGATGCTATCGCCGCCTATGAGCCCGAAATAACCATTCACAAAATGTACAAATGCTGCACGTTGCGGCAGCAGCAACAGCAACATGCCAACACAGCTTCAAATGTCGTTGCCCAAACAGCGGCAACATCCTGCAGTGGCTGCCAAATGTCGGCAGCAGCTGCTGCCGCCGCCGCTTCATATCAATTGGCCAATTTTTTAGGTAGCAACATGTTGCTACCTGCTACTACAAATGCCACAACAAATAATATTGCCAACAATAGCAATGTTTTGCAGTTGGTGGCGGCGGCGGCAGCAACAAAAAAGCTTCCGCCGCTGCCAACCGCAGCCACAGTGGGTGGCAAGAAGAATAATGCAGCAATAATAATTAGCAGCAACAGTAACAACAACAACAACAACAATAGTAATAATAATAATAACAATAATACGAGCAGCAGCAGCAGCTGCAGCCAACAACTAACGCCAAAGAAGAGTAGTACGGTGCAGTTTCATTGCGAGTTCTGCAGCTTTAGCTGCTCCTGGAAGTATGACTTGAAGCTGCATCTGCGACAGAAGCATGGCATACACAACAAAAAAATGTGAAGCGCCAACATCAGGGTAGTAGCAGCAGCAGTCGCAGTAGTCGCTGCAACTTAAAGCTTTTGTGTTTTTTGTAAATAATATGTTCCATTAGCTTCATTTGTGTGGTTGTTATAGAGAAAAGAAAGATGAAAAAAAAAAAAAAATCGAAAATCTTTAAAAAAGCTCTTGATTTTTTTTTTTAATTTTAACATTTACATATTGCCATCTTGCTCGCTCGCTCTTATCAAACAAAACGTTGCTCTTTTTAGCTTTAATTTTAAAGAAAAAAACCAAACATGTTGCTATCTCACTCTGTTTAAACTTTGTGTATTTTGAACTGGCATTAAAATTAAGTAAAAAAAATATTAATTAAAAAGCTAGCACAAAATGTACACATCAACAACAACAACAACTACTACTAGCAATTGAGCAGCCACAAATCTTCTTTCTTTTTCTTTCTCTGTCACGCTCACTTGTTCGTTCGTTCTTTTGTGCACCATCTCTCTAACAACTATTTCCAACACGCACGTATAGTCATTATTGTGACAGTCAAAGACTCCGACGAGGCCAACGATGATGATTCTGAGAATGACGATGAGGATGTTCACGAAGTCGCTGGTGGGGAAGCAACTGATGTTGCAGCAAGCCGCCCAAACGATGATGACTACTGTGAAGGCGGCATCTATGGCGGCGCCAGCGAAGACTCTTCGGATCCGTTACTGCGTCCCATGTCCTTTGTCCAGTGCAATATGTCCACGCTGGATAAAAAGCGTATTTTTGTCAAGCGCGATTTGTTCTATAAGCAGCGCGCCCAACGCGGTGGCTCAACAGCCGGTGGTAACGATGGTGGTGCTCGCCGCTTTCTCTGCAACATGTGCAACGAAAAGTCCTACACGCTGATGTGCAATTTATCGCGTCATCAACGTGTCGAATGCCAGAAGGAGCCGAAATTTTCCTGTCCCGTGTGCAATAGCCGATTTTACTACCGCAACACGATGGTGCAGCATGCGAAAGTGGTGCACAAGCACTTCGTTGTTTCTTACGATTTGTAAATTACAATGTAACCTAAGTCGAGGAAGCTTCATGCGACTTTGATCGGTATAAAAGTTCGGTTTAAAAGCTTGGTTTTAAAGCTCGGTTTTAAGCTGTATAAAACAATGCCGTTAATGTTTTATAACTTTTGATATGTTTAAAAACTTGTTAAACAATTAAAAATTGATATGACAAAAAAGATCCTCTACTTGAGCTTTCCTCACTTGACGCGTGTCTCTTCCTCTCTCTCTTACTCTTTATGTAAAGTTTACATTGAAAAATGAAAAGGGTCATCGAAACTTTGTTGTTAAGCTTTGCAAAGATTTTATGTAAATTTGAACTCTTATAACTTTTGATTTTAGCTCTTTGCTGAGTAAAAAATATCGCTTTCGATAAAGAGAAACATTTTAAAATAATTTATAATTTAACTACATTTAATTTGCTTTTATTTTAACGTTAAACTTTTTATTATAAACAAATGATAGCTTAAAGCTTATCACCAAACTTAAGCTTAAACTTAAAGTTTCGTCTTTTGTAAGGCTTGGGCCGTGAAAATCCTAAGTGACTCAACAAAAATCTTTAAATTGTGCGACATGATCGATAAACATAAGAAATTTTTAAGAAATTTTCGCCCAAAAATTCCGACAGTCTTGGAGTTGAAAATTATTTTTCAGCACTGTTTAATATTCGTAATGCTTACCTGCCTGCTTTAATTTCATTGACAAAAAGCCTTAATATCAGTGATCTACGTCGGAGAGAGTGAGGGAGAGAGACAGAGGGAAGTAAAGAATAATGCCAAAAAATTTATTTCATTATTAATTAAACAAACTTGACAACAAAAACCAAATTTTTATCTATTTACCATTCTACAAAAAAAAGCTTTATTAAGCTTTGTCAAATTATTTTCTTAAAAAGATTTAATAAAAGTTTCTCGAAATTATGCATATTTTAAAAAAATAGTTCGGAAAGCTTTTCCTATTTTAATTGTTTTATGCATTTCCTTAAAAAGATTTAATTAAAGCTTTTTCAAAATTATGCATATTTCAAAAATATAGTTCGGAAAGCTTTTCCAATTTCAAATTGTTTAAAAAGCTTTTTCTAGGTCATAAAAGATTTTTGATGAAGCTTTAAAAACCTTTTCGGTGAAACTTATGAAAAGCTTTTTCAAAAAGGTTTTATAAACTTTTCAGGAAGCTTTCTGAAACTTTCTTAAGAAGGCCACATTTCTGAATGTATTTCTTAAAAGTTAAAAGGTTTTTAAGAATGTTCTTTTGATTATTTAAAACTGACTTTAATTGATCGAAACAATTTTTAAAATTTGAAAAGAGGAGTTGTTCGAATTTTTGTGTTGTCAAAAACACGACAGCTCTTAAAGCTTTTGTCAACTTTGCCGGGCGTATTTTGAAATTAAAACGAAAGAGCGGCGTTTGGTTGTTTAGAGCGAGTGCGTGCGTTCAATTTTGAAAAGAGCAAAATTATTGCATTTTCCGAATAATTAAGATTTTTTGAAAATTATTCTTCGGCAAATTACATATTTATATTAACGCTCAACTTGTAAATAATAACTTTTTTCTATATAAATATATATAAATATTATTGTTGTATACGTTACTTAAAACTATTGTTTGTTTTTATTAGTTTTCTCTGTACATTGCATTAATTGAATAAACAAATATATTTTTAAAAATTATTAAAACGTGAAATCGAAAAAAAAATGAAAATATTAAAGTGATAAACCTTAAACTTTGTGTTTGTTTTTTCCTACGCTGCGCGCCGTTTAGTAAGAGAGAGCTTTCGCTCACTCTCTTAAGCAGATTTAAATACTCAGATACTCAGTTTTAACCTAGCAACCCACAACATTTTGTTTTTATTAATTTTAGCCTTAGTTTTAATCTTATTCTAAGTAGATTTCAAACGCAATCTTTTATTTTTTGTGTTGAAAAATTAACTTAAAACTCTTTTATCAATAAATTGACATTAAAAAAAAAAAATGATCATGACCAACCAACAACAATGAAGCAAAACAACAGCAGTTTTTCTATGCTCCTCGTTTTTGTTGTTGTTGTTGTCGGTTAAGTAACAGTAAATTTTTGCAGGAATTCTTTTATTTTCTATCTTTTGCGCAGGCGCAGCTACGGCAGCAGACATCCTGATAAGCAATGACAGCTCGTATTTGTTGCTTAATTCAATTACATCAACACCAGCAATATCAGAAGCACCCACAACAACATCAGCAGCAGCAGCAGTAGGAAAAATAGAAACAACATTAATGCCGCTGCCGCTGCAAACGCCATCAATGCTGCCAACAAACGTCACCGTTGTCACTTCAACACCTCTGAAGACAACAAAAACATCACGTTCCCGCAGCAAACGCGCCTCATTACGTCTAGCCACTAAAATATTTATAAAAAGAGATCTTTTTGCTGCCTCCAAGCAGCAACAGCAGCAGCAACTTCCAATATTGCATCAACATCCGCCCCAATACTTTACTTGCGACAAATGTCCGAACAAATCATACAAGTCATATGGCAGCCTGACGCGCCATCTGCGTGTTGAGTGCAACAAAGATCCGCAGCATTGCTGTTCAATTTGTCGGACTCGCTTTTACTACCGCGGTACGCTGAAACTGCATGTGGAGCGTGTGCACAACATAATGCTGCAATAAACTGTCGGCCATTGTAGTAGCAATAGCAATGATATCGTTTACAGCAACAACGAAACACAAACAGCAATAACATCATTACAAGACACTACATTCCCAGCCAAATCCAAACGGCGAGCTTTAGTGTCGTTATTCCAATTCTTTTATTTTTCGCTTTAAATTTGTATAATTTTGTTAATTTTATTTTGTATAAAACGAAAGAAAAAAAAAATAAGAAAAAACAAACGAACAGCAAACACAAGTGCAACAAATTAAATATATTAAATGAGCGCAAGAAAAAGCTTTGTAAGCTATGTGAGATAAGTTGCTGCTCAGCAACAATTTTCTATTTAACTACTACAAACATTTAACGTAGATATTTTTTTTCTGTCAATAAGTAGTTTTTAGTTTTGTTGTAGTTGTTCCTTATAATTGATAGCTTTTCTTCTTAGATTTTAGTTAAATGTTTTAAATAATCATGAAACAAAAATTGTATTGTAATTTTTAGAGTAGAGTTGAACAGCAGTCGCGTTTGTTTTTGCTTGTATTAAAAGGCATTATAAAAAAAATTAAAACAAAGATGTTAGAACTTGAGAAAGCTTTTTCATTGCAATATAAATTTGCACTATGAGTAAAAGCTGAGACAAAATAAATTTTAAATTTTCCTAAAAAGCTTTCAAAAAGCTTTCAAAAGCTCTCCAAAAGCTTTTAAATGTAATAAATAAGCTGTACAAAAGCTTTTAAAATTCTAAAAAAAGCTGTACAAAAGCTTTTAAAAGAGTCAAAAAGCTTTTCATAAAAAGTTTTAGAAAGCTTTTCAAAAGATTTATCAAAATATTTATCAAAATTTTATCAAAGGCTTTTCAAAAGTTTCTTAAACGAAAGTTTTTTATAGAACATCTTTGGCTCAGCGCCTTAATATGGCTTTTTTCCTTCTCTGAAAAGTTGCTCGAATATGTTCTAAAGCTTTGAGCATTTTGACTAAGTTTAAAAACTTTTCAATAACCTATATGCCTACAGTTATGAGAAAGGAAAAAACTTAAAAAAATCTGCAGCTGAAAAGCTTTTTTTTCCTAAACTCAATCAAACTTTCAAACAAAAAACTCGCTACAACTGTTTTTGCACTGTATTTGCGGCAAATCGCGTATTCGCTGTTTCTTCTGTTTTGTCTTAAATTGTTGTACAAAGCTTTTTTGATCTAGTTAAAAAAGCTTTTTCATTTCGAAAACGTAGCATTTATTTTGAAAGTATTGTATTTTTTGGTGTAATTTAAGTTCAGATTCTATTTAAATTTTTTATGTGTAAAGAAATATCTTATGTATAAATAATTTTAAGCTCGTATGTTTTATTGTAAGCAATGAAAAAAAAAAAATTAAATTTAAAAATATCTACATAAACGATACTGTTCAATTTTTATGATTTCGTTTTCGTTTCTTTTCTTTCATTTTCGTTTCATATTCGCAAAACCAAAACATTAACAAATACATATATACACACACCACACACACATATCCACAACCACAACCACAACCACAACCACAACCACAACCACATACTTTCACATGCACACGCGCACGACTATCATCATCATCATCTTAATCATCATCATCATCAACATCATCATCTTAATCATCATCATCATCAACAACATCTACCATTCATCAGATATGAAATATGATTTCCAAACATCAATGACCATCGGCGAAAGCTTTAATAATCATCGCTTTCCATGCGCACGTTGTGGCAAAAGCTATTTACGCAAGCGCCACTTGCAGCGTCACATGCGCGACGAATGCATCGGTATACCGCCGCGTTTCACCTGCGAGCTATGTCCGTCGCGTTTTCGACGCAAGTACCACATGGTGCGTCACTTGACTTCAAAGCACGGCATACCACCGCCCATAGCGCAGCAAACAAATGGCGCCAGTGGCGGTGCACGTCATGCAGGCAGCGGTTGTGACGGTAGTGGCTGCGACAGTCCCATACCCGAGAATCTATCCATGCGTAAGGAACACTTTGAGCATGAAACAAAGCCATTGGCAGTTAGCGTTGGAGCAGCTGTAGGTAGTGCAACAGCAGGTGTGGACTTGACAAGAATAAAAAATACATCGCCGCCATTGCCAGTGCTGCCCACTTATGGGCTCGCCGTAACTGCCGCCGTAACTACAGCGGCTATAAATGAAACCGAAAAAATGAGCTTGAAACAACAGGATGTTGGCGCTGCCGCCGCCGCCATGGTAACTGCTGCCGCTGTTGCTGCTGATGCAGGCGGTGATGTCAACGCTATCAAAGCCGAACCAGTCACGCCAAATAAAGCGTTG
Organism: Pherbina coryleti; assembly: GCA_943735915.1. Taxonomy (NCBI): domain Eukaryota; kingdom Metazoa; phylum Arthropoda; class Insecta; order Diptera; family Sciomyzidae; genus Pherbina; species Pherbina coryleti. The sequence continues at coordinate 63,763,628 of OX030950.1, forward strand.
ACAAGCATGATGGACGAAGAGTGGAAGATGAAGCTCAGTCTACAGCTCATTTCAAATTCGCTGCTCAAGGAACGTCTCATGAATTCCATGCCGTTTGCCTACAACAACAACTAAACATCGGCAGTTTCAAAAAGCTTATCAAACGTTTCGTAAAGTTAAATATATAACGTAACCAAAAAGTTTTAATCCAAAAATATTTGTATTTGTAAGCGTTGCCTTTGTGCACATATTTGTATTTTATTTTTTTTTGTAATTCTATTTATTATAAAATCGAAACATTTTGTAACATTTTTATTTTGTTTTGTTTTTGTTTTTGTAATGAAAACTGAATGATTCCATAACTTTGACGCGATCTCATAAAAGGTATTAATATACATTACATTCCAAAAAAAAAAAAAAAAAAAAAAATCGAACCAAAACAATAACAAAAAACAAAATAATACTCATTTATTAAATGTAAGCTTTTAAGCAAGTTTTTAAGATTAAGTTTTATTTTTAAATATTTTTGAAATATTTCTATTTGCTTGACATTCCATTAAAATGTAACGTTAAAAAATAAATAAAAAACAGGTCGAAAAAAATAATATTTTCAATAAAAACTAAGTTCTTGCATTAATTTTAATAAAAACCTTTTGTTTCATTGACTCTAGTCTGTTGATACTAAAAAATAATTTTAAAGAAAAAATTAAAATTAAAAAATAAAGCATAGCCTTAGACAGCAAAGCTTTTGAAGCCTAAAAAGAACAAAGACAAAAATTGAGATGATAAAGCTGCACCAAAAAATGTACAGATGAAAATCTCTTTAAATTAAAATTGAAAAAAATAAAAAGCTGAAAAAAGTTTTAATGAAAAAAAAAACTCAATGGCTTAATTATCTAAATTCAATAAAAATTGTCATAAGAAAAGAAACTTTCCAACTTTAACTTGAAAAGTCATGAAAAGCTCTTTAAGAAAGCATAACCTAAAACTAGCATTAGTTACACTTAAAAGATTAACGAAATTTAAACGAGTTTGGATAAAGGGGTTTAAATTAAAAAAGCTTTTACTAATGTTAACTTTAATGTAGTTTTAATTGTAACATTTATTCGTTTCTATTACAATGTTAAAATTGAAAAGCTCTCAAATGTACTCAATAAAAAAAACCGAATTTTGCAAGAAATTAAAAATTGATTAGACCTTAAGTTTTCGTTCCATGTTCCATGTTTCCCTTTTTTAAAACTCCTTAAATTGAAATTGTCAAAAACTTAATTTTGTAAATATATCATATAAAATATCCTACCTACATATTTTGAGTATTAATATTTTACTTTTTTTTTATTTTATTTCAGCTGCATAATTAATTGAAAAAAAATATTTCGGTTAGGTAACATTTAAGTTTTTATTTTACCTCTTAAAAACCTAAAAAAAAACGACAAAAAAGCTTTTAATAAGCTCTTAGATTTACTCATTATTTTCTAAACATATTTATGTAACGCTTGAATTTATATGTGAACCAAAAACAAAAACAATACAAAAAAACTGATATTATTAAAAAGGCATTTAAAATAAAAATTAAAAATAAAATGTTTGTTTACTTTTTGCAAAACTTTTTTTCAGCAACAGCACTTTGGTTTCGAACTTTCACAATTTCCAACAACCATCATATAGCTTTTTCCAAAAAACTGCTCCCATATCCTCACACAATTCTTCAGTTTTCCCGCTTGATTTTTAAATTATTTTTCAAAAGCCCTTTTACTGGCGAAAAGCGAAATTTTTTTGTTTGCTTTTTATTGTTTCTCTTTCATCACGCTCTTTTATTTCATTAAATTTCATTTGTGTTTTTTATTTTTAATTAACTCAAAAGCTTCTTCATTTTTTCCCCTCCTTGCTTTCAATTTTTATGCTATTGTTTATTTTACTGCTTTTCGTAGTTCATAAAAAAGCACTATTGTTCATTTCATCTTTTCAATCTTTCCACATTATTCTTTAATTTGTCTCATTTCATTGCATATATTCTTATAAAGCTTTCATTATCAATGTTTTTTCTAAAATTTTTTTAAAATTTTTTAAAATGTTTCCTAATTTATCAATTTAAAATGGTCTATATCTTATTTCTATTTTATTTTCCTTTCCTTTTTCCCCCTCTCTTTTTCTCCATCACTTTCTGAAAGCTTTTATACTACCTCCTCATTGTATATGATTTACTGTTAAAAGTTTCTTTCCTATTCAGTTTTGCTTTCCAAAAATCCTACCGCTTTCAACTTCATTTTAAAGTTTTTATTTCTTTTTGTTGAGCTTTTGATTTGGTTTGAGAAAAAATACAAAAAAAAAGAATTCAATAACTTTTTATCAAATTTTTCACTAACCTATTTTTAATACCAAATTTCTTTTAGATCGATCTTCTTGTATACAACTTCTGCTAATACTACTACAACTACTACTTCTACCACCATCACCACCAATTCATCAAAAAGTCTTGATCTACACTCAACTATCTACCACTACTATCTCTAGTTCTACTGATACTTCTACAGCAATTTGCGGTCTCCGAAACAAATATTATCAATCATTGTTGGTATAACAATAACATCTGTTTCTACTACTACTACTACACTTTTTTACTACTTTTCTACTACTATTACTACTACCACCACCACTACTATTGTTTTAACCGTTTTCGTTGTGGTTATTTTTTGTATGTTCAAATAAAAATTTTTGTAATTGTCTGTGGAAATATATATGGAAAAACATAAACACGCTTTACATTAAAATTAAAAAAAAAAAATTTCAATAGGTACTTTATATATATTTTTTGAAATTGTTTGGTTAAGGGAGCAATTGTTTAAAGCTTAAGGCGTTCTTAAGTATATCGGTGTGGCATTTGCGCATTAAGCTTTTCAATGAAAAGTTTGAACGTTATATCGAGCCGTAACCGCCGAAAAAATGTATCCCACAAACTCGAAATTTTACAGAAGAAGGTTTTTTTTTAAATAAACGCAGTTTGAATTGAAAGTTTGAATTTTAAACTTTATAGTGTAAATATTTTTTTGTGTAATACATTTCATTTTAATAATTTTAAATAGATATTTGCATCGATTTCGATAAAAAACAAAATCGATTATGGTGTGGGATACATTATTTTGGCGGCAATGGCTCGATATTATTATTTCTATTCATTTGTTATTTGGTGTTGGGCAGAATATTTTCGTTCTACATGCGTTTTGGTTACATTGAGCTTTTTAAGCATTTTTACATATAAAATAAAAGTCTAGGTTTCAAAGAAAAAAAAAATCGAGACTTGAAAGAAAAGACAAAATTTTTGTAAATTAAAAAAACTCTATTGACCCCAGTTTTATATAGAACTATTTATAATTTGAAAAACTTTTCGATAAATTGTTTTACTACTGCTTTGATAAAGCCTTTGTTTAAAACTTCAACTTTTAATGTTAGAATCATTAAGCAGCGTCTGTTAAAAAAAAAATTAAAAGCTTTTATTAAAATATTTTTAAACGAATATCAATAATTTGAATAAGATTAAGACTGCTCAAGATTCGATGTTAAAAAAATAATCTTTTTGTAAAAGCTTAAAAAGTTTCTATATAGATTTTTAAAAAGCTTTTTTGTAAAACATTTTGATTTTTTTTTTGTAAATTTATAAGAAGTTTTTAGATCTTAACTTTTTTGAAAAGCTTTCATAAAAAGTTGTTAAAGCTTTGAATTCACAAGTTTTGTGAACATTTTTTAAATAAAATTTTTGTAGAAAGCTTTTACGTAAATTTTTTTAAGTCTTTTTAAACACAAATGTAAAAATTTTTCATATAATTTTTATAGTTTGTTTTAATTTTATATAAAATATTTCAAAGCTTTGATATAAAAATTTGTTTAAAGTTTGTTGTAAAATTTTAGATGAGTTTTTATTTAAAATGTTTAAAAGCTTTTATTTTATATAAAATTTTAAAACAATTTTGTAAATTTGATAAAAACGCTTTTGTATTAAACTGGTGAAAAGCTTTTAAAAATATTGTTATTTTCACAAGCTTTTATACAAAAATTTTGCTAAACAACCATCATGAGAAACTTGTAGAAAACTTTTATATACAAATTTTCTAAAACAGCTTTCATCTGAAGTTTTTATAAAGTTTGCTTTAATCTGTTTTTTGCAAAGTTTTGCTAAAAGTTTTATGTAAACATTGGTAAACTTTTGACTTTAATATGTTTGCATTAAGCTTTTATATAAACCTTTATTAAAAGCTTTTATGTAAAACTTATGCATTGAAAATGCAAAAAGTTTTTTTCGAAATAAAATGCAACTTGTTTTAATGTTCATATTTTTTTAAATGTTTGTTTTCTCTTTACTTGCATTAGTTTTTTGATGTAAATTCGTTAACCTAAAAAACTCTTCTCAGAAAATTTTTTTTTCGTGATTATTTTACATAAGTCACAACGAATTTTGCCGACACAATATAACCAAGAAACGTCGCGGAAACTGTTCACTTGCCAAAGTTTTTTTGTGGTTAATTATTTGGAAGCTTTTGGGGTTGGTTGTTTTTTTTTCATTGAATTTATTGAATAATATCTATTTTTGTGGTCAACATTAGGCAATAAAAAAGTTTTTATTTTAATTTTTATAATTTCAACAGCAGAACTTCAAAGCTCGCCACGAATGAGAGCAAAAAATAATTTTCAATCTCGTCAACTGAATTTTATGTTATCGATTTTTTTTTGTTTTCTTGTTTAATACTACCTTGGTAATTTTTGTAAAATATATATTTTTTTTTGTTTTTACGAGAAATTTTGTAAAGGTAAACGAGCATTTGGAAAGCATAGAAATTTTTCATTTGTAGTTTTGTTTTTGCACTTGTAGTCCATTGTTGTTAAAAAGCATACTTTCACGTCATAGATACATAGATTGTAAATTTTGTTATTTATGTAAATGATTTTATAATTTTGAAATGCATTTAATTTCATTTACATTTGCACTCACTCAAACACACACTTCCATATGTATTTTAACATGCATAAAATCAATCAAAACATACATTTACATTTGCATCCACATCATCTCTCAGTCATCATATCACTTGTCAACATTTGTTTTTTTCTCTCTCTCTCTCTTTTTCTTCGCACCATTCTTTTTGCAGATTTCCTGCTAACCTGGTACCAGCACTCGTGCGATCAGTGTGGCAAATCGTACAAAACTCGCAAAAGCTTGAGCCGTCATCGTCGCTTCGAATGTCGTTTCACTACAGAGCGGCCAATTTTTCAATGTCCTTCATGCAATTATGCTGCTAAACGCAGCGACAATCTGACCAAACACATTAAAACCCATTTTGCAAAAATGAAAAAGGATTTCCTGCCGTTGGCGGTGAAGCTTCAAGGCTCTCTAAGCCAGAGTCAGCTGGAGATGGCTTGAAGCTAGTCACCAGCGGTGACGTTGGAGTTGATTTCGAGCGAAATATTTTCAAAAGTTCTAAAATTTCTGTTGAGCTTTAAAGATTGAAAGCTTTTGCAACCCGAAGTTTGCACTAAGTTGAAATTATTTTAAAGAAATGATTTTTTTGTGGTTTATTATTTCTTGATTTAATTCTATTTTTATTAAAACACTTGAAGGCGCTTTTTTGCAGAGCTTTTAAGTTAATTGTTTTTATTGTTGTAGTTTTCATTATTATTTAGGCTTTTTCATAAAAGCCGAAAAAAATGTTCGTTCAACTTTGAGCAAAAGCTCTTTATAATTTTGAAAATATTTTCGCCGAAATCCCATCTAATGGATTTAGCATTAGAAGCTTTTTGTTATTTTTTTATTTATACAACAAAACAATACAACTTAAGACATATTTTACACTATCTTTAAGCAATTAAAATTTATTTTAAAGAATTTGAGTAAATCTTAAAACTAAGAATGTTGTTTAGCTTGTTACTTTTAAACTGGAAAAACAAAAAAAGATATTGAGCAAAATTTTGAAGTGACGAAAGAGTGTCTAAATCAGCTAGTTTTTGTCTACTGCTCTACTTTTTCATTTTAATGTTTGAGCTTTAATCTGTGAAACTTTACTAAGCTAAAAAAAGCATGAATTGGGCTTCTTTGGCTACACTTGCCAATCGCACTATATTTCGTCGTCTAATTTGCATCTATTTTGCATTTTATACACACTTGATGCAAATTTGTCTGCTACACAGTAAACACACAATTCTTAAACGTAAAAGTTTGGCATAGCTAACGCAGTTGTTGTTGCTGTGAATTCTATTTAAAATTCAAATCAGAGTGTGTTTGTTCTGCACATCTTCTGCATTTATTTTGCATTTATTTACTGTTAAGTATAATAAATTTTGTTGAGTCCCTACTGCTACGTTTTGTATACACTGCAACTTAAAAGCTTTAATGAGTTCTGTTGTTTTTCAAAGTTGATTTTACTTTCATCAAAGGACGGTCTTAATTACCCCACCTGCGCTCTTATTCTTCTTTTCACGTTAAAAAATTGTTTTCGAAAGCTCTAGTGCTTTTAATAAAGGGTAAGCTTTTCAATGCTCTCCTCAAGCCAGGTTTTGAGAAACTCTTTCCGCTCCGAAATTTTGTAACACAAAATAAAAATTATAAGGTTCCAAAAAGCTCTCGACTAAACATTCTTAACATACTCTAAATGTATTAATATTTTTAAACTTTAATTAATCTAACTTTTAAACATACCCAACATTATGTCTAGTTTTAAGTACTCTCATTTAAACTATTATGCTACAAAAACAAAAATTACTCATTTACGTAAAACTACAACAAAACCAAAAATGACATTCCAAAGCTTAGTTTAAGTTTAAATAAGTTTAAGTTAAACATTAATTTTCCTAAACACTCTAGTCGTGTCTCCAGTATTTGTCGTATAATTATGATTATTTTATGCATATACACATACATATATATATTAGTTATATATATTATATTTCAACTACATTGAACAAAAAACATTCCAACAAAAGTTTAATTATTCATATTTCACTTACGAATGACTAAATTACCTGAATGTTGTTAAAAGCAAAGAGCTTTCTCTGCTTGCAGCTCTTAGCTTAAAAGCTTTGTTGCAGCAGCAATAACGCAACTATTATTTATAATTATCTTTATATTTTGGGCGTGGTGTTGGTTGTGTTTGTACACTGCAATTTGCAATTGTTGTGAGCTCAATGGTGAGACGCACTACAAAGCTTCTTTTTTTGGCTTGCAGATCCTTATACTTAATATATGTTTTTTTTTTTTTTAAATCAAAACCAATAGTTTCTGTTTGTTTGGTTGTGCAATCATTTTTGCAATATTTTAACTTTAGCTGTTTTTGCTTTGTGTATAAATAACAATATTTCTCTTAATCTAATGTTTGTTTATTTACTAAAAACTGCTCAACTTTCGTAAAACACAACAAAAACAAAAACAACAATTTTTATTTTATAGATCCGTTAGCAACGACATCCTTAATAGCAACAACGACAACACCACCAACAACAACAACAAGATCAGTTAGAACAAAAGTAGCTGTTGTCACGGATGTGACAACGTCGAAACATCTATTTGATTGCATGCATTGTGAAAAAACGTATAAAATGAAGCGCAGTCTCGATCGTCATCTGCGTTATGAGTGCCCAAATCTTCCTCTTGCCCGCCAGAATTTTCATTGTTCCTTCTGTAGCTTTCGCACTAATCGTAGTGATACATTAAATACGCACAAACAAAAAATACACTTTAAGAATCTGCCTAAAACTTATAAAATGAAGAAAAAGCTCAAAAATAAAAAAAGAAAATAAATCAGGAGATCGTGTCAAGTGCGAATGTACTGAACAACAGTAAAACTTCTTGCTGTTGTTCGGGATAAAATTTCATAGTAAAGACACCAAAAATGAAATTATTATAATATAAAATAAAATATAAGAGCTTGATTTGAACTTAAAAGCTTTTTAAAAAATTAAAGAATGATTTTTTAAGCGTCAAAGCCTCATTTCAACTTTGCTTTGTTAAAAGAAAGAAATATTTTAACATTTAAGTGACATAATTGAGTTATTGAAATATAAAGTAAAAGCTTAGAGATTTGATTCAACTTAAAAGCTTTTCAAATAAATCATTAACCTTAAAAATGAACGGGGTTTTTAAGTATCAAAGCATCAGATCAAGTTATAAGGAAAAGCTTCAACGTTTTTTTAAAAAACATAAATAACAATATTTTCTGTGGCCCCAAATCATTTCAACTTGCGAAGGAAAGCTCTAACTTCTTCTGACTTGAAAACTCTGAGTATAATTTTTTCAAATAAACATAATTTATATTATTTACATAAAGAACAATATTTTCTGTAGCCCCAAATTAAAAGCTTTTCAAAACAGGATGATCACGTATAGAATATAATTTCAATTACAGAATTTCAATTATAGAATGAACACTTCAAAAAATTATGACTATCACCTTTTGCTTTAAAAAAAGCTTACAGCTTCCACTGGCCTTAAAAGCTCTATTCGAAAAAAATAAAATACGATTTCTTAGCGTCAAAATAATATTGTAGAATATTTGAAGAAATTTGAGCTTTTGTAAATTTGGGCTAAAAAAGCTTTTTTTTTTAAAAAGAATCCTATCATTTCAACTTGCAAAGAAAATCGTAAAAATCTTCTGAATTGAAAGCTTTATTGTTCTTCATATTAGTTAGTCTTTGTTTCTTAACGAAATAATTTTGTTAGATATTTCCAAGAACAGTGCTTTGAGAGCTTTTAAATAGCTTTTCAATAGAAGTTTGTTTTATACAAAATTAACTTTGATGTTATTCTATAAATGACGTCTGTTTTTGTTGTTCTCTTATCTGTCTGTATGTTTTGTTGCCTGTCTGTTAAATGTTTTTTCTCTAACGCTTAGAACAAAATGTTGTTTTCCATAAATTTTCTATATTTAACAGCACTAAAAGTAAAAGCTATTTTTGTAGTATTAATTTTCTGTGTCATGCCTCTCTCTTTGAAAGCTTTTTTTATGAACATGTGTTTACAACCAACAACCATCAACACCAACAAAAGAAATGAATCTTCTTATTTTGTAGATACGCTCCTACTAACGCCGCTACGTTTTATATATGAGCCAGACCATGACACAGAAACACCAAGAACAGCAACAAAAACAACAACAAAAACGACGAGCTTAGGATTTGGGTGCAATTATTGTGAAAAAACATATAAATTTAAATGTAGTCTCGATCGTCATTGGCGTTATGAATGGCTTAATCGTCCTTTTGCGCGTCAAAACTTTCATTGTACCATGTGTAGCTTTCGCATAAATCGTAATGATAACTTAAAAGCTCACAAAGCGCTGCACGTCAGGAATCAGACTAAAACAAACAAACTGAAGAAGTTTAAAAAATAAAAAAAATAAAAAGCTTTTTAAACTTTAATGTGGCATAATTAACAAAAAAATCCAGTTAAATTTAATAGCTTAAAGCTAAGCTTTTACCTAGACTGAGGAAACTTTTTGCCTGCATTAAAAGCTCTCTCAATTGACTTAAAAACGAAACATTCCAACAATGCTTTTCGTTATATTTTCAATAGATGACGATCGCTTGTGTTGTTCTCTATCTATTTGTTGTCTGTCTGTGAAATGTTTGTCTGTTGTACATGTGTTTTTGCATTTTCTATTTTTTTTTTACATAACTTTTATATTGCTTTAGTTTTTCTATTTTAACATCAATGTAGTAAAAGTACAAGTTAAAGCTTTTTTATGATTTTCACTATCTCTTATATTCTTCGTCTCCTCTTTGCATAAGCTTTTTATGTATGTGCATAACAATCAACAACAACAACAAAATCGATACCTTTATTTTTGTAGAATCGCTTCTTGCTCCGCTTGAGTATAGCTATGAACTTGATTGTACAACAGCGACAGCTTTCGACGCCATGCCACCAGCACCGGAACGCCCCTTTTTGTGCAACTTCTGTGGGCGAAATTATCGCAACAAGGGCAGTCGGGATCGTCATCTACGCTACGAGTGCCCAAATCGTCCTTTTGCGCGTCGTAAATTTCGGTGTGCTTTTTGTAGCTTCACCACGAATCGCAATGATAATTTAAAATCTCACGAGAAGAGTCACTTCAGGGATCGCATCGTTACGCATAATTAATGATTAAATTAAAACAAAAAAAAAAAAATGAAATACAAGAAATTACCAAAATTAATTTATTTAAGTCCTAATACCATAAGTTCTAATTTAGTATTAAAGCTTTTATTGTTGTTTTGTTATGATGAAGCAAAATTATTGCAATATGTAATTTTTTAATTTAATTTGAATCTCTAAATGTAACATAATATAACGGGCACGTTACATATATTGAAAAGCTGAATTGAAAAATCTTTTATTTTTTTATAAAAAATGAAGCTAAATGTTGCCAATAATTTAAGCGGAAAAATAAAAATCAAAATTTTAAAAAAAGCTTTTTCTGAAGCAAAAGCTTTTGAACTAAATCGCGCTTAAAAGCTTTTTAACTTATAAAATGTGCAGAAATGAGTAAAGAAAATGAGAAAATTCCTTTTTGGATCCTAAATAAGCATAAAAAGGGTTTAATAAGTAATCTTTATATATAAAAAAGCTCTTTCATTTAATAATAATAAAAAATAAATCATAAATAACTACTATTAACATTCGAACACACAGATATCTAAACTAACTTTTCCACAAAACCAAAGCTTAAACAGTCAACATTTAAAGCTTTTTATTTAGCTAGCAACATAATTAAAGCTTAAACTTAAAACTATTATAATTAAGAAGTTCCTTTCAACTAAAGCAACTAAAGCAAAAGCTAACCTAGAAATTCAGTGGTCTTAAGTGATAGAAACAAACAAAATAACAAATAACAAAACAACAAACACACAAGCAACAAAGTACACTCAACAAAAATTACAGTACAACTCACAAAAACTACTACTTAACAATATAATCTTTCTTAAAGTTTGTTTTTTTAAGATTTTTTTTTTAAGAGAGCATATTAAAAAAAGAAAAGCTTTTATTTATAAATAAAGAGAGATTTAAAAAAAAAAAACAAACTCAATTTAAAGTTTTGCATACAAAGTAATGTATTTTAGTTATTAAGTGACAAAAATTATATATTTATATATATATATATGGTACATATATGTATGTATATAAATTATATATTTAAGCACGAGTATTACTAAGTTTGGAAAAGAAGGAAACCGCTAAGTTCTATTGTCAACTCGCTATTTTTTATACTAAATATATTTTTATACTTGAATAAAATTTGCATTGAAATTAAAAATAAATAAATGAGAAACCAAACAAAATGTTATAGTTTTTGCGCCCAAGGAAAAGCTTTTGAACTTTTCAGTTAACATTAACTACAAACAAAAAGCTCGGTAAGCTATTAAGCAGGAATTAAGCTCGGCATCGTACTAGAACAACTTCATTATCATTATCATCAGCGTCGATTTCGAAACTTATCATCAACATCATCATCATTATCGTCATTTTCATCAACAATAGCAACAACAACAACAACAACAACAACAACCACAGCTACAGCTACAACAAATAATCTATCATCTATACTTCAAATCATGCTCATCAACTTCACCAACACACCATAACAACTACAACCACAACAATTAAAAAGCTCACCTCCGTTGTTGTGTTCCACGCCAAAATAAATAAACCAAAGCCTACACTAAAAAAAATAACTGTAAATATAATTTTCTTCACTAATATTACTTGGAATATTTTTGTTTGTTTTGTTTTTTTTTCTTAATTAATTAACTCAAGTTATTGCTAGCTTTTACAAAAAAAAAAAAAAAAAAAAAAATATCAACTGCTATGTATTTTAATTATTTCGTTTTCTACTCTTACTTTTAATCATCACCCTGTAATATTTTTCGTTTGTATGCCACAGATTTTAACGTCGTTTTAATGCTAAAAATATTTAAACTTAAATAATTTTAAAGAAATAAAACAAAAAAAAAAAAACAAAACAAATTTGATCAACTTCTTTTTTTCAATATATAAAATATTTGCATTTTGAGCTTTTGAATAAAAATTTTAATTCTTTTCTTTTGCACTTTTTTCTTTCTTTCTCTCTCTCTCTCGTTTTTTTATGCTCGCTTTAATGTGCTGTGCTCTTTTCATCTGCTGACCAGCAGGCTGCACGACCAGCTCTTCGACGGCCTCTAGTCAGACACCGCCACTTCCGCCTGCCGCTCATCAATCGCTAATTCGCGACTATTGGTACGAGCTGAAATTCTCCGATCTATTCAAGTTTATCAATCCGGATGGCCGATATCAGTGTCCGCGCTTCAATTGCCACAAGAGCTATAAGGATGCCAGCTCACTGCAGCGTCATATTCGGTGAGTTGTTTTTATTTCAATTTAACACATATTTATAGCGAACTGAAATTTTCACACCATTTCAATTTTATGAAAAAATAAAACCCTTGCGTTCACTACCCTTAAATGGAAGGCATTCGTAAATATGTTACACTGAGATAATGCTTCATAGAAATGAAGGCACATCCTTAAAACCTGAAAATTTCGTTATTAGCTTATAGAGGGCCAACAAAATAAGAATATTTTACCTGTTTTTTTTTAAATTTTGAAAGAACTGATATTTTTTTCTATAAGTACCACTGATCATTCTAATCAGGTTCTTACAGTTTGAGAACCACTCATTTCTATAAACCCGCACTATTGTCTTTCTGTCTATAGGTATTTAAAGTATTCGTGTGTTGCTGTGTAACCATCAACCAATACTTTGAGTCTTCATTTTAATTTGGTCAAATATTTTTCGTTACAACCTCTTACTCCTACAAAGCTGTCGTATACTCCTCAAGTGCTTCCCTAAGAAATTTTTTGTGTCACTGAAACATCAGCTTCATATCCGCATCTTTTTAAATTTCAAATTCTGTTGAAACTTTTTTCAAACCAGAAAAATGTTCGCTGGTTTTCAGCGCTCGCACTTGCGAGTTGACTTTTAATATATATTTGACTTCAATATATATCAAAAATAGCGGACAAAAAAAAAAAAAAACAAAGAGATCACATCCGCATTACTCTGAATTAAATATATCCCAAAATAAACAAAATTTCCTATTACCTTTTGTACGATCTTTTTCTAGAACATCTGGACATAGCATTTGCTTTCAAGTTATATTAAAAACAGCGATATGGACGCGACAAACAAAACCTTCGAGATCACGTCCGTATTGCTCTTAGTTGAATATATTTGGAAATTAAATATTCAACTTGATAAAAAAAAGCGTAATTTCTCTCTATCTTTGTTTGTTTTCGAGCTTTAAGCGCTTTAATGTCGCGCCCGTATCTTTTGCTATGTCCATATAGCACAACTGATGCCCAATAATTTCAAACGAGTGTTAATAAATTAGCTCTTACAAGTGTTAAGTACGAGGAGCTTTCAGTGAGATTGTGGATGAGATCGAAAGAGCAGAGTGAATGACAAAGTTTTAATCATTCAATAATAGGAGTGGCATAATATAAAGAGTTATGCCATTAACCTCTGATATAAAAGCTTATATTCTATATCTTAAAACTTTCAAAGGTTATCGTTTATGTATCATTGAATATTGTCGTGGTGCATCAACAAGAAGTTTAGGATTTGTTTTCCGATTCCGTTTTGCGTTCCGATTAGACAGTGATCTCTGAGGATTCCTACTATTTTAGACAGGTTTACCCTGTTTAACTCAAGCAGCGAGTTGGTGCTTTTTAAGTCGTAGGAAGGCAACTTTAGCTTAGCTATCCTACATGTGGCAAGGTATTTCCAGCGTTCTTGTGTAAGACTTAAAGATCTGTTCCTGTACCGGAGTTTATAGGAGGACATGGCTATACCTATAAAGTCCTCATTTAAGAGAGTGTTTGAGGTCGTACCCTTCCTTGCTAATTCGTCAGCCAAATTATTGCCCTCGATATCCCTATGTTTAGTTACCAATATGAGGTGGATCCTGAATAACCTTGCCATCGCGTTAAGAGATCTGCGGCACTCAGTGAGAGTTTTAGAGTTGTCGATATGTGAGTTTAGCGCCTTAAGAAGCGCCTCTGAGAAGATGTAAATACTCTGTTTGACCTAGAATCTTAGCGGTTTCGTGAATAGCTATCATCTCCACTTGGTAGACAATACAAGAATTCATGATCCTGGGAGTAAATACCTCCCCATTTGTTTCTGAAGCTTGGATCCATATGTAACTATTTTAATGGCGGTAGTTTTAAGCGGGGTTTTGTGAAAGGAAGAGAACTTCAAAGTTATTTTCAAGTGGGTGGTTAGTATAGACCAAACTTTTAATGTTACCATAAAGGAAGATACCTTAAGGTGGTAAATTGCAAGATTATGGTGATAGATCGTAAAAGGCGAAATACGCGATCAGGGAATTTCGTGCACAATAACTCGATTGTTTCGCGACTTGTATGGCACGTAGCACCATCCTGTTAAAAGAAGAGATCGTCTGTGTCCTTTTACTCCATCTCCGAACACAAAAAAATTGTTTATCATGTTTCTATAGCGCACTCCATTGACTATAACGACTCTTCCGTCGTCATTTTCGACTCCTCCGGTTCACAATCCGTACTACTTGCGGGTTTTTAGATCCCCACATTGGGCAATTTTGCTTATTATCGTAGCCGGCAATGTGAAAAAGAGCTTAATCAGAAAACACGCTTGTAATTGCGTCCAAAACGTAATCAGAGAAAGGTTATAATAGTTCTTTAGACAATTGAACCTTGTAAGCATACATGACCAAAGGTTTCGTCAATATTTGCTACAGAGTGGACGTGGAGAGGTGGCGTTCTTGAGCATGGTGACATATTGAGGTGTCTTTTCAAACCTTTCTTTTAATGCGTCGATATGTTCGGTCGCACATCCGGGGTGAACTTTCGTTTGGGTGTCTCCACATCTTGCACTGAGCCAATCTCTTTGAATTCTTTTTAGATTATATTGTGCACAAACGACTCAGAAGGCAAATGATAAGGAGTCAAATTCGCATTGTAACTGCTATTGAATGCGAACTTTCGTAATAAAATTCCACGCATTTTGTTCTATCTTTCAGATTAGGGCATGCTATGGTAAATTTCCCATGTTTATAAAGGAAAAATGTCAACATTTGACAACTGCCAAGCGACCAGTTGTTGAAAAATACAATTTTCCAACCCTACACCTCTTGTTGAACCATACTTTGAAACAGCTTTTTATTTATGTTTTTATTTTTTTATGCTTTTCTTTAGAATAACCTTAAAAAATCTATCATGTAATCCTTGAAAGAAGAAAATCTCTTGTCATACATCTTATTGTTACAATCTCATTAAAAAGGTTATCTTAATTAAAAAGAGCAAAACTTGAACATATATATCTCAACAGCAGCAATTTTACACAAGAAAAAAAATTTAATAAAAATAAAACCTTCCTTAAATTTCCCCTCCGTCAAAGAACTGATGACAATTTGCAACTTTATGATTTTGATTTTTCTTATTTTCTTGCAAAATTTCAGATATGAATGTGGTGGACAGAAAAAATTTCGCTGCCTCATGTGCGGAAAAGCTTTTTCGCAAAGCTCCCACCTTAAGCGACACCTCGAATCTGGTGTCTGTGTCAAATATTATTTATGAGATAATGTTTTCTTTAAGATCAAATAGAATTAGCTAAGAACAAAAACAGTTTCCGAAATAATAAAATCATAATGCAACACACACACACACACACACACACACACACACATACGCAAAAATACATCAACCCAAAAACCACATATACACCCACACATTTATAGACGAATGAACATTCTTAAGATGCGCGTGCAGCATAGAACATAATGTTTACAGTTAAAACCAAGCAAGAATGTACAATAAAAACGTAAAAAATTCAAAAAAACCAAAAACCAAGATACAAAATACAAGATACAAGCAACAAACTAAACGAATTTATTGGATGCCACATCATTTATCAAATCTATCTATATATGTAGATATATAAATATTTATATATATATAAATATAGAAAAATAGGAATAAATTAGCTAATTAATAAATAAATGAACTAAGAGATTAAGCGAAATAAACAAAACAAAAAACAAAAAAAAAAAAAATAAAAGCAACAGTCACGTGACTAATATTTATAGTCATTTTAGGAAGTTCGTTCCTCGAGCTTCGAACAATTTAGTCAAACTAACCAAAACTAAGTAGCTTTAAGTGCGTTAATTTGTTAAACAATTAACAGTTTTAAGAGATTTATATATATATATACAAAAATCACATACATAGACATACATACATATATGTATATGTCAATGGAAGCAAAAACCGCTAGCATAGAAATTCAAAAGATAAATTAGTTACCAACGTACTGTGTTTATTTTGTTGCCAAAAATCATATTAATCTATTAACAAAAATATTTATATATAATATATATACATACATAGATCTATATATGTGCAAATATATACATATATATATATAAATAAATAGCTATCAAATTTTAAAAGAATAAAAGAATCTACATATTTATATAGAATACAAGGAAGAGAAAAGAAATATAAAATTAAAAAAAAAAAAGCTGAAAGCTTATGAGAAACTTAATAAAAACTAAAAAAGAAAATTGAAGAAAACTCAAACTTTCTCACTCAAGTGTTCAAAACATAAGAGTGGGCAAGCGAACGGTGAGAATAAAGCAAAAGAACAAACTATATATCTATAAATTTTGTTTCTGCTTTGCAAAAAAACAAAAAAAAAAAATAAAATAATTTTAGTCAAATTTTTATTGAATCTATTGAGTAATATTTACATGCATACATGTGGAGGTGTGTTTGTATCTAATAAACGTATATATTCTAGAAACTAAAAAGATTCTATTTATCAATTGTTGATTGTTACAAAAATTAAGTTAACTTTAATTGTTATAAACAAGCAGAAGAAGAAGAAGAATAAGATGAAGAGGGAAAAAAAAACAAACTAAACACAATATTAAAAAAGCTTAGCTTTTCAGCTCAACTGGCTCAACCAAGTTGAGTCAAGTGGGTAGAGTGGAATTATTTAACAATGCCATGCCGAGTGCCATGAGAGACTTTTGTTTTTTTAAGAAAAGCTTTTCCTTAAGAGTTTTTTCAAAAGACAATAAACGAAAAAAAAATGCATGAAATGCTTGTGAATTCATTTATTTCCAATGAAACGATTGAGTCACGAGCCGACAGTTTATGAGCCGTACAGGACAATTAATGGAAAGAACAAAAAGCGGGCACAGTAGTGCTCACAGGAACTCGTATGGACTCTTTCGACAAAAAGCGAAATATATTTCCTAGAGCTTATACAAAGCTAGATGGACCATTGTAATTTTACTGGGTTTCCATGGACAAAACCTTTGACAAATATCGACTAAATTTTTGGTCTATTGGAATTTTTTTTTTCTTATTTTGGACTTCTTGAGATATAATCGATGGTTCTAAGTCCAATACGTTCCACATGGATTATATGTTGACTTTTTGGTTTTGTTGGCTTCTTGGAAAAAAAAAGCTGAAGTACGCTCAATTTTTTTTTTTGTTTTGTAAATGAACGCAACTGTAACACTCTTGAAAGTGCCAATGCAATTTTTCAATAATTGAAGCACTGAAAAAAATATAAGAAAGCTTTTTTTATTAAAGCTTTTAAAATACCTTTTCAAGAATGTATACCGTTTAATTCGACATAAAACTTTGAATAAGTTTTGAAAAGAGTAAATAAACAAAAATCCTAAGAAAAGCTTTATTGTTCTTCAAGCTTTTTTACGCAATACTTTTGGAGTGGCATTTTAGCTTATTACGACGAGACTACTGAGGCCGCAGATAACAATGTTGAGACATTTATCATGAAAAGCTCTATTTTATTTAAGTACTGCTTCGGATTAAAATTAAAGAAAAAGCTTGATTTCGTCCAAATTTTACTCACATAGTTTGAAATTATGTAGAGTAGCTTAATATTTAGTCTAAATAGTCTATTTTGTAGACTTCTGGAGACTACTTTTAATTCAAATTATTGAATTTTGTGAATTTAGTGAATTATTTTAGTGAGCATTTTTGCATAGTTCTAGGCTTTAACTCGATCTTGAAAGCTTGAAAAGTTAAATTGGATTTTGAGAGCATCATTACACAATAACAGTTAAAAAAAACACATAATTTTGAATTAAAAATTTATAAAAGGCTTTTCATGAAATCAAAAAGCTTTTATTATATCAAAGCTTTTAAATTACAAAATTATAAAATGCTTAAAAAATAAAAGAGATTTTCTTGTATAACATCTTTTTATAAGCAATTTTTAAAAACCTTTTTAAAAATAAAAAAGATTTCCTTAAAATACAGCTTTTAATTTACAAATTTCTCAAAAGCTTTAAAAAACATCAAAAAGCTTTTATTATCCTGCAGCTTTTTAATTACAAAATTATGAATTTAATATTTTGCAAACCTGAGACATTTATTTGAAAGCTTTTTAATAAACCTGATTGGAATTGATTAGTTTTATTTTTCAATACAGTCAAAGAAGTGTGAATTATATCATCAAAAAGTTTTTTTATATTATAGCTTTTAATTGACAAAATGAAAAAAAAACCGAATAGAAAAAAGCTTTATATTTTAGCGTTTTAATTTCAAAGTTATAAATGTTATTAAAACTGTTATTAAAAATGTGTTAAAAAAGTTATAAAAATTATTCAACTTTAGATCAGGTAAATAAGATTTTTATTTGAAAGCTTTCAAATAAATTTTATTAGAAGAAATATATGTTAGCTTAGAAATATATTGATTTTAGTTTAAAACCTGTAAAATAAGAAAAGCTTCTTGATTCTTTTAAAAGCTTTTTATTATTTTATTATTTAAAGCTGAAAATTTGTTTATTTGCGTTTCACTTAAGCGTTTTTTGTGTAACACAAATTTTTCATTTGAAAATCCAGCCGAAAAGCTTGAACTATTCAAATTAAAATATATTTTCGAAGAGGTTTTAATGGCTGCATAAAAGTATTGACTCAATTTAAAAAGTTTTTTTCGAAAGCTTAGAAATATACTAACCTTTTTATGTGCGTATCATTGAAGAGGTAATTTTCAAAACACAAAGCTTTTTAAATTTTTTACTATTATTTTCCTACACGTACTTAAATTGAAAGCTTTATTAAAATAAAATGACATAAAATACTCAATCAATTGCATTTAAAAAAGATCTTTGCTCTGAATAAAAGCTCTTTTGCAGCAGTAAGCGAACTCAGTTGAAAGAACTCTTTTAGAAAAGCTTTTTTCTAAATATAGCTTTAAATATTCAAATTGGAATAAAAGTTATAAGGAAAAAAAGTACATTTTTCTGTTAAGCGTTATCTAGTAAAGCTTTATTTATCACCAAACTCTGTTCTGATATGATGGGTTTAAAAAATCGAAAAAGTCTTAAAAATTTGTTGCAAACTCAAAGCTAACTGAAGTAATACATATATATACACTGAAATATATTTAATGTACTGATATATATTTACAACACACACTCATATAGATATATACATATATATATATTAAAGTTGAATTTAGTCTGTTTTTTATTTTTTATTCTGTTTGTTTGTTGTTTGTTACTAATTGTTAAATATTTTATATTTATAGCATATTTATAGAAACATTTAAAATTAAAAAAAAAAAACAGAAAATAGGATAAAGAAGAAACTGAAATAAATAAATCAATTAAATAAGAACTTAGCCAAAACTCAGTGTCAGTTAAAATAAGTAAATTAAATGAAACACAGCCAAATGAAACAACAACAAAAAAAAAAATCTTAAAATGTCTATTGAAGTTATATATTTATAAATATTTAGACATAAATATTATGTTAAATTTATAATCATGCCTACAAGAACACACAGACACATTAACACCTACATACACACACACACACACACAAAATTAAAAACATTAAGTTTAACGAAAAGAGCGCGTTATGCAAATTCAAATATTTAATAAAGCTTTTTCGTCTTTCAGTTTTTCTGAATTTCATAAATCTTTTTTTTATAAAGCAACATTTTACAACCGTAAAAGAAAAAAAAAAAACAAATTTATTTTATAATAAATTATTATTTCAATTACAAAAGTCATTTAGGTTTTTGAGAGCTTCTTTCTTATTTAATATAAACTTGTTGCTAATTTTTTTCGAATATATCAGGGTACGGAAAGTTCCCTGGACCAGTATTAGATGGACCAATGTAATTTTAATGGGCTCTATGGACTACTTGGACAAATACCGACCATATAATTTTGGTCCATTGGAAATATTTTTAGCTTTTTGGATTCGTTTGGAGCAATAATCTAATGGAATGTTTTTAATACCAATACGTTCCATAGGGATTATCTGCGAAACCAGTTAAATCATTGGAATTTTTTTGGGTTTGTGGACTCCTTGGAAACAAAGCTATGATTTTCAGATAACTACGTTCCTGAATTTTTATTATTAACGTTATTTATTATTACGTTCCACTGAGATTATTGGGTAATTGAATCATTTTTAAGATTCATTCAGATTTTAAGATTCAGATTAAGATTCATCATTTGATTATACCTATAGCTATTCGAATATCAGACAAATAGGCTCCACCGGAATTTTTTCGAATTCTGTGTGAACCATGTTAAATAGGTTTCACTGGAATTATATATCCAACTAGTCGTATTATTGGAATTTTTAGTATGGGATCCGCATATTTGATATTAATAGATTTTGATCAAAGGAGGCCATAAAACCAAAAAAAAAAAAATAAACCAACTAATTACGTACATAATCATGAAACACATTTTGGTTAATTTTGATACGTATTGGTGCCAGTGGCATCTATTTGAGTGATAGTCATTGATTTTTTTCGTGGAGTCCATAAAACTGAAAATAGTGCCAATGATCCAACTAGGTCCACAGATAGTTTCAGTGGAACCTATTTGCCCTAGAACTATAGATTTATGTGTTTAAAACGTCAACACAAGCACAAGCTGCAATGGTTCTTATTCCATTAGATTGTATGGTTCTTATCCTTATTCCACTTACTCAATATATGGTTCAAGTAGAACTTACTTTCAAGTGGAGCTTTTTACAAAATAAAGTTAAATTTTTTTTACTTCTTTTAGAAAAATAGTTTCTTTAATAGCAACTTTTGTGCCATATAAATCAGCTGATATGTGTTGCTTGGTGTGTAGCTTGGAAATGTACTTTAAAGAGAGCTTTTAATTGAGTTAACTTAGCCTCTGAATTCCTCAAAGCTTAGTGTTTTCCCTAAAAACGTAGTTTTGAGCATAGCCCAGAAATATTCTCTAAGGAAAGCTTTTTCATTGAGTTAACTTGGTCTATGAATTCCATAAAGCTTTTTCAAAGCTGACGAAAGAAACGCCACTGCAATATAAGTTTTGATTCTTGTCTTGATGTTTGAAATTGCATAATGGCTCTTTTTTTGGTTATTTTAAGACAAATAATTAATGCAACCAATTCTTTATGCCTTAATAAAAGGACTTTAAGATCCAAATTTTTATAAAATTTTTTTTAATTTATTTTTATTTTTTTTAAATTTTTTTTTAATATTTCTAATTTTTTTAAATTTTTTTTTTATAATGTGTGAAAATGTTGAATCAACACTTTGTGGCAAAAATATTTGTGACTTAAATCAAAAGCTTTTATGTATCATGTTTGTTTTTTATGCAACGCAAGTTTCTTTCAGTTTAACTGCTGGTGCAAAGAGAGAACAGGAGAAATATTTTTATTTCACAACAAAAACTATATAAATTAGAATAATTATAACAGGCTCAGTTAAGAGTGAATAACTCGTCGATTCAGAAAGTTTTAAACAATTATCCTTATATTTCTTACTCGTTCCAACAAACGAGAAGCTCCCAAAAGCAAAAAAAAAAAAAATGCCCTTGAACCTTTGTGACATAAAAAAATAAAATACTTTCTAAAATTTCTCAAATCTTCTTTCGAATGCGGAAAACTTCATGCATCGTTAGCACCAGAGTATGGAAAGTTTCACTCATATACTCACACGAGGCCGTTCATGGCTTATTTTGGCACACGTGTGTGTACCTTCTACTCGTACAAAGCAATCATAGTTGCTTAAGTACGAGAAAGCAAAATATTATTTATTTGAAAATGAGATGAATGATGACGAATGCGATGGCACATGTGTCAGTTCATTTGAAAATTTACGGTTCATAAATGAATAGCAGAAATAAAAAGGGGTGTAGTATAGCTTCCAGAGCACTCCTGACACAGAACAACTCCTTGCATAAAAACCTATAATTCTATGACAAAAATTTTACGCTGGAACTATATACATATGATCTTAGGGGTGGGTTTTTTTAACTATTTTGGGTTTTGAGGGAGGACTGCTGGGATAAAAATCGATGATTATTTGACAAATTGAGTCCAATGGAATTGTATATGGACCTAAAATATTATATGTAAGAAAGTAAGACAGCCTTTAAAAGTTTCAATGACGCAACTTTTTCGATTCATTGAACCGGTGGAATCTTTTAGTGGCCATAGAATCGTCGATATTATTCATAAGAGTGAATTTAATTCATAAAACTTCCAATAACTGGATGCGGCGCAAAACCTGTTTCATTAGCATCAAAAGTCTTATGGTGGTTCTACCTACTTATCTATACTTTTTGGTAGGTACACGGAATGAGATCTACTTTCTGAAAGACTCACCGAAAGGGGCACTCGTAGACGAGAGCGATAGGACAATTTTTAATAGGGTGCGCGTACGATTACTTGTTTATCATTTCGCGTCGTATGCTCATAGAGGCATGTTAGTGGACGGTTCCGTGCTCTGGTTTATACCAACAACTTAAAAGCTTTCTTGGCTATATTGTGGAAAAATTATTTCGCCACAGATGCCACAGAGTGTTTTTTCTCTCTCTATTGCCATAACTTGAGTTTGTCAAGCGAGAAGTTAGTTCAAGATTTTCATAAGCTTTATTATTATTTAAAAATATATTGTAATTTATAGATAATTTTTGTTATAGAATAATTGTATGTATATTTTTTGTTATATTTAACATAGTTATATATTGTTTTTTTTTTAAACAGCTGTATTGTTTGTTTGTTTTCATTAATCGAATAAAATTCTTTAAAGCTAAAACTGTTATTTGTTAAACTGTTATATTTTAAGATAATAGCTTAAAGCTCTCAAAAGAATAGATATATATATTGAATACTTTTAACTTTACATGAATAAAAACAACAAAAATCAAGTAATACTCCAAAGAAACCAACCAAAAAATTTATAGATATACATATAAACATTTATACATATACATATGTACATTTATGTATATCTATACTAAAGAAAGCATAAATAGTAAACGACGATTAAAAAAAATACACTGTTATATAATGAACATATTTATATATATATATATATACATAAAAACAAACATACATACATAAGAACAATATACAGCAAAAGTTTACAATTTTCGAAATTGTTTAATTCGAATAAAAATAACAATTAAAAAACAAAAAACTGTTATAAAAGATTTGCTTTTTTTTAAGCAAATTTCTGGAAACTTCAAATGCCATACATTTTAGATATGAAAAAAAAAGAAAAATAAAACAAATAAAAAAGAAAAAACAACAAAATTTTGTAGCAACAATAACTGTATGTTTCCTTATAATGGAAAAAAGAAAACAAAAACATTGTAATACGTAAAACAACAATATGAAAAAAAAGGCGCCAACAGTTTTTGAGATTTTGGCGCGAAAGCTTGCCGCTAAAAAAAGTTCGACTCAAGCGCGGCGCTTTCTATATATTTATTTATTTATTTATATAGTACTTGTAGGTAAATCCATTTAGTAAACAACAACAAAAACTACAGTAACAAAAACAACAACAAAAACAACAAGAAAACATATGTATGTAAATGTATTTGCGATGATGATATTTTATGATTAGCATTGTACCTTGAACAAAACAAAAACAAAAAAAAAACAAGCATAAATAAATTTAGTAAAATAAACAGAATGTTGTTCAAAACGACAAAAAAAATTGTAAAACGAACTTTGAGATTTTATTATTAAAATTGTTATTTTTAATGAAATTAAAAAAAAAAAACCAAACCCCTAAACAACAAAATGATAAACAACAAACATAGTTTTATTGTAAAAATGCAATTATTTTGAACAGTAATGTTGATATTTTTACAAAAACAAAACAAGAAAGAAAAACAACAATTAAAATTATCGAAAAATCTAACAAGATCGAAATAATACAAGCGTAAAGAAAGAGAAATGCAAGAATTAAAGAAAAAATTGAATAAATTAAATAAAAAAATGTGTTTTATTTCCGAGACTCTAAAGGCTCTCATAGTAGGTGGATATGCAGTCATATACAGTTGCTTAAATATTTTGTTTTAAATATCATGCTCATCTATATAAATCACGCTCTCTGAAAAGTACTCATTCTTTATATTTTTTTATCTTTAAAAACAGCTTTTTTTGTTTTTCTTTTGCATTTTTCAAAATTTGATTTTTCACTTTTGAAATGATCTTTTTCTCTCTCTTTTTCACTCTTTTTTTTTTTCTTAATGTCTACTTCTAGAAAGCTTTACCGAACTCATCGAACTGGAAGAGGAATTCGAAGTATACGACGAAGCGGAACAAGAAGAAGCGGAAGTGGAGGAAAATGATGATGATGTTGGTGATGGTGATGATGGTGGTGATGATGTTGGTGATAATAATGATGATGATGAATATCATGTTGGTGATAATGAAGATCAGGTTGATTATGATGATGATGATGATGACTTTGAGCTTGAAATGAATAGCCGGAAATATGAAAGCGCATTAAGCAAAGAAGTGACCGTAGAGCGCGACGATCAAACCATCGAAAGTGATAAGCATCAAGCTCTTGAGCTCAGAGATGTTGTTGACTATGAAGAACCTACCACGCCCACTGATTATCAGGAACTGTTACTACACGCCGAGTCCAGTCTATTTATGCAAATTATCGATAAAGCCGATGCCGAGAGTATCGTCGTCAAGGCAAATTCAACTGCGGAGCATTGTATGGATGATATTAATCTCAACGAACTGGAGGAGGAGGAGGATGCAGCAGCTGCAGCATCCTCAAAAAAAGAAATAATTACCTATCAGCGTTTCGGACGCTCTGATCGTCATCAGTCCGCCGCTGGCAACAACTTCAAGTGTCATCTATGCGGCTTTAGCTGCTTTGTCAAGCAGACGCTGCTGCAGCATTTTAGCCGCGTGCATCCAACCTAAAACAATAAATTTGTGAAAATACTTATTTTTTTGAATGAGCTAACAATAAATGAATTAAACTTGAACAATTTTTTTTATATCACAAATAAATAAGTCTTTTCTTCTTATTAATGAAAATTTCGCCAAATTTTTTTTAGCAGCCTCAAGTCAGGTCAGTTGTTGTTGTTGTAATTGTTGCTCTTTCAAAACTGCCGCCAAACAAAGCTCAACACGCATTATCATCTACATCCACCAAATACCTTAGCAGCAATACTACAACAACAATTGCTACCGCAACTGAACAGTAGACGGTACTACCTGCGTCTGTTCCATCCATTGTTGTTGCTTTTGTTTGAATCGTTATAGAAATACCTGCCTGTTATTCCTCCCCCACCCTCTCTCTCTCTCTCTCTCTCTGTCTCTCTCATCATTTAAAAACTACCTTGTTTATTTCCAGAATATCTTCTCACACATTTGTTGAAGCTTTATTTCCAGAAGGTTTTTACAATTTTGAGTGATTTCCTGAAAATAACCATTTTTTTTCTAAACTTAATTTTTTGTGTGAAGCTTTGCGTAACTTTTAATTTTCTGAACTTACTTTTTTAACTTTTGATTCCGTTCAGTAAAAATAACTTTTATCGCTGTTTTTCCGCACTGAGATCTCTTATGAGCAGACCATTTAGCCTCATTAAGATCACAATAATTTGTATCTTTGAAATTTCTAGTACTTTTAAGGACACTGTAAACTCTTTAATATTACATTTTTTAATTACATAAAGGGCATTCACGTGGTGTATCGATGATAGTTTTGATATTTTTAAGGTTCTTTTTTTAAAAATACCTAAAAAAAATTTATAAAGTTTAACTATGAAGCATATCTCGTGAAAAATTTTTTAAGTTAAGTTTTTAAATTTCTCACTCTTTGCTCTAGAATTCATGCTATTTCTCGATGGGATTTTTAATTTATTGGAATTATAAATTTAATTTATATAAAACTTTAGGAGATGTAAATTGTCTGGAACTTTAACTGTTGCTTTTCGTTTAAATGGTTTAAATTTCGTTAAGTTGACTCAAAGTTTTTAACGAATTTCTTTCCCATGTCTTTGTTCCGGGAGGAACTTAAGAGTGCGCTGAATTTCTTGGGAATTTCCCTGGAACTTCCAGTTTATTGAACTGATTCTATTAGAAATACAAAAATTTACTAGAGGGGTCCTACAGGAACATTTGCATACTTTGTACATTCTCTTGGTTATTTAAAAAAAAAATTTCTCCTGTCAAATAATTCCCATTCAACATAAAAAAAAAGTTAAAAATTCTAAAAAAAACAATAATTGCAAAGTATAGATTCGTGCACAATCAGCTTGTATAAATTTGTAAAAACTTTGCTCACTTATTAATTATTTTGTATACATTGAAAACGATTACAACACATCGTGAATACCCTTTTGTTTGAAAAATCATTCACTTATTCTTTCAACCATTTAAAATTGTTCAAGTTCTCTTAAAAGCTCTCACTTTAACCAAGATCTCTCTCATATCAATGCTTATTTAAATGGTTGGCTCATGATTTATCTTTATTTGTTTTTATCAATTATTTGCTCTGCTAATTTTTTTTTTTTTTTTACGATTTAAAAGGTTAAAACTGTTCGATTTTTTCCAATATTTGCACAGCTACAGCCTCATGCCTTCTCGAAAAGTTCTTAAAAGGTGCAGGATTTATTTCATATAAAAAAGTAAACTCATTCCTCCCCTCTCCACCTCTCTCTCTCTCTGTCTCACTCTCTGTTCTTTGTTCACACACTCTTTTCCTGTCATCATTTAAATCATTTTGCCACGTTTCTCCTGTTTGTTTTTTGCTTTCTGTATTCCTTACATATCCTTCTAATCCACAATAAATCCCAAACTCTCATCAGTATTTTTTACCTTCTTTATTTAGATTTTTTTTATTATTTCACTTAAATTTTAATTTATTTTTCTATTTAAAATTTGTTTCTTAATTATTTATTTTTTTTTTTTGCTTTATTTTTATCTCTCTATTTGATTTCTCTATTACTCACATACAACTTTTGATTTCTTCTCTTTTGCAGAGAACTATTGGACAATTTCGGTGAAATCGGTGACATCGCTGAACAACATTGCTTATGAGGAAATAACGCAAAAACAGCAAAAACAAAAACAACAACAGCAACAAATTCAGCAGGATCAAAAATTAACCGCACAGCCAGTTCCAAAAAGCAACAATTCTAATGTTGATGAGCTTGTAGGCGGCTCCAGCATCAACAACAATAACAGCAGTTGTAATGCTGCTGCTCTCTCCACTACTGCAACCACCACAACCATCAACAACGCTGCTACTAATTGCACCAACACTGCTACTACGACAACACAAACACATCTTGCTCTGCTACCAAACCTGAATCCGCACATCTGTCCACGTTGTGAAAAAATGTACACCTACAAGAAGAATTTGTCGCGTCATCTACGCTTCGAGTGCGGCATTCAGCCGTCTGAAAAATGTCGCCACTGCCCATATGTGACGCGCTACAAGCATAGCCTAAACAGTCACATGAAGACACAGCATCCTGAGCAGCAACAGTTGCCTGAGATTGGTGGTGGTGGTGGTGGTGGAGATGGTGGAGGTGGTGCACCTGGTGTTTACTCCGAAAGTCGAACGCTTGAACCAGAAATGTCTTGAAAGCAAATGGCAGGGCCTAACGCGAAGGCCTAACTCTTATTTTCATATGAAAAGTTTTTTTTTTTAAATGTCTGATAAAAGCTTTTTAGTAGATGTCTTTGTGAAAATGTCACACAACTTTTTTTTTATTTCTTTTTTCTCGCTTCAAACGGAGTCTCAACCCCGGAAAAAAGTAAAAATTAGGTGTTATGAAAATATTTCATGCTTTTTTCAAACATATTTCTGCTTTTTAGAAACAGACCAATTATGGCAACTTTTCTCACTAAACTTAGTTTAGAAAGAATTTTGTTCTCCCATAAAAAAATAAGTTCTCACGGGACCAAATTTTGTGGTTTCGCTTCATTTGACAAATTGAGTTTCGAAAACTTGTTGGTAGGCAAATGAGAAGAAAATTTATTTAGAACGGCCCTTCAACCAAATTTTACTCTTCCATGAAAAAAAAACTTCCGGGAGTAAAGGTGTTTTACTTTATGTGACAGTGTAAGAACTGCCTTTATAATGTCTACATTTTCCCCCATTTAAGTAGGGGAAAACTTTTAAATTGGAAAATGGACAGGATAATAATTTAGAACTGCCTTTCAATTACGATAAAAGCAACAAAGGTGTTATGCTTTCCCTTAAATATTCCTGCTATTCAGAAACAAGGAAGGGCAAACATGAAAACTCCCATGAGATTCTAATCAATGAAAATGTTAATCTCCCATGAGAAGCTTGCAATGGGCTGAAATGATATGGGTGGTTACGTTCCGTGTTTGGGTTGAATATTGTTTCCAAATATTAACTCTATTGTAACTTATTAGCTAATTTGCCTTTACTCTGGATTTGGTTCTTTTAAGGGTACTTTTTTTTCATTAAATAATACTTCGTTTTTGTTATTAATTTAATTTCAATCAATTTAAAAAAGTGGAATGAACAACCTATACTATCTTCGGTTGTAAAAAATAGCTTTTTAGTTCCTATAAAAATATTTCAAACTTCGGCAGCTTTTGGAGCTTGATGTTGTTCCTCAACTTTATGCCGTGACTTGTTTTTAACATAATTAGATTTTTAATTTAATCATAGAAATCTCTCTCTCTCTCTCTCTCACTCTCGGGAAAGCTCTGAAGCTGCGAAATGTTTCACAATTTTAAATTATTTTTATGATGATTATTTCCCCTAATTTTATTTTTAACTGAACTTGCAGTTAAAAGAAAAACTGCAAGAGAGCTTTGGAAACATCCAGCTTTTCTAAGACTTCATTACTTTTAGAAAAAAAAGTGTTTGTTAAAGAGTCCTCTGTTGAAATTTCGGATTTTGTTGAATCTATCTTTATATGCTTTCTAATTTTTTGGTTCCTTGCGAAAGCTTTTTGTCACTTTTTTTAAAATTATCTTAGAGCTCTTTATAATGAGAGCTTTTAAAGCTTCTAAAGGTTTTCTTATTTAAGCTTTAAAAAGCTTTCTTCTTAAACTGTTTGAAATTCATCGCAGAGCTTTTACAATATTATCAAATAAGACTCCGGTTTCGGTTAAGACTTAAATACTTTAGAACTTAAGTTTTTTTTTTTCTTTTAAAAACTTTTTTATTTGTTAGTTTGATTTGATCTCATTTTTAGTAACTTTCGCTGGTAATTAAGCGTTTTTTTTTCTTGTTGTCTCATATAAAATAGCAAAAATTTTGTTGTTCAAAAATCTTGTCTTGCCTTTTACTGGTTTCAATGTAACCCAGCTTAAAATAAAAAATATCTCAATAAAACAAAGCGCTTTAAGCTCTTTTAAAACTCAAATATTAGTCATTTCAAATGAGCTTTTTTAGTATCTAAGTATCTATGCTAGTTTTAGTCTATAGTTTAGTAAAATGTTACATAAAACATAAAAGCTTTGAAACATCAAAGAATTGATCTGAAGCTGTTTCAATGTTTTTTTTTTAAGCTATTGATAAAAATTTAATAAATATAAAAATTATTTATAAAAAAATGTAAAAAGTGTGATTATTTAATTTTTATGCAAAGGTTTTTTATTTTAGCAGTTTTGTTTTAAAGTTAAGCAGCCATTTTTTCTTATTAAAAAAACATTGTAAATGGGTTTTTTACTATTAAGTGGAGTGTATATAGGTTATAAATTAAAAAAAAAACAACAAATTAAAGAGTGTATTTCAATATATATGATCGCTGTTCTTTTTCCAGCAATAATAATAATAATTTTATAATTTGTTTTTGTTTTGTTACTAAAATTGCACAACTAATATTTTTTTTTTTAACAAAAACGAATATTTTTAAGTTATTCGAAAGATGGTAAATTTTTATAAAGATAGCAACTAACTTTTTCTATTTTTTTTCTTCTCTCTGTTTCTTTTTCTTTTTGTTCTTTCGAATGCTTTTGTGGGCTACCTGCAGTTAAACATGACAAATCTGAGCAAACCGATATCTCACCTGATGACTTTGAACTGGATGATTGTCTGTTGGAGAGCAACGACATTGTCATCACCCAAAATAAGGATGGTTTCGTGTTGCACGTTAAGAAACTGGGCAATATAACGACCGCCAAGATTGCTGCCGGTGAAGAGGAACAGTCTGAGGCTAATGTTTCTGGTCAAACGCATATT
The DNA here is from genome assembly GCA_943735915.1 of Pherbina coryleti. NCBI lineage: Eukaryota > Metazoa > Arthropoda > Insecta > Diptera > Sciomyzidae > Pherbina > Pherbina coryleti. The sequence goes on from OX030950.1 coordinate 63,794,118, forward strand.
GCTGAGGTGCAGGAGGTCAGTGAGGTGAAACCTACACTGACGACGCTAACTGCGAGTCAGGCGATCAAGTTACCCTCCTCGGAGTGCGGTGAGTGAAAAGCTTTTTTATTTAAAAAAAATATATATATATCTCGTCCTGACGAAAGGCTTCTCTCAAAAAAGAACCTTAAAGATTTCAATTGAAAATATTTTTTTTTGTACACAAAGAACATACAAATTGGTCTTTTAAATTAAGCATTGTTGACCGTAAATATGGTCCAACAAATAAATTAAAAATATTTTTCACTTTTTCGAAACTATGCTTTAAAATATCCCGATGAAAAAATGGACACAATTTTTAATATATTAAGTCCGAACCAGTTGAGACTAGTTCAAACTCATGAATCTTTAACGTTGTTAAAAAATAGTTAGAAATTTGATCTTAGTTCAAATATTCTTAACTACTTCAAGCTAGTTGAAAATAGTATGAGGGTCTGAACTAGTTCCATTATATATCTTTACTAGTCGAAAATAGTTCCATATTAGTTCCAGACTAGTCTATTTTTATTCCATACTAGTTCCAAACTAGACATAAATTACTTCTACATTGGCGAACACTGCTCCAACTACGCGAGTATGTTTCATTTATTGATTCAATGCTTTTTGTGAGTTCCAAATCTTTAATTAGCTTTGACTACTCGCAAGTTCCATAAAAGTTATAAACTAGTCCATTCTTGCTACAGACTAGTGTCAAATTACTTCTATATTGACCAGTACTAGTCCCACTATGGAAGTATTTTTAATTTGTCTTAAAAATATCTTTAACCAACGCTTTCTGTGTGTTCATTTCTTATCAAATCAAATCCTTAAACTAGTTCATATTATAGTTTAAATTAAACTAAACTGGGTCAAAATAGTTGTATCTAGCCCAACTAGCTCTTTACATTTTAAAATAGCGCAAAGTTGTTCAATAATATTGTCCTTAACTAGTCAAGACTACTTTCAAAATAGCTAGAACTTATTCCATAATAGCTTCAATGCTAGTCAAAACTACCAATACTAGTTCCACTATAAAACAATATTTTCCTCTACTTTAACTAGTTATAGTCTAAACTTCACAAAACAAGTTCCAATTAGCTGAAACTAGTCCAAATCAACTACATATTTCAATATAGTTCAAACTAGTTCTATAATTGTTCTAAACTAATCGAGACTATTTCTAAAATGGTTAAAAAGTGAGTCCGATATAGTTCCAAACAAGTCAATACTCGTAAAAACTCGTTCATACTAGTTCCAAAATAGTTACAAACTAGTTATAAATGAGCCAGTCCTAGTTCCAGTAAAAAATCCTAACTAATTGATACACCAGTTCTAAAGATACACTAGCTCTAAAAACATTATTTATCCATATAAGGACTAGTTCCTCCGTATAATGGAGGAGTTCCTTTCATATTCCTTATCTATTAAAAAAAAAAAAAAATTAACAAAGCATTTTCCCCTCTCATTTCTCTTTGCATAATTTGTGTTATTGTCTTTTATTCTCCTTTCTCCCCAACATTTTTTAACACCTTCTAGAGTTGATCAACTTGAAGAAAATTATACCTGCAACAACAACAATTTCTCATCATCCACATGTCACTACGACGATTATACAACCACATCAACTTCATCACCACCACCACCATCAACAGCAACAACAGCAGCAGCATCAGCAGCAGCAACAACAACAGCATCACATTCAAATTCACGATTCACACCATCAACAGCAGCAGCAGCAACAGCAACAACACCAACAACAACAACAACAACATGAGGTGCAACAACAGCATATCGTAACCACCGCCCACCCACAGACAATCAATCTGATGAGTCTGCGTAACGTACAAATAACCGAACAGAAGCCGATGATGTCTCGCATCAAATACTCGCGCGGCAAGATCATCACTCAACAGGGCAGTAGCACGCCGAATGTACAAATCGTCGAAGCACACGAACAACATCATCATCATCAGCAAAGTGCTCACGAGCTCACCGAAGGTACCAAATACGAGATCAGCGAGATCGATCTGAACAATGCGCAAACATCGGCGGCAATCATCAGCGATTTGGTTAAATATGCTGAGATTGATGATATAGAGCTACCAGATGGCACTAAAATCGGTATTGGTTTTGCACCCACCGAGATAACGGAGCATATGCAGCAGCAAACGACGCAGCTGGAAACGGTTGAGCAGGTTCAACAGTCGCAGCATCACCATCATCAGCAGCAGCATCATCATCAGTTGCAGATATCACCGGCTCAATCACATCACATACAGCAGCAGCAGCAACAACAACACCAGCAGCAATCACAGCAGCAGCAGCAGCAGCAGGCGCAACAACTGCAGGCACTTGAACAGGACGAGGAGGAGTCAATTGTGGCGGAGGGCATAACTGTGCAGGAACATCCAACAATCACCAAAAGCTATACAATTCTCACAACGCGTCCCATGAAGCAAGAAGGTGGCACAACGACCACAACAACGTATGAGCTTTCATTGAGCGATTCCTCGTTGGGCCAATCGGATGATATTGAGTCTAAATATGTGTGTCGACATTGTGGCAAGAAATATCGCTGGAAATCTACGCTGCGTCGTCATGAGAGTGTCGAGTGTGGCGGCAAGGAACCGTGCCATCCATGTCCGCATTGCTCGTACAAAGCCAAACAACGTGGCAACCTTGGGGTGCATGTGCGCAAGCATCATCCGGACAAGCCGCAGCTGGAGAGCAAGCGTGGTCGCAAGCTCTAAGCTTAAGCAGGAAAGGCAGGAGAGTGAGTCAAAAGAGTGAGCAGTAGAAGTGCGTGGAAGGTGGTTGTGGTAATGAGGATGGTGGTGGAGCAGATGGTTGTCAGCAAGCTGTTTGACTGCGTAAGCTTTAACACGGAAAATTTTATTCTTAACAACTTTTTGTTCTTAGTTTAAGGAGTTTTTCGTTTTTTTATTTTTTATTTTTGCTTTGATTTAAACGCAAAATACGCTGTAGTAATTTAAAACGTTCGTAGTTAATTCAAAACATGTGCGTTGTTAAATTGAATACATGCGAAATAGATGCAACGTTGAGTGGGCTAGATTTTACGCTAAGTATTTTTGATTACCTTAAATTCTATTCAAAGTAATTAAAATAGTTTTGTTCAAGCATATTTTTAGTAAATTTGTAAAAGTTCGTAGTAGATTCAACATGTGCGTAGTTAAATTGACTACGTGCATTGTTAATCCAAGAATGAGTGGGCTTGATTGTGCTTTGAGCTGTTGAGCAGTTCGTGCGGATTGAACTAAAGTTGTTTCTAGTAGAGTTAAACACGTTTGGTTTTAATTCAAATGCTTTTGCAGCTCATCTTAAAAGTTTTTCTGCCTTAAGGGGGATAAAGCTTAAGTGTTTGGATTTAAGGCGAACGCTTTTTAAACTTTTTAATAAAAGAATAATACTGTTTAGTTAGTGAAATGATTGAATCATATATTTTAGCGTTCATTATCTTGTTTCAAGTAGATTGTAACATGTTTGTAACATGGTTCGTGAAGCTAGTTATCTTAACTGCAATCTTTTTATACGCCTTTCGGTTTAACTATTTGAACGTTTAAATTAACTACATGTGTATTTATAATATTTTTGGTATATTTACTATTGAACTATTAAAAATTGTTAATGTTAAGCTTTTAAGGTTAACTTTTAAAAGGAATAGTTTTTTTTCTACTTTTAAAGAAATGAGCTTAAGATGTTTGAAATTTATTTTTTTAAGATATTCAAACTGACTAAATGAAAAGAAAGCTTTTTTCGCCAACAATTTTTGCTTAGAAGTTTCGTTAAGTTTTTTTTTCAAATTAAAAAAAAATTATGATATAATTTACAGTTTTATATTAATAATAAATATATATATTTTTCAACATAAAATCTAAACGATTAAATAAAAATAAAATCTATATAAAAAAGTTTAAAATTTTATAAAAAAACATTATTTTTAAAATAAAACTAAATGAACTAAGTTTTTAACACAAACAACAACAACAACAATAGCAACAACAACAAATATAAGTGCAAGAATTTTCTGAGAGGAACTAAATTAATATTAATAAGAAAATAAGTGGCACAGCCATAAAATGCAAACATTTAACCCATTGACTACCACTGTGGCACGTGCTTTAAGTTTGTGTCCAAGTGCGTGCAATTGTGTTGCTATGGGTTAATGTAAACAACATTATTTAAAGCGTTAATTTTTAGTTTAAAGTTCAAATTTTCGTCATTTAACTAAATTTTGAATTAGTTTTTTTTTTTAATTTTCTTCTATGTTACATCATTTTCATTTTCATGCTTAATTTAAAGTTTATCTTTTTTAATATTAGTAGAAAGTGTAGTAAAAATAGTTGTTACAAAAACAAACAAAAAACAAATAGTTTTTAAGCTGTTTTAAGTCATGCTTACCAAATGTAAAAAATTAAAAAAAAAAAATAAAAAAAAAAAAAATAAAAAAAAAAAAAATAAAAAAACAAAAACGAAACAAAAAAATTATTTGTTTTTTAAATTAACTTTAAGCCCGAAAAAGCTGTTATTAAATTTATTTTATTTGTTTTTCAATAAGTAAAGATTTTTTGTTTAAATTAAACAGAGGCTAAAAATGGCGACATTTTAAAAAACCTCAACTTTTGCTACTTTGTCTTTCATAAAATAATAAATTCTTCAAAAATAAAACTAAAAAGTAAATAAAAAAAAATAATAAAATCTTCGAGACTTTGGTTTCCTTAAGTTGTAGTAATCATAAAAATGATTGAAATCAAAAAAGAAACAGTTTGGAAAACACTGTATGTACAAAAGCTGCAAAGCAACAGTTTGAGAAGCTAATATTTTAAATGTAAAAATTATAATGAGAGCCGTATAACAAACAAAAACAAATAAAAAAAAAAGATGAAAATTAAAAACTACAAAAATAATTGTGCTTGGATTCCATATTTTCTAGAAAATAAATAAAAAAAAATAGAACAAAAAGAAAAAAAAAATAAATTAAATCATTGCATGCATACATGTATTAAGCCTTCATTTTATTTACAAACATTTTATAAATTTTTCTATATACAAGCTACAAAATTTTGTTTCAAGTACTAAACACAAAAAAAAAACAAAAAATTAAACTTAATTTTATAAAAAACACAAATTAATAAAAATATATCTAAATGTTTATGTATACTTCTACATATACATACATATAAAGAAATTTGAAAAAAAAACAAGCAAAATCTTAACATTTTAAGTCACCTGACTTTGAAGCAGAAATTTGAAGTCTACTAGAAGCTTCATAAAAGTTTTTGTGTGTTAAATATATATGATTAAATAAGTGAAAGTTTTATGGAAATTAATAAAAAAAAACTTTAGTAAATAATTATAAATATTTATATATATATATATACACATATATATATATTCATATATAAATATAAATATATATATCTCTACAAATAAATGGATATATTTAAATATATCTAAAGATAATAAATAAAGAAAAACAAGCATTGTGTGTTTTTTATTTCATAGCTTCTTTTATCACACTCACAATTACTCCCATAACAAATACTAACAAACATGTCTTACTAACCAAGTTTATTAAACTCATACATTCCATTGACAATATTAACTTATTTCTTTCATAATTCCTATATACACATAACATCTCTTCCACTTCCACTTCCCCTTATCATAAAAATAGAAAAATAGTTGAATATTACCTACATGAATATCTCATTTTTCTATCACTTCTTCAATATATCCTTCCCGTAAGTGAACTTTAGTTGGTATTTTGTTTAAACTCTACATATAACTCATTTCACATCTTATTATTTCTTTAAAAATCTTCCTCTATTATGACTACTCATTTCATCAGTATCTCAATTTTCTCCGATTTCTTCTGTTAACCTTCCCGCTTACCATTTAACTACATTTTCAAATATTTTGTTCAAAGTCTCTTTTCACATATTATTTTATCTTTAATGCTCCTCTTCTACTATGACTCTCTCTTTCTTACATCTTTCAAATTTATTTTCTTTGAGTAAAAATTATTATTTTAGAAACTTTGATTTTTCATTTATTTTTTGTTTTCTGACATTTTCTTCTCTTCTCTAATTTTAAGTTTACTTTTTCTACTTCCATCTACATCTGACGTTTTCCATCTTTCCCACTTAGTGCTCCTTTTAGTTTGTTATAAAATCTTTCTTGTTATTTGTCTTATATTTTACTTTCAGAATATATTTTTATCTCCTTAAATTTTTTTCTCTCATCTAAATTTAAGTCTCATTTAAATTTTCACTATTTCTTTCTACTTCTTTCATTTTCGGTATTGTCTTCTTCTCCCTTAAGGCCATTTTACTTTTTGTTTTCTGTGTTTATTTTTTAAAAAAAGCTATAAATATTTCTGTTTGTTTTCTTGCTTTTGTCATTTCCTTCTCTCTGATTTTTATTTACTGTTTTCTCATCTAGTCTCTCCTTAGCTCTTTTGGAACTTTAACTAATATATTTCTCTTATTTTCTAGGTGACTGCACAGCTGGAACTTGCCTCGACCGCATTGTTATAAAAAAGCATTATATTTTTTTCTAAAAAAAAAAAAACTTTAAAGCTTTATCAAAAGCTTGTACTTAGTGTCTTGTGCTTACTTTAAAGTCAAGTGAAAGTGTAGCATTTATTCTGTCTCAGGTTAAAGCTCAGAATATTTCATATTAACATATTTTACTTTCTTGCAGGTGGCTGAGCAACGAAAACCAGAAAGCTTTATCCGAAACAATGCTTCACAACGACGCTACCATCCAGCTTCACTTCTGAGGCAATCAGCAGCATGAAAAAAAAGCTTTGAGGATAAATTGAGAGCAATTCAATGGAACTATTGATCGAGTTGAGGAGTATGGAGAACAGCTGGCGATTAAAGGCGATAATGATGCAGCATCGTTCAATATTTATGTTATTGTAATTGAAAAAAATCTTCCTTCTCCTCCTCTTATTAACAATTCTTTGTTTATTTTTCTATATATCTATGATTTATTAATTTTTGTATTGATTATTATTATTATTATTATTACATATTTTTTTATCAACTGTCCGTTATTGTTGTGTGTTATTTTGTTTTTAAAACCGTTTGTCCTTGCTCCTTATTTTTATTATTTTTTTTCTTTAGTTCAACTAATTTGTCCAAGCCGCCACTAAATTCAACACATGCTCTGCCACGCCCTTAAAAATTATAAATAAAAATAAAAAAAAAAACAGCAAAACCTTCACCAACCTTCACCAACCCGTATTATATACGTATTATATAACCCATAAGCCCTGCAGCGAACTTACTACAAATTTTTAAAAATTGAAAAATTACGCAACGAGGCTCATATGTTCCGAAAGCTTAAAAGCTCAAAAGCGTTTGTTTGTAAATATTTCTTGCTTTGAATGATGAACATTTTTTTACTCAAAATAAAATTTTCTGTAACTTAACGCTCACTAACCGCAAGTTGTTCCAGTTTTTTTTTTATAGCAAAAGCGGATTTGTGTGGCATAACTGTTAAAAAAAAAATTCGATTTTTCAAGTATTCCGCAACCATAAAAAATTATTTCGAAAATAAACAACCTAATTTTTACACAGCTTTTGAGTGAACTTTAATGATTGTTTCTAATTTTTACAAAGCTCAGTCGGCATTCAGTCGGTTATAATTGACCAGTAGTTGAAAAAATCTCTGTCACAGTTACTCAGAGACGTTCATGATTACATCACTACCGTGCATATGTAAACAAAGCTTTTAAAGTTTTAAAAGCAATAGTTTGCGTACAACGAAAAGCTTTCATATTTCATCCAAATAGTATTTTAATAGCTTTAGAGTTATAGCATGTTCAAACCGACTTCATTTAACGTGTTATTCGAAAAAAGCTTTTTTTTTAACATCATCGTTCATACTGCTTTAACTTGTTTCAAAATGTCAGTTTATTTGTTTATATTTTGAAAGAAATAAAAAATTGTTTATTCAAAAATATAAAAAAAATAAAAAGAAATAAAAAAAAATAACAAAAAATTCAAAAATTTGTCAAATAGTAATGAAAAATTTGTCAAGGAATTTATTTGTTTACATTCAAAACATCAAAATAAAAAGCTCTTGTCAGATTTGGCTGCGTTTAAAAATCATAAAAAGCTTTTCTGACGTTAGCAAGAACACAAACCAGTGATTTAACGAGTTTCGAAACGTGTTAAATCATTTAACACGTTAAATTTCCAACAACAATTGTACGCATTTAACTTCATCAAAACTTCATTTCAGAACTTGTTTTTCGATTTAACTTCATTAAATTGATTTAACATAATTAACTGCTCGGTTTGAACATGCTATTATAAGTTATTTTAAAACCGCTTTTGCTATATAAACCATGAGCTTTTCTTTCCTAACCCTTTCGAATAGCTCTGCATAGTTTTTTTTTTTGCATTTAATTGGCTGATGGCGCTGTATTTCTAGTTATCAAAGCTTTTATTTTTTATGACATATTATTTTAAAATCTATTCTAACCTGTTATTGCTTTGTTATTTGCTTATTTTATTAATTCCTTTATACTGTATATATTTTAAACATAAATTGAAATATTTTTTTTCGCAATTTGCATTTAATTTGACGTTTATTTTTTTCAGTGTGCAAGTCCTTTTGTTAATTTTTTGCGTTTCCTTTTCTTTTGTTCTTTCTTTTTATTTTCATATTTTGATCTTCTACTCTGCCCGCCTGTCCAACACAAAAACACACACACTCCCAATACCACCCGCCAATCACCAACCAACAACCACCAATTAATCAACAATTAAATAAATAACTAAATAAACTTTAAAAAAAATAAAAAATATTTCTTGAACGCCTTAAACTATGCAATCATTGCTCAGATTTAAGTATTACACGCATTGCCGGTCTCACCTGGAACGAGTGGAATGCGCGTCTCGCCATGCCACTCGTCACTCAGCTGCGCGAGGGCGTTCATCCGCTGATCTTCCCCACCGATCTATCTTTGGAAAAGCACAACCACTCAACTACCTCCAGTCTTGCTGCCGGCGGCTCTGCAGCCTCTTCAGCGGCCGATCGCAAGTCGCCCTGCTTTGGTGGCACAAGCCTCAACTCTACAACAACGCCTCCCAATGAATTGAGTCTATCTACTGGTGGTGCTGGTGCCAGCGTCAGCAGCGCTGCTCTTGCAACGACCAGCACACCGCTGAACTGCAGCTCGAATACAGCAGCCGATAAGCTGGTGGGCAAATTAAAGCACCTCACAGAGGACGAGGCTGCTGCTCTGATGCTTAAGGCAGCCAACGAAAAGTCATCGGCCAATAACAGCGGCAACATGAGCGACAACAGCTATGGTGGTGACGATACAGGCGTCTCTGCTGCCGACTATCATTCCGCTCTCAGCGGATCAGGTGCCTTTGGCGATGTCGTCGGCAATACGGCCGGCCTGTGCAACATGAACATTCTGAGCAGCATCAGTGCCATGAACAGTCTCATTGGCGGTGGCAATGGTGGCATTGGCATGGGTGCTGGTGGCGGCCATCCATGTCCCGAATGTGGACGTGTCTACAAGCTCAAATCGTCACTGCGAAACCATCAGAAGTGGGAGTGCGGCAAGGAACCGCAGTTTCAATGTCCCTTCTGCGTTTACCGTGCCAAGCAAAAGATGCACATCGGCCGGCATATGGAGCGCATGCATAAGGAAAAGTTTCTCAAGTTGGAGGACATCAAGAGCTATACGGGTGGCGGTTCAGATGATGGTAACAGCGCTGTAGCTGCAGCAGCGGCTGCTGCAGCTGGTGCTTTAGCGACGGCTGCAGAGTTGCGGCAGCATTTCTCTTAGAAGTGGCGACTTCTTTCCGCCAGCTAAATGCGAAAAATTCAGGGAAATCGATGAATAAAATAGATGAATGAATATAATGGGAGAGAGAGAGCAGAGCGCGGCAGTAGAAGAAAAGCGCAGGCGCAGAGCAGCTTGCTCTTGGAGCAAGTAGCGGAGAAGCTGAAATGATGAAAAGTTGGATGGATGGATGGATGGATGGACGATGATAATTATGATGATGACCTAATCGTTGGAAATTGTGTGCCAAATTTTAAAATGATTTTTATTCTATATTATTTTACACTGCAAAATATTACACACAGTTATTTATTACACTTAAACGCGCAAGTCGCAACGCTTTCGAAGTAAGTTCGAAAGTCTGAAACGCCATTTGCAATTTTGTTATATATCTATAGTATATTTTTTGAAATTTTTCCAAATTATTTCTTTCTTTCATGGCATTAAATGCAAAAAAAATTGTTAACAAAAGCTTTTATCTTGGATACAAATTGATATTTAAAAAAAAAATTTCTTAAACGCTAAGCAATACATCTGGGATATTACTCAGAACAAGGGCGGTTATGTAGCAGCGGGTGCAGTTAATTCGAGAATGTTCGAAAAACTGCATATTTAACAGAATAAAATGTGTGCTTGCGATTTTTCGAACTACATGTTTTGTTCAAATATTTAAAGTCGTAAACTTATATATTCATACATATGTGTAGGTTTCGATTCGAATAATACTCATAAACTTTTTTGGATATTTCATATTATTTTCGAACATAAGGCAACAAATACAGGTCATGTAAGGTGGTTCAAATAACATTTTTTGTTCTTCAACGCATTTCATAAAACCTTAACAATTGTCCGTATTTATTTCTTGAAAACTTTTTTTAGCTGAAATATATGAAAAATATAACGAATTTCTTCAAAATATGCTTAAATAAGCATATATTTTAAAATATATTTATTTCGAACATATATTTTTCGAACATATATTTTCGAACTTATCTTTTCGAATATATATTTTCGAACATATATTTTCGTATATATCCGAACATATAGTTTCCAATATATATTTTCGAACATATATTTTAAAACTTCTATTTTCGTACATATATTTCTCGAACATATATTTTTCGAACATTTATATTTCCAACATTTATATTTCGAACACATATCTGATATGAGGTTGTTCTGTGTGTAGCATATTCAGTATTTTTGAACTCTTCTGTATTGGATTTTATGCATTTGGAAATAATAAACTGAAATAGTATTATTTAAAAAAACAGCAGCAAAATACTCTGTCGCAAACATCGAATATAAATATTTTCCTCCATTCAAGTTAACTTTTCAAATCAAACAGGAAAACATTTTAAGCTCATTTTTTACATTCACATTCTCAAAGTGTATATTTTCGAACAAATACTTTGTCATAACCTTAGAATTAAATATTGGTTTGAATAGTGTGATTTTGTTGTAATTTTAAGATGCACGCAAAATGCTTGATTGATGAAACGTGTGTTCGAAAAATACTTGCGTTTCAATGTAAAAATAAAAATATTCTTTCGGATTTTCTGAAACTTACACATATGAGTTTTTAAAAAGCTTACATAAAAATTTCTTCACTTTCGAAAGAAATGCCATAACTGCCAAAATAAAACATCGAAATTAAGCAAAAAATCTTTGCTACATATTAAGAAAAAAAAATCATGCAAAACAGTGATAAACATATAATTGATAGTTTTTAAGTAACGCCAAACAGTCAAAGACAACAACAACTACACAAAAGATAACAAAAACAACAACAACACATTCCTCAAAACATTCACAAAAATGAATTAAGTTAATAATCACAAGAAAAAAAAAGACAATTTTGTACAATTAATAAAATAAAATAGCATTAATTTAAAAACAACACGCAAACAAAAGCAACAAAAATCATTTGAAAACATAAGCGACTCAGTGGATAAAACGTAAAGCTTTTATTTTTCTTAGTTAATAATAATAATAGTTAAAAAATAAGAAAGACACAATTAAATTAAAATAAGTAACACTGAAAACAATTAAATACAAAAACAAAAACAAAATCATAAGTCAACAAAAGTTCCACTCAACGAAAACAGTCATTATTGAAAATAGCAAAACAGAAATTTTATTAAACAAACAACAATTTACCTCAAAGTTAAAGTTTCAGCCACAACAAAAAAAAAACAACAATTTATATATGCTCAATTTAGAATTTCTTAGTTTATTCATTAAATAAAGAAAACATAAAGTTAAATTTATTAATTTTACATACATTTTAGTTATAAGCTTTTGAAAACGCATTCCAACAATAGCTTTGTACGCAGAGAAGTGAAAGCTCTTTATATATATTATTGTAAATTTAAGCGAAAAGTGCCTTTTTTACAAAAAAAAAAAAAAAAAACTAAAAAAAAACAACAGCAAAGTGAAGACAAACAAAAAAAAACAACCGTGTGCTAAATTTTCAAAATTACAAAATTGCAAAAGTTGCAAGAAAAACTATTTTTTCTTATTGTTAACAAATTCGAAATTTGTTTAACTATTGTTTTATTTTATTTTTTTATAACTTTTATATTACTGTTGAAATAAAATTGAACCATTTTCGAAATTCTATAATTTACAAACAAAGCCATATAAAAAAACTTAGTTTTAGCGTTATTTTCTAGAAATTAAGCGTGAAATAAATTTGCTCATAAAAGAAAAAGCTACAAGTAGAGAAAGCAGCAAAACTCAGGTACTTAGTTTGTGTTTTTTTTTATAAAACTTTAATATGTAGGTTATTTTTTTTTAAATAATATTAAATATTTATGTTAAACTTTTTCTCGCTGTGTAATTTAAGTCAGCTACACAACATGTCATTAAGTGGCGTTGGAAGCTGTGCTTCTGCAAGCCACGCCTCGTAATTGCTTATAAAAGCAAAAAGTGCATCGTCACAAAACTACAACAATATAAAATTTATTCAATATACATAGTTTTTTTTTAAACTTTATAACTTATTTATATTTAATACTTAAAAACCAACAACAAATAATTACATCAACAATAAAGTAGAACGAAGTTAATTTTTAATTCGTAACTCAATACTTTCTTCATATATATCAAGATAAAAAAAGAATCATTCCATATTTTGTATGTGTTTAAACTTTTGTTGAAAGCTTTCATAGTTTAAGTTGCAGCTTGCAGCATTTAAGAGCTTGCAGAAAAGTATGCATAGCTTTTTACAATTGGAATTGTAACATTGTTCGAATTCGATTTTAAATTTTCGAAAATGACGTCGTATATCAATAGTTTTGATATTTTAATATCAGTGTTGCTCAAAATGTTCGCTTTTCGAAAATAAAGTGATATTTTCCCGTAGTATTTTCTCATTTTAAATACATTTTCGAATTTACATCACAATTTCAAAATGCTTTAATAACTCGGTATAATAGATTTTTATTAATTTCGAACATGAACGGTTATTTGGACAGGAATTTTCGAACTTACTATTTCTTGAGAAATGTTTTTGTCATGCATTTACATCGAATATGTAAATACAAATTTTCGAATTAGCTGAAATATACTCAAAATATATTGATATTATAAAAAAGTGCAAAACCTTAAAAATTTGGAGCACGTATCCAAATTTTCGAATATAAAACTTGAAAATTGCCAATATTCGAAGGAAAATATTTTAATAATATATTGTTCGAAGAAATATTTTCGGAACATATTCGAAACAATTTTCGAATTTGAAAATTTCCAAGTATATTGTTTGATATTTTCGAAATTTTTTTCAAGTTTTTGCGTTAAGCTTGAGTAGAGAAATTATATACATGTTATTTCTAACAAATTTCTAAAATATATTTTTCGAACATACATTTTCAATCTTATTTTTCGAATTTATGTTTTCGAACTTATTGGTTTCGAATTTACAGTTTTTGAATTTACTGGTTTCAAACTTATAGTTCTTGGTATTTCAAATTTAAAGATTTCGAACTTATATTTTTCGAAATTATTTTTTAAACTGTTAGTTTTCGAACTTGGGTTTCGAACTTAGTTTTTCGTACTTACAGATGTTTTCGAACTTGCAGATATCAAACTTATAGTTCTTCAATTTAAAGTTTTCAAACTTATTTTTTCGAGCATCTTTTTCCGAACATATTTTTCGAATATTTTTTCGAACATTATATCTTATGTTTGTGTTTGCATCAAAAATGTTGAACATGCAACATTAAGTGTATGAATACGCCCCTCCGCCCCCTAAACATCAAGTTCCAGAATGGAATTGTCACAATCGTTCAAACTTTTTTCGAACTACGTTTTACTCAACGTGTGCTCAAGCTGCAAATAGTGTAACTATTTTCCCCTGATTTAAAAACAGAAAGTTTAAAAGCAAAAATCTATGAAAATTACAGCGAGCTTAACGCGCTCCAAGCAAACTAATTAGTGTAATTTTTTTTTTATAATTGGTGTTGGGTAGAAAAATCATTTATTTTGTGTTAAAATTCAAAATTATTTCACAGAAAAACTGTTATAGTTCTTACAAAATGTTTATCTACAAAAAACAAAAAAAAAAAAAAAAATAAATAAAAGTTAAAAAAAGCTTTAAAGCTTACAAAACAATTTGCTTAGCAACAATTAAATTGGCTTAAAACAAATAACACAATAAAAACAATTTTAAAAAAAAATCCAATATCTTATTTAGTATATTTGAATCTATGTATTTTTTTTTAGTTATAAACCTTCAAAAAATCGTTATAAATCGTTTTCTGAAAAAAACACAAAAAAATATTATCTTAAAATAATCACTTGTTAAAAATCAAATTTGGAAAAAAATTATAAATATTTTTGTTTTAATTATTTTTATTTTATATTTCGCTGTTATATTTAAAAAAAAAACAAACAAATACTCATAAAATAGTTCTTTTCTGCTAATTTTTACAAAAATTAAAGCAACAAAAAGAAGAATATTTCAACATTCTATCGCTGTATATTTTAAAAAATATATATGTTAAGTTATTTTTTACACAGACATTCAAATATATATGTATATATATATATACATATATTTATATATATTACTCTAAAACTTTTGTAAAAAATATTTGTAATAAAGAGAAAAAAAAAAACAAAAATAAATAAAAAAGAAACAAAAAAAAAACCTTCAACTGTATTCAATTTTATGTGTAAAGAAATTTATTATTTTAAGTGTAATTTTATGTTAAATTTTTTATTTTAAAATATATTTAATGCTAGTAAATATTTTTTAGTTTTTTTTGTGCAACGTTACTCTTTCTTAATTGTTTTTTTTTATTTTTGTAGCGTCTTAAAGTAAGTATTTAAATAGTTTTTTTTTTTTGTTTAATAAACTAAAAAATCATACTCGAATTTTTTTTTTGTTTTTGAAAAATATGCATTGTTATTTTTTTTCTTTTATATATTTAATAAAAATTAAGAGTATTATTGCAGAAAAACAATGTAGTCAAGTTTTTTTGATGATGAAAATCTTAACTAAAGTGCTTTAATTAAAAAACCAACAAAAAAAAAAAAAAAAATTGACAAAAAATGCTTATTTTAAAAACTAACAATTTTCGATAATTTTTCTTTTCAGATGCCGCGGCAACCACATCAAAGGAGGACGCACAGTCTGCGCAGTGCGAGTCACGCATACGCGTGCGCAACTGGCTCATGCTGGCCGACAAGTCAATACTGGAGAAATCCATTAAAACTGGCACCGAAGCCAGCGGCTCAGGTATTTTAAATCTTTGCTCACCAATTTCGAAATACTCTGCAATTTTTTTGATTTTTTTTATATGTATATATTTGTTATTCTTTATTTTTCAATAATTTTATTTATTTTAATGTGTTTTTTTCCAGCCGATTTTAGGTATAATTTAATAATTCTTTTGCTTTCAGCTTTTATTTTAGTTAAAAATTATTTTTTTGTATTTGTATTTATTAAAGCATTTTTATTAGCAAAGCTTTTGTAAGCTTTTCTATTAAAAGCTTTTATTTTAATTTATATTTTTTAATCGATATGTTTTTAAATTTTCAATAGCTTTTAAGAATTTAAATTAATTTTGTGTAAAGCGATTGTCAAATTTATCGATATTTTGGTTGTCGTTTGGCTTTATTTTTAAAAATTTATCAAAACTTTTTTACATTTTTATCAAATTTCTACAGTTCAAAACCATCAGTCAAGAGTTTTGGAGAGCAAAAAACTTTTCAATTAATCTATTTATTTCGACTTTTCTTGCTGAATATATATTTTTCGAACTTAAGTTTCCTAACTTTTATTTTCGAAATTTCATCTTTTGAAAGTTTTCGTTTTCGAACTTACTTTTCGTACTTAAATTTTCTAACTTATATCTTTCGAACCAATGTTTTCAATCTTCTATTCCTCGGATATATATTTCGGTCCTAAATAATTCGAATATAAATTTTTCGAAATGCATTTCTCGAATATCTTTTTTATTGTATAATTTTCGAATGTACATATAATTCCAAACTTATATTTTGCTATTTCATATTTTTCGAGCATAAACTTATTTCTTAAAGTTTTGAAAGATATTTGAACTAATTTCGATTTAACTTATCGAAATAATCCATGTATAATTTAAAGGAAAACTTACTGAGATGTCAATTTTACTACTAGAAATTTATTAATGTGTCTAATATGGATCCAAATTTTTGTATTCTATTGAATTTTAACTGATTATGAAATGAATTTCTTCAGACCATAAAATCTTAAAATTATATTCAATGAATTCTATTGAAGTCTTTTTGGATAATATTTCAATATTTTGAATCTCATAAATTCGAAATATGTTTCGAAATTTCATAAATATTCTTTAAATTAGCGTATTTACTCAATTTTGAGAAATATATTTGAATTAGAAATATATTTACATATATTACCAATTAATCCATAACAAATAAAATCATTCTTATAAAAATCGATAGTAAAAAAATAAACTCACAAGTAATACTTATAAATTACCTTCAACTTGTCCAACTTAGCAATATTTTTAAATTCATAACCTGTATGAATTTTTTCATATCGCAACACCTCTAAAAAATAACTTAATCGATACCATGAAAATGCTTTTATCGAAATAATCGATAACAAGCCAATAGTTTTGTTTAGAACAAAATGAATAGCTTCATGTTTAATGTACGAGTAATAAAAATATCTTTACAAGAAAATATTCTTTACGAATGTAGAGATTTATCGACTACAAAAAATCGGTTTTTTACATATTGAAATCATATAAATCGAAAATTTTTAATTTTTTCTCAACTCTTGCAAATAAAAGAAATAAATTTGCTTTTTCGAAATAAATATTTTTGCTTTTTATTTTTTAATTTTTTAACATTTTAATATAGTTTTATGTAAAATTTTATTTTCTTAAAGCTTATAACATTTTATTTATTTTGTTTTATATATAATTTCATGTTTCTTTATGTTGATTTTATTCTTTTCTTTAAGGTTTCTCTGTTCGTTTCATTAAGTTTCGTTGAGTTTTCTACGGTCTACACAATTGTCTTCATTTTTGCAGCATTTCTTTGAACTTTTTTCGTTGTTTTTTTTTAGAGCTTTCGGCGCTTTAACTTTCGCTATTGCTCTTTTTCTCTATCCCTTTCCTTCTATATCTTTTGCTCACACATATACCTACTAATAATAATTTATAACTAACATTCTGCTAACATTGTTCTCTTCACTCTCTTTTCACGCCCGTTTTACAAAAATGATTTCGAAAACTAACAAAAACACCCAACACAAATACGAAATCCACACTCACACTAACTCAGACAAACTAACCACTACTAATGCAACCCCGAGCAACAAAAACAACAACAACAACAACAACAACAATAACAACACCAACACCAATACTGCTGCGGCAACAACAGCTGCCGGAACACAGACCACAAAATCCATGGCCCCCACAACGCCCACAACCACTGTCGCCACCATCGCAGCCCCAAAAGCCGTCGACACAAACACTCAGACTATGACACGCATCGGCAGCATAGGTCGCACTACAATCGCCTGCATCACTCCCGCTGGCAACAATAACAACGGCAACAACAAAAATGCCAGCTTGTTGTCGACTGCTGCGCTGGCAGCTGCTGGTGTTGAACTCGATACAATGGACGACAATACAACCGATGTGATTGTGAAGATCGAGAATAACGCCACTTCGGACGAAGAAGAAGACGAGGAAGAAGAAGAGGAAGAGCCGAACACAGAGGATGGCGAAGGCGACGAGGACGATGACTACAATTATGACCTGAAATTGTCCAGCCCCATGTCGTGGGCCTTCGATACTGTCAAAATCGAGAATGAAGAAGAGTTTGAGGATATTTTCAATGATGATCAGGATAATAACTCGGAAGATGTCGATGATCTGTTGACCACTGCTGCGGCTGCAGCCAATAACACAACCAGAAGCGCTGCCACGAAGAGGCGTGGCGAACGTCAGGAACCGCCGCCATTGCTTACGCGTTCCGGTGCGCAGCGCAATGTGGTTAAGACTCGTGTGGCCAAGAAGCGCTTGCTGAATAGCAGCAATAATGAGCAGCAACAGCCGCAGCTGCAGCAGCAAGTGTTGCATCTGCCTGCCATACCGGCTACAATAACATCCATAACAACCGTACCAGCAACGGTAGGTGGTGGCCCGTTGCCAACAACCAAATACATACAGCAGCAACAACAACAAGCCGCTCTACTACAACAACATGGCAACAACTCTACAGAATTCCAGGCTACTCTGTCAGATGACAAAAAATACCGCATCCTCATTCAAAATCAGCGCATGCGTAAAGAATCGCTGGAACACTCAGAGGATATGATCTACAATGCGGACATTGAGAAGCCGTGGGTGTGCAAGAATTGTAACCGCAACTACAAATGGAAGAACAGCTTGAAGTGTCATCTGAAAAATGAGTGCGGTCAGCCGCCGCGTTATTTCTGCAGCAAGCTCTGTGGCTATGCGACCAACGTGCACAGCAATCTAAAGCGTCATCTCAATACGAAATGCAAGGATCGCATGGACGAGGAGCATAACAAGACCGACACCTATACACTGGTGTTGGAGAAACAGGAGTAAGAGTACAGAAAGTTTGGTTAGAGCTGGTAGAGGGGTGTGGCAGGTTAAGTTGAGTTTAAGAATAGGTTTGTAATAATCTATTTTCTGGAAAGCTTTTTAGGCAGTAGATAAGGTGGTCCTGTCAGGCTTTCAGTTTATATCTAATGTTTTTGTATTTACTTGAGCGATGGGCGATTTTTATGTCTGCGAGCTTTCACCGAGCTTTTCTTAATTTAGCGGTCAATGTGCAATTGAATCTTATATAGAAAACTAAATTAAATCTGAGCATACTTCTTTGAATTTCAATTTGTAAAGTTTTTTTAAATAAAGTGCTTCGTTTTTTTAAAACTTATTGTTATAAAAAAGCTTTTCAGGCTTTTTTTTTAACTGTGAAACTTGCAGTAGTAGCTTAAAATACATTTTTCAAGTTTAAAGAAAGTGTTGAAGTCATTTGGGCGCATTTGTGGATTTAAAGCTTTTGCGTAGCTTTTTGCAAAGTCAATACCATGAATGTAAAACTTTTGCATGCTTTATTTGGTAACCTAATAATTTAATTAATGCAGCACGCATTTTGTTACTTAGGAAACTACCTTCCATTTTCTAAGCTTACGTTTTGTTGTTAATGTAGATTCTTAAAGTTGTTCCTGGCAACGCAATATCTTAGTGTTTCTGTTGAAGAAAGTTTTCAAGCATGCCCCAAACAATCACATGCAATAAATAAAAATTGGAAAATTAAATCTGTCTCAAATTTCTATGTCATGTCTTTGTCAAGCAAGACTTTAAAAGCAAAAAATAATAAAACACATAAAACATTTTCAAAGCTTTTCTTACGAGCAAGCCTTTAAAAG
Source organism: Pherbina coryleti (assembly GCA_943735915.1). Taxonomy (NCBI): domain Eukaryota; kingdom Metazoa; phylum Arthropoda; class Insecta; order Diptera; family Sciomyzidae; genus Pherbina; species Pherbina coryleti. The sequence goes on from OX030950.1 coordinate 63,813,902, forward strand.
ATACAGTTGTTGACAAGAACGCATGTAGTTTAGTTTATTTCAAGCAAAAAGCTCATTCTAAAGATTATTTCCTTTTGTTTTGAAATCCGAGTTTCCTGTTGATAAATAAATATTTGTTACATTTTCAGATTTTAATTAAATTTCTATCAAAAGCTTTAAGTTTTTCATATTAAAAATCTATTTCGTAAACGTACTGCTGAAGAGCTTTGAACTTTCGTTTAAAAATCAAATAGATCGAAAGTGATATAACTGCAAATAATTGAGCATCGATAGCTTTCACATGCATATTGGAAAAACGAAAGCATTGTTTCAATATGGGAAAATGAATTTTCTTATATGTACTTTCCGATATCGCTTTTCGAAAATATTCTTGTTTGAAAAATTTCATTTTCGAAAATACAGGTTCAAAAATTTCATGCTGAAAATTCTTTCTAAATTTATGTTTGAAAAATTTTATTTTCGAAAATCCAGTTTCAAAAATGCATGCTAAAAATTCTTCAAATTTTTCAAAATGTTCGAAATTTTCGAAATTTAAAATTTTTACCAAAAATTATTTTCGAAACTAGTTTTTGAAGATTAAATGAGTATAGCTTTGAGCATTTACTTGAAAATCAAATAGATCGAAAGTTTTATAATAGTGAATAATTGAGCGTCAGTTGTTTTCGAACATAAGTTCGAAACATCTGTTCAATACGTGTTTTCGAAAAATAATTTTGAAATATATACTTTCGGAAACTGATTTTCGAAAATATGCATGTTTAAAAAATTATTTTCGAAAGTACATGATTGAAAGCTCTTTCTTCCGAAAATGCTTTTCAAAATGCATGTTCAAAAAATATTTTCGAAAATTTCGAAATAAGTTTCTAAACTCATTTGTAAAAATTGAGTTTCGAAAAGTTACTTCCTTAAGCATTTCAGTAATAATTTTTAAAACTGCTTTTCGAGCAACTATTTACGAAATATTTTGTTCGAAAAAATAGTTTACGATCACTTATTTTTGCAGAGTAAAAAATTTTCGAAAATAGACGATGGCAAATTTTGTTATCAAAATTTAATTTCGCCAAAGTACTTTCGAAAATTATTTTCGAAACTCATTTTTGTGCACTGAGTTTCGAAAAATTATTTTCTTAAGGATTTTTAGTAATAGTTTTATAAAACTGCTCTTCAAAGTTCTTTGTATAAAATATCACTTTCGAAAAAAGGTTAACGATCGCTCATAGAGAGTAAAAAAACTATTTACGAAAATAGACACTTGCAAAATTTTTTAAAAATTTTATATTCGAACCTACCCGATACCTTTTTCCATAAAAAGAAAAAAAGCTGATTAGTTCTGAATGTTGACGGACTCATGTTTTTTTATTAATTTTTTTGATTTTTTTTTTTTCTACGAATGTTACTGCTCGCACAGATTTAATTTAGTGATTCTTTTTACCACATATTTTAAGTTTATAATTAAATTTCGAAAATTCGAAAATCACAAAACTTTCGTTATTTTCGTTGTTAAACGATCTCATGCATACGCAAAACTATCTAGTCAGTCTTTGAGTAAATTTCAAGATGCTGCAACCGATTCTCAGAATTTGTAATAAATATTGTAATTATATAAAATTTTATTTAATTGTATTAAAACTATTTCAAATTTATTATTAAAAATAAGTTCTTATAAAATAATTCAAACTTTGAAATCTAGTCAAAACAAAAAAAAAAAAAAAAAAAAATATGAAAATCATTCCAAAGCTTGAAAAACTTGCTAGTCAACATATGCAACTTTGTGCTATAATAAATTCGATTATATAAATATGTATATTAAATTATACTAAAAAATAATAATTCTAAATTGAATTAAAAAATAAAAGAACATTTATTTTCTTTTTCTAGTCAAATAAAGAAAACAGCAAAAAAGTGTAATAAATGAATTTTTTAGAAAATATTATTTCAAATACATTTTTTCTATTTCACTTATATGTGCGTATATTTTAAATTTTTCTATATGTTTATAAAGCTATTTATATTTAATTAAAATTAAAAATTTATTTAAGCTATTTATTTAAAAAAAAACAAAATAATATATAATTTAAAATTTCTCAATACTTAGTTTAGGTTTTAATGAAAAAACAACAACAACAATAACAATATTTCAATGTTATTTCAAGCAAAAAGATTTTATATAAAATATAAAAATGATGCAGAGAAATGAAAAAAAAAACAAAACAAAAAAGTTCTTGTAAAATATTTATTAAATTTTCTGGTTGATTAAATAAAAAGAAAAAACAACAGTAAATAAAATAAATAAAAACTTACAATTTTTTAAATACAACAAAATACTACACAAAAAGGTAGCTAAAATTTCATTTACACCTTACATATAGATCTGCATATATGTACATATATATGTATTGATGTTTAAATACGAAGCTTTAAAGCTTTTTTGGATATGAAGAGCTTTGAATATGAAGCATTATATTTTAATTTGATGACAAAAAAAAACTGATACAAATTTATTAGATTAAAATAAAAAAAGAAAGAAATTAAAAACATTCTCACTCACACACACATACACATACCCACACACAGCGAACAAAATTATAAAGAACTTAAATAAAATGCAATAAAATCAAGAAAAAAAAATATAAAAACCATGCTTTTTTATTTTCATTTCGAAGAATATGATAATGACGATGTACTTCACATTTCTAGAATCGAAAATCATAAATCCCTTTACTAAATCACAAATTCACCACTCACACCCTTCACAATATCATGAATCCTTTCAGTGTTGAATCATTTATTTATATAGTTATCATCTTTTCATGTATTCAAACGAACAAACCGCCTCCATCCATCCATCGATAGATCCACCCATCCATCTATCCATTGATACATCCATCTATGCAGCGATACATCCATCTATCCATCGATAGATCTATCCATCGATCAATCCAACTATTCATCCAACTATTCATCCATCTATAAATAGATCCAACCATCCATCTATCGATAGATCCATCCATCCATCCATCCATCCATCCATCCATCCATCCATCCATCCATCCATCCACCAATTCATCCATCCACCCATCCATCTGTCCATATTAAAAGTTTTAATATCTTAAGCTCAGAGACAGACACCTTTTGTTTAATAAAAAAAATATGCGTCCACACAACACCTTACTTTTTTCCTATTAATATCTGGCACTTCGCTTGAAGTCCAATCACTACCACTTTTACCCTTCATTATGGTAAAAAAAAAAAAAACAAATCCTAATCGTCAACTCCTTGAATTTCTCACATCTGGACTCTTAACTCCTCCATACTTAACACTTGTTAAATTTTGTACTAATAAAAGCTTTCGTAACATTAATTTCTCCAACTCTCTAGCCTCAATTTTTTTCTCTACCTCATCCTAGCAGTAAATAAACAAGTTGACTTTCTTTATTTTTTTCAACCACCTTTTTCTCTCCACCTTTCACATTCGCTCCAAACTTTTTGCTATTATCAATAAAAGCTTTCATTGAATTCATTCCTCCAAATCTAACCCCTCATCCTTATGCTTAAACCAGTTGAATTTTCTTTATTTTCCGCTAAACACTTATTTTTGTTTCTCTCCCTCTCCTTCTCTTGCTTGTTTCATCTTCCAAAAGCTCCTGCTTTTTCCCTTCATAAATCCTTTAATTTTTTAATTTTTTTGTTTGTTTTTATTTTTTTTAGTTTGTTTAGAATTTTACTAACCAGTTCTTTCTTTCAGGTCCGCTCGCCTTGGGAGCCCTTCATTGTGCTGATTTGATTTGCCTTCTCCTTCCTTCCCTGTGATCGCTTGAACTCCACCAGTTGTACTCAATCAAAGTCAGTCGGTTGGTCGGTCTCTCGATCGATCGATCGGTCGGTCAGTCATGCATGCTTCTACTAGTTCTTTGGCTGAGCTCCAGGATTGAGTGGAGCTTTTTCAAATAAAAAAAAAACAAAAAAAAAAAGAACAAAATCTTAGCATTCTCTTAACTTTGTATTTTTATTTTGTATATTTGAAATATTTTTTTAAAATTTTTCCTTCCTTTTATATAAAAATTATTTTTTCATTTTCGAAAAATTGTATTGAAAAAAATTAACGCGAAATACTGTCAGTTTCACGAACCGTATTTCGAGTAAAAGTTCTATGTAGCTTTAGTTTTAGTTCCGATTAAAATGTAGAAAATATTTATCCTTAGACTTAAACATATAACCCTATATATTTACGTATGTAATCTATTGTTTTATTGAGAAAATTACAAAACTTTCCATATATATACTATATATATTATATTTATACTCTTACATTATAATTTTTTTTACAGTGCATGCGTATTTTAATTGAAAATATTCGAAAATTTAAATTTAAATTCATATTTTTTTCAGCCCTCTATCTAAAAAAAAGTGATCAATATCTCGAAAACTGATCCTCAAATGTTATCAAAAAATTGTTCATACAACCGAAATTTGTGTTAAAAATCGGTCTGTTCTTGAAGAAAGAACCTAAGAACTACCAAGAACTACCAAGTCTAAACTTTTTCAAACTCATTGCATAAGCATAGGAAGTGAAACCTTGGAATACTTTGGGATTCCATCCAGATATTGCTGTGCGGGGTTGTGTGTTCTGCCTGATTCAAAATCATGGCACAAATATGACGGCTACATTAGTTTAAATGAAAATGTGACTTGCGGGGCTTGAGTCTCGTTTATAGTCCACCCTTTGCTACGCACTTATCTGTTAATCCTTTTGTGAACCATATCTGACTTGACAGGCTAGGCGTAACACCTCTCAATTCATCTTGTTATAGAGCTTAACATAAGTAAGAATACAAAATTCTTGTTATATTATCCTGTAATTTCGACGGTGGACAATAAAAGAAAATCAGCGTTAAAATTAAACTTTTTGCTTGATACAATTCTTCAATTCATTCTTCTAAATACCTTTATAAAAAAGTTGTTTTATTCTATTTTGAGCTGGGTTAAATAACCACACAAACGATATTTTTATCCAAGATTTTTTCTGTATCGTTGAGACCAAAGCAAGAACTGTCAAGACTAACCCTAGTTTCTGAATACCCTGAATGTACTGTATGAAAAAGTTAATAAATAGAAAATGTAAAACATTTGGTCTTCTGAAAAGTTGTATTCTTTACACTGAATAAGAGCTTTCAGCTTTTTGCAGTACCTCGACCTCCATACATTTTTTTCTAAATCTAAGCCAATTAACGGCCAATTCCCGTTGCCGTTCCCTTTACCTACATTCACACCGATTTTTTAGAAATTTTAAAATGATAACTTTTTTGCACTGTAGCAATATGAGAATTGAATTAACAAATAATTTATGAGTTTCTCCATATTTTATGAGAAACTCGCTTATCGAGAGTTTCGGGTGAACAATTTTTTTCGGGAAGTCGATTGCTTTCGGGAATTATCAAAAGCTATCGTCAGTTTCCCCACATTAAAATTATACGCAAACAAGTAACTTACGAATATAAAAATTAATGTTCATCTGCAAAATATGAGTGAAAATTTCGAGGGAACAAGTTCAAAAATTTTCCCCAAATTAATCAGGCTTTACGGGAAAATTGTTTAGGAGAATTTTTATGAGCGTTTTTCATCGTAATTTTCATTCGTATTGTGTTGTTTGAAAAAAAAAGATATATTTTAGTATCGTTAAGTTTCTTGTATGCGTATAATTTTGCCGATAGACCAATAATTTCCGCGATCAAACTCCTGATAAGGCTGGATATCGCACAAAGAAATGTCTTTTTGAAAAGGTTAATATTAAAATGTAAAACTCATGCTAGTATTGAAAAAGGGGAAAACTCTGACGCAAATTTGTTTCCATGGAACTGTTGGTTAGTCTATTCATGTATTTTAGGGCACATAGGACACATGAGGAAAGTACGTTTCCTATTCGACATTCGCTAAAATCATACTTGAAATAGATCTAGTTGGTGGTTACATCAAGGTTCATACTTTTTAACCTCACATCTTTAAGATTAATTTAACGCTTATGGCTATAAGGCATCAATACGGTATAAATTTTGTTTCCAGTAATGTCCTGATAAGCCTATAGGCCTATGTGGCCCTAAAATGTATTTTAAGGCCACATGTTTTGAGTAAAGCACGTTTTTAAATCCCCATTCGTTTAAAGCATACCTGAAACACTGGTCGGTGGTTCCATCAAGAGAATCCCCGTTCTCTGCCACCTGTAACTTTAAAGTCGTAAATATTGATGAAATTTAAAATTTCAATTGATTCGAAATAAGGATAGAAATTCAGAAAGATTTAAGCGTAGTACGAGGACCTGGCTGGGATTCGAACCCGGTACCCTTGGGTTGGCAGTCAAGCACCGTATGCATTGGACTACCCAGTTCGCCCAAAGTGCGATTGAAACCTTATTTCTCTTCTTCTTTTTCTCGTTGTCTGTAACAATGGTTTAATCTTATCACATAAGAGGTGGCATGATTAGTTTTTAAAAAAAAGTAAGACGTTTGTTTTCGGCTATTTGAGTTCTTTAAAGTCCTCGACAAAGGGTTCACGTATAATAAATTACAGAAATCAAAGACTTTGAAAGGATGTGGATCAATTTTTATATTTCTTAATTGCAAGTTAATTAAAAAATATTTTTTTTTATCTTAATCCTTCCCGTTATACTACTCGAAAAAAATGCTTACAAATTATATGGAAAAAAAGTATTTAAGAGCCGGTTAAAAAATAAATGTGTCCTCTATGTCAGATGCAATTTTGTGTTAATTTCTGGAAAAAACATTTCCGGAAAATTTCTTTTGTTCATTTCGACACAAACGGTATTATTTAAGGTTTAACCCATCCCCAAAAAGCTTAAACTGATCAAGAGTTACTTTTTATTACTCTCTTACTTTCGCAGTTTTATCATTTTTATAAAAAAAATCTAAATATCTTTTGTCTAGTTTTTTTAAATTGAGTTAGTATAGACGTTCTGGATGTATGATTTGAACCTAAGTGGGTACTACGTTAGTTGAAATTCGAAACTTGTCTGTACCCGTCCTAGCCTTTTGTCTCTTTATTCTTTTACCTGTTAGACGTGCTGGACGTATGGGAGAGTTTTATGTGGGTACTACGTGGGTAAAATTTCGGTTTATGTCAGTATCCGTCTGACCTTTTGTTTATCTTTGTTTTTTTATTTATTTAAAAAACCTTTTGAAGAGAAGTTATGCTTCGATCCTATCCATAATTATAAAAATGAGTATAATACAAGCTTCTGTTAATGCTATAGAAGAAATTTAAAAACAACTGAGGTAACATGTGAAATCGTTGTTGAAGTAATTGAGAGTTATCAAAGTAAAATAAAAATTCTCTGTTTAATTCTTGGATTTAGATTATCAACGACTTACATATTTTATTTTTAGTCTCTTTAATTTCGAAGCTTCTAATTTGAGTTGTACATACAACTTCATAAGTTTTAAATGAGCTTTATTGAAGCTTTAACTCTACTTAACTCTTATTGATAAGCTTTTATTTTTCTACTGCCTATGAAACCGCCATATTTCTTATAAGAGAAAAATACTGATATTCTTATTTCACAAAAATTTTGCATTACAACTAACATTAAGTATTTTATAACTGTAACTAACCCAAAAACAAAAAAAAACCAAAAAACCAAAATGAAAATAACTCAATAAGTTTATTTAAAATACATAATATTTTAGCACTTTTTCAACATATAATCATTCTTTTGTTCTTCTTTTCAACATTAATTAATTAATCCAACTCAGACTTTGCAGCTTTTCTCACATTACCACAAAACACTTGCACCCAAAAAGCACAAAAAAAAAAAAAATGCAAATAATTCGAAAACAAACTATCAAAAACACGCCCTCTCATCATGTCGCCCCCGATCACTAAATTCAATGGTAATATTTTTTGTTTACTTTTCAAAATTTGCTATCATCACATAATTTATTTCAATTAATTATATATATATATATTTGTGTTGTCTTAAAAATTTCATTAATTCTTGTATTTAAAGCTAATTTTTAATAATTTCAGTCTATATAAATAATTCAATTAAAGCAAGAGTAAAATTTTTTGCATACAATTTTTTCGCAGTGTATTGAAAAATAAAAAATAAATAATTTCTCTTTTTTCTTCTACTTTCTATTTTTCTTACCACTTGCTGCCATGCCCACATCAGTCTATGTTCCAATGGGCGGAGAGACGCTGACCATCTCGCGTTCCAATATCAGCGCAGCGCAGCGACGTCAGAGCATGCGACTGAAAACGAGTCCCATCACGAGCCCCGCCACCACGCCCACTAGTGTTATGGGCCTGTCCTTTGGTGGCGCTGGCAGCGTTATCAAATATGAGCCCAGCAATGCGGATGAGCACGACGAAAGCGAGCGCATTGCTGCTGCTGCCGCTGCACCTGGCACAACGGCGCATACAGCTGAGAGTCGACGCAGTGGCGCCAACGGTGACGATGATGACGATGATGACGACAGTAATAATAATGACGATGGCCGTGATGACGACGATGAGCAACCCTGTGATCTACGCCTCAACACCGCCATGTTTATGGCGCTACAGCAGGCGGCTATACAAGCCGCAGTCGAGCACGCCTCGCCTGGGGCGTCAGGCGCAGCTGCAGCTATCATGCCACCCGGCAGCATTCCCTCAGGTATGCAAACCACTCAAACATCCTCCACCTTGCTGTCAACTGCCACACCAACAGCGCCCCACCCACATCTCATAGCTTTCCCCCAGCCACAAGTGCCGCCGCCGGGAACGGTTACGCCCACAAGGCGCAGTAGCTCATTCAGCGGCAGCGGTGCTAGCGGCGGCATTTCGCCGCTGGTGCCGCACTGTCTGAGCGCGGGCGTGTCGACAACGACAATCAGCGGTAGCGGCTCAGCCACCTTCAGTAGTTCAGCTGGTGCCGCCGCCTCAACATCGAATGTGGCTGTTGGCGGCGCAGCAGCACTCGGTGGCAGCAACCCCTCTTCCTGGGGTGGTGCCTACACGTGCGAGCGCTGCGGCAACTCGTATGCGCGACCGCACAGCCTTAATCGGCATGTGCGCTTCGAATGTGGCGTCGAACCGAAGTTCGAGTGCCCGATCTGCCACAAGAAGTCGAAGCACAAACACAATCTTGTGTTGCACATGCGCACCCACCAACATCGATGATACAATCGACGATCTAGACGTTGTGTTAGGCGGGTGGAGGTGACAGCGGCAACGGGGGCAGCGTGCAGAAGCTACACTGCAATCAGAGTGTAACGAAAATGTGTGTTTTTGAAGCCGCTGCCGTCGTCGCCGACACCGTGGAGGAACGTGAGTGGCAGAATGTGATGGATGGCGCACTCACGTTTCTCCCAAAAAAAAAAAAAAAGTAAACAATTTTGCACGAATGTGATTTTTTGTAATTTTCCAAATGATCTTGAAAACTTGTAGTCGTTTTTTTTTATAATTATTAATATTTTAAACTTTTTATTAATTAATTATTAATTAATTGATTAATTATACATTTAACATTAGGTTATAATTGCAACAACACATTATTTAAAAGTTTTTACTAATTTTCGCATAGAATGTCGGTAGAAAACTGGTTTGAAGATGTACGTGTGGAGTGTAAGAGGGGGAGGGAATGGAAGAGGAGGGGGTAGGGTGTGAGTAGCGTGGGGGTTAAAAATATTTTAAAGCTTTTCACTTAAATTATGATTGGCCAAGAGCAATAGAAGAACGAGAGAGTGGGAGAGGCGAACAAGTGGGGGGGGGCTCAATGTTATGAGTAACAGAGAAGAATAAAGAATTGGAGAGATTTAAAGCTTTTGTGGAAGTTTAAACATGCTTTTTCAATGCTAAACAACAAAAACAATGCACATAATAGTTCATTGTTTTAATCACAAGGTTAATATGCGAAAGCTTTTCGAAACGATTCTCAAGCTTATGTTAAAGCAAAATAATAAGACGAAGAGAAAGAGCGAAATTTCTGCTTATTTTAAATTAAATTCAAATAAATTACTCTACAATTTTTAAGGCTTCAGAGTGAATTGGTGTTGAAGAGAAGGTTGATTATATTTGTCTATTTTTCACTCGATATTCCAAAGGCTTTTAAGAAGTTGTAGAGATGCTAGAAAAAAAAAACCTTAATACCTTCAAAAAAATTTTCAAATACAGTTTAAGGATTAAAGCTCTAAGTGCTCAATTTCCATCAACATTCTCTCCATTCTAGTGAGCTTTTAACTATATTAAGTTTACTTTGGCGAATTGTTGCTCGAACTGCTAAGGAATGATCAAAATATCAAAGACGAATCTATTTTAATTGGAATTTAAATCTTTGAATTGAAAGAATTATTGGTGTTCGAAATTTAACAATACATTGTCATGTATTATCATGCCATAGAAATTAACTTCGAAAATTGTTAGGAAAATGTTAAGAATATAAAAAGCAATGATCTCAACCTGCATTTTTTTTAAGATAATAGAAAAATTTTATGGTATCGACAGATCTATTTCGAACTTAAATTTCGAACATCATTAAATATGTAAAAATAAAATTCTTTCAAGCTACAAGAACGTTTCAAGTTCTGTCCATATCTTCTCTTTACAGTAAAGAAAAGCAAGATCGCTGCTCCCATTTTCTCTCTTCTTTTTTGCAAAGAATAAATTGTCTTCTCTCTGCAGTAACTAACAAGCTTAAATTTTGATTTTTATTTAAAGATACATGATAAGATTAAAAGCTCTTCAGAAGTAGTTTGACAGCGTTCCGCACTTTCGCTTTTACACAAACTCTCTCTCACCCTCCCTCTCTCTCTCTCTCTGAATTTGTTGCTCTAAGCTTGATTTCTCTTGGAACGAAACTTAAATTTTATTAAAACTTACACGAAAAAATGTTTGATCGAGAAAATAAAGCCGCACAGAAAACGAAATGTTAAACCTTTAAAAAATGTGATAAAAATTAAGTGAGTACGAAAAAAAAAAGCTAGAAGATTAGATAAAATATGATTGTAGAAGAATGATGATGATGATGATGATGATTATGATTAATTGTGATAAAGAGCCCGCGAAGATAAATAAAATAAATTAGAATGATAAAAAAAGAAGAATGATAAACGAAGCATGAACTAAAGAGCGATTGAGAGGAACGATGTGCAATAACTATGTCTATCTCTTTTTTTTTTTTTCTTAGCACCAATTATATTCTTTAAAGGAAACTAAAAATAATATTTAATTTTTATATTTAAATATAAAATGTATAAAAATATATATATATTTACACACACATACGTAGCTATTAAAACAAAAATAACTATTTACAAACGGAATGTTTATGAAACGAAACGAGACACGAGATGAAATGGAATTAAATTGTGATTGCGTTTGAAAAACGAAACGAAACTAAATTTTCAGTAACAAAAAAAAAAAAAAAATAAAAAATAAATACATGTTTAGGAAAATAAAATTTTATATTAAAAAATAAAAATTTTTGAAAATATTTACATTTAAATAGAAAACAAATTCAAGTTGAATGAAGTCGAAAGTTGATGGCATTAGATGGATATGAGTTTGGAAAATGAGGATAATATAATAAGTAGGTTAAAAGCGCACTTTTGTGAAAAGCTTAAAATAATACATTTGCCAGAAGCGGTGGGAAAAAGGGGTAAAAATTTTAAAAATGTAAAAACTGAAATTGGAAAAAATTAAAACGAAAAGTTCTGACTTTAAATTGCAACAGTTAACTATTCGTTCAAAAAAGCATTACAAATTGAAGAAAGCTTGTGAACGTTACGATTTATAAAGTGGGGTGTATCAACAAGAGCTGTAGGACTGTAAAGGTGTGATACTTAACAGTTGGTCACTTGGAAGTTATGAAAGATATTGTGTTCCAAATATAATCTCTATGTGTCCAATTTATAATTGAATCAAAATTAAGAAGGCATCCAAATAATTTTTCGTTTTATTCAAAAAACAAATTCTACACCTCCTGTTGATACACGCTATATACAATATGTATCGCATATTGAACAATAGAATCTGTTCGGTCTGTAGTTATAGAACATAGCAAAAAAATGATATAACGGTTTCAGAATATATTAAAGCATGTGATTACAGAACAGAATTTATGGTTATATCTCACTTATTATATCTTAGAATAGAACTCCCGAGCTTAGGTAAACTGTGACCAGTCACGAGTAATCACGACATAGCCGTTACCAGCCACGAGTAATCAGTAGTAGTCAAGATTAGTCAAATATTTGACATTAAAGCTTTTTGCACCCTTTTACCTGAAATTTTTACTAACCCTTGCAGGTTTTATGTTTAAATGTTCGCTAGTTTGCAAAACAAAGTATTAATTTTCAATGATAACGGTTAAGAAATACCTTACAATAGATTTCTCGAGCTTAGATAAAACATAACCAGTCACTAGTTATCACTAGAAGTCAAGATTAGTCAAATGTTTGACATTAAAGCTTTTTTCATCCTTTAACCCGAAGTTTTTTCTAACCTGCAAGCTTTCAAGTTTGTCCGCTTTAATTAAAATATTCGCTAGTCAAAGAATTGGCTGTCAATTATAACGGTTATTGGAGGAACCGTAACCAGTCACGAGTAATCACGTCAATACTATTCAAATGTTTAACATAAAAGCTTTTTCCATTCTTTTACCTGCAGCTTTAACTAACCTGCAAGCTTTAAGGTTGGTCCGCTTTAATTAAAATGTTCGCTAGTCAGAGAATTGGCTGTCAATTATAACGGTGACGAGATGCCTTACAATATAACTCTCAAGTTTAGAGGAACCGTAACCAGTCACGAGTAATCACGACTTAATCGTTACCAGTCACGAGTAATCACTAGTAGTCAATATTACTCAAATGTTTGACATAAAAGCTTTTTCCACCCTTTTACCTGCAGCTTTTACTAACCTACAAGCTTTTAAACTGGACCGCTTTGGGTTTAATGTTCGCAGTTTAAAAGTCAAATAGTCATTGATGCTGGTCATTGATAAATTGCTAAGGAAATAACTTTCAACATCTTGCGAGCATTGCACTATTAATTGCTTGAAAAGTTGATCACTTAGCTTTCGTAAAGCTTTTTGTGTGATTTTCAATATTTTTGGCTTTTTTTGTGATTTAGTCAAAAGCTGAGCGTCTCAGCCACAAAAACTGTTCCATCAATTTAAAAAAAGCTTTCAAATTGTCAGGATTTTTTCTTTGGAAAAACTTACAAGTTTCTTCGTTCCAATTCCTTCAAGTATATTTATCCAAGGTTTCAAGTATACAGCAAGAAGTTTTCAATATCAATTGCAATAGTGCCCAGCTAGTAGCTCAATTTGCTCAGATATCCAAACAAGCTTTGACTCGTTCATTAGTATTCGAGCGTTCGACTTATCTACTGCTATCAACTTTCTTCAAAAAGCTTTCGAAATGCTAACGAAAAAAAAAACATACAATTCAAAGAGCAATAGCAATGCGCAAAGAAGAGCTACTTAACTTTTGAAAAAGAAAAAAGAACTGATAAAGCTGAAATTCTGTTTCGGAGGATCATTCCGTTAAAGTTTGAAAAAAGCGCTTTACTTTCTATTCCCTTGAATTTTATGCCAGTTTTTCGAAAAGTTAAAAAAGAATGAAATAAATGAAAATTGGTGACTATTACGAGAATGAATAGGAAGTAAGATATAGGTCAAAAGTGAAAGAGTAAGAAAGATTAAAACCGAAAGAGCGAAAACACGCACTCAGTCAGTCAGCGATGAGTCATCAATGAATTAATTGGAATGTGATATAAAGAAATAGTCCTCATTTAATTAAATATAATTTAATTAACTGTTTTAATCAATTAATATTTACAAGCAACAATTAAAGTTAAAAGAAAGAAGTAATAAAGAAAATAATATTAAAAGAAAAAACATTTTTGGAAATACTTTTTAACTGCTGCTTTTTCATAAATCAAACTGCATTAAACTAAAAATTAAAATTTTTAATTATATTTATAACTATTTTCTAATATTTTATATTTTCTACTAAGCAGCAGTATAAGAAGTAGTCGTAGACGTAAAAGTAAGATATGAAAAGCGTTATTGTGTATAAAAAAAATAATATTAATTTAGTTAAGCATTTTTTTTTAAATAAAAAATAAACAAAAATTACAGAATTTGTGTCAAAATTATGAGTAATTAAATTACGAATAATAAAGTGAAAAATACGCAAATTTTGGAGAATATTCTTAACTCAATATTTTGGCATAATTTTTAATATGTAAGCTTTTTGTGCTTATTCTTAATTTTTTTGGATAAAAACAAAAAAAAAAAAAACCAAATTATTTTTAAAACTAAACTAAATTGTTCTGATAAACGAAAAGGGAGGGAGCCACAAAAAAGAAACTCCAACTTTTTGTTGTATATTTTAAAAGTATCGACAAACTTTTGTACCTAAAAAAGAATTGGCATAACGTGATTTTTTTATTTTTTTTTTAAAACTACTCTTAATCTTAATTGGAAACTATAAACATTTCGGTCAGTATTCGCGTAAAATTTAGCATAAAAGCAAATTTTAAAAAAATTCCAAATTTTTTTGTTTTATTTAAAAAAAAAATTTTGTTAATTTTTGTTTTGTTTTTGTACCTAGTCAGAAAATATAAAAGAAGTTGAACTAATAAAAGTTAAGCAAAGAAAAACTAATAAAAAAAGCGCTGCTTAGAATGCAGAAAAATTTTGCAGATTTCAAAGATTTTTTCCTAAAATTCCGCAAAAAAAAAAATCGACAAAAAATCAAAAGCAAGCAAATATTTTTAACACTAATTTTATAACTATTATAATGATTATTATTATTATTTTTTTATTATTAAAATTATTACTGTTATTATTTTATTAGTTTTAGGTAAAATATTAAGCATATTTTTAACTAAGGTTGTGGTGAATTATTTCTTAAATTTATAATTTATTGTTGTATTTTTAAAATTTTTATGTTTTAATCTGATTTATTTTTATTTCAACTGCAGCAAGATTGTGATGAACGTTGTTGTTTTTTTTTTTATTTTTTTTTAAAGTTGTTGTATTCTATAAGCTTCTTTGGAGGTTAGAATTTTCGGAAATGCTAGGGTAGCAAATGCATAAAGCTTTCTTAGTTCTTAAGACAAAGAGTCAGTAATACTTTTGTTAGGTCGCGTTTTTAGTGCGCGCTGAAGCTGGTGCAAGCTTGTGCTAGCAGATGGTAGCAGCTTTATTAAGCTGGTAGGGATTAAAGTGTGTGCTTGTTGCTTGCAGGTGAAAAGCCGCTGAAAACCATCTGAAGCAAGTAGCTTAAAGCTCAAAATAAGCCTGTACTTTTAACACATTGAGCTTTTTTCCATCAAATTGCCCATGAAAAACTGACTGTTGTAAAACTAAATTAACTTTTAAGTTCCATCCAGTTTGAATCATACTTCCTGATTATCTTAAACCAATAGGCGCACAAAATGTCCAAGCATTGTCCCATATCGGGAGCCGTAGATTGTTTCCGAATGACCATCTAAAAAAAAAATAAAAAAACAGGGCCCGATAACTCTTTCACACATAAAACCGCACCAAAAAGAGTGTATTTTTGGGGATGTAATTGATGTCCCTGGGATTTTCAGCGCTCAAAAACTCTAAAGTTTTGTATGCCTGTATTTTCTTTGAGAATCCAAAGATTCATATTTAAGTAATGGATCTTTGACTTGAATAGAAAAACTCATTGAGTTTGACTCAATGCTGGACATTAAAAATTCTCAAATGAACAAGTTACGACGTTTTCAAAACAGTCAGTCTTCTTCAGCACCGGTTGCCATCTTCAGCGTCAGCGTGCACTATAAACGCGGCCTTAGTTATGAGCCTGAAAAAAAGCTCGTTGTGCATTTCCGAAGCCCAAAACACCTAAGAAAGTTGCAAAAGAAGCATAAAAGTAAAGAAAGAAAGAAAAAAAAAACTAAACTCTGCGTGTGATAAAAAAAAAATAAAGTAAAATTCATTAACTTTATTTTTCTAAGCTAAGCTAAGCGTTCTTATAAAACTTTCAGTTGTTCTAAAAGAAGATTAAATGAATAATACCGACACACACTAACACACACACACATATAGCTCTAAGAAACACTTCAATGAAGCACACAAGCATAGCCTTTAATGCAAGACGATAACATTTTTTATATGCATCAAAATTCAAAAGCTTTCGTTAAGGAATTTAAACTTAAAGCTTGATAAAGTTTGATAAAAAACAAAAAATTAAATTGTTGTGCTTAAACAAAAGTTAAAAAAAACAAAAATGTTTGGTTTATTTAGAGTTGCAACAATCACTTATTTTGCAAAAAAGCTTTTATTTTTTGTTTTTTATTTTAAATATGCAACTTTTAATGTTTGTTTTGTGAACAACAAAAAATACAATAACAACAATGCTTAAAATATAAACTATATTCTAATTAACTAAGGAAAATTGTAGTAATAGAATCAGGAAGAATTTTAGAAAAGCGAAGTAGGAGGACGTAGGAAGAAGTAGAAAAAACTTATTAACCCGGCGCTGTGAATGAAAAGAAAAACGATGTGATTTTTTGTGATTGTTTTTTCTCTTTTTCCTAAATTAAAAAAAAAAAATATTAAACATAACGAAAAAATGAAAATTTTGCTAACTTGTTTGCCTATTTTCCGTTTTTATTTACACATTTCAAACAAGTAAAACTTACAGTTAAAAAAATTTCCAAGTATGCAGTAGTTTCTGAATTTATTTACTAGAGTATTCGCCTCAAAGCTTTGTGCTCAGCACTTAAAAAACACACAAAAAAAACTTTTAAAAAGAAAATGAAATTTTCTACCAACATTTCTCCACTTATATACAAAGCTTTTCAGGTGAACACTACTTTAATAAATGGACAGCAAGCACTAGTTTTATGCTGAATGTAGCGCAAAAAACCAAAAAAGTTAAAAGAAAACAAAAGTTTTACATTTTTATATAAAAAAAATAATAATTTTTGCAATATTCATTAAATTAATAAAAAATTTATTAATTCACACACATAAATATGTAATTTTTAGAAAAAAAATTTCACGAAACTTAGCAAATAACATAAAAATAACACAGAAACAAAAAAATGGCAAAATTAGAGAAAAAAATTAATTAAAAGAACATTTTTTGTATATTTTGCATATTAGTAAAAAATGTAGCGGTAAAGTAAGTTATGTATTCAGTTTTTTTAAAAATATTTTATTTTTCATAAGTTTTTTTTGAAAAAAGCTTTATTTTCCATTTTCAACATAACTGCTTTTAACTGTCAACTAATTCAAAACACACAAACAGAGAACACACTTTCGCAAAAAAAAGCCTTAAACTAAATAAAAAATGAAAAATGAAAATTTTTAACAAAGCAAAGAAATCATAAATATTTTTAGAAAAATAATTACAAGAAAAATTAAATCTATCTATACATATATATATAAAAATAATAATAAATGTGCAGCAAAGAATTTTATTTATAACTATTATTATTATTATTATTATAATTATAATTATAATATTATAATAAAAACAAAAACAAAAAAAAAAACGAGAAAGAATTATTGTAAAAAGAATCATAAAAATTGTTAGAAGTTCAAACAACTAAAATTGAAAAACAAAAAAAAAAAACACTAAAAAAATCAAAAAATAAATAATAAAAGAAAAAAAAAATACTAAAACTAACAGAGTTTTTTTTTATATATATAAAAAAATTTTGAAGTTTTGCAGTTGTCGCAACATTTCGTACATTCCTAATACATTTCTGGACGCCGCGCGTTGAGGTAAGAAAATTGTCAAAACTCTTAAATATGTGCAGAATGTTCTAAAACTGATAGCTTTTTTCTTTTCTCTTTCTCGTTCAAGCTTTTGTGAGCAGTGCCGTATGAAGTAAAGCTGGTGAGGACAACAAGAGCGGAAAGTTCTACATGATGTTGCTGGTAGACATTACAAAGCAGAAAGGCTCGTGCTTGCTAACGAACAAAAGCTTTAAAAGATCATTTTTCAATAAAGAAGCTTTTAAATTCAAAGAATTTAACTGCACGTATGTATTTATATGGAAATTTGTGATGAATAGTGACAATATTTAAATGCTCCAAAATTTCCCGGAGTAGAAGGTTCTGAAAGTTCACAAAATCTAGAGTGTAAGAGCTACTATTTTGAACAAAAAAAAAAAAAATAAAAAAAAGCTACAAAAATTGTTCTAGAACTCAACGCGTTCTGCTTGAAAGCGAAAGCTTTTGTTAGATGACTAGTGTTAATTTTAACTTTTATTTTTTGTTTTTTTTGTATTATTAACTTGCCGTGAAATAGCGTTCATTCATGCTTTTCTCTTAATTCTCACTAAACATATGAAAATTGTTTCATGAACAACTATTTGGTCGAATCAAACCCAATTTCTACGATTTGAGTAGAAAGAAAACATAAAAAAAATGTTGAATTTTTTTTTTTACTTTTCTCCACTTTTCTCTAGGCGGCTTTGGAGACAGTTGGGAATTTGGCAGTCTCGGTAGTCGCGTGATTAGCGCGCTTGACTGTCAGCCCAGGGGTCCTGCGTTCGAATACCGGCTAGACCAATGATTCCTATGTTCTCACCTTTCTTCATTTCTCTCCTTAGCTCTAATAATCAACTTTTTTTGAAAAATTCATCAATATTTTCGACTTACTAATGTAGTTGGTAAGAGCAAAGTTGTGAATTCAGTCAAAGATTGACTGAGGTAAAGGTACACTTTAAAACACTTGCCTCAGATTCAAACTCACATGTTAATTATACGGCTTTCCACCAGGCTTATAACATTCTACACACACGTTTCACTTGATTGCCTCTTCTCTTCCACTTATCTGTCACCACATTTTCGAACCAAGGCAGACTTGACTGAATTTGTACATTTAAGTAAAATACATTTTTCTTTGCTAGATCGGGTCTCCTGGATTGCCTGGATTGCCCCGGGAACCCAAACCACGATCGCCACTGACAACCCATTACTTTTCCTCACTCAAGTAATGAGAAATTTTAAAAGCATTGACGTGATCACGTTTTTTGGCAATTTATAATTTCTTATTAGAAATAAAATATTTCTTGGAAGTTATTAATTTTTCCGTCACAGTGAATATAAATTTTTCTATACCAGCGAATATAGTGGTTAGCTATAACCATTTGACTTAAAAATTGTTGTGGTTGGTTTAAATCAAGATGAATAAACTAATGATCAATTATATACAGCTGAATAATATTGTTGATAAAAAGCTGGTTACCGTCAAAATTGTTTATGGTTATATATAACCATTATTATATTTTTTTTTCATTAAATTACAACAACATTTTTATTTAATTATTTTGACTTTTTTTTACCATGACTTATTAACTGTAGTTACAAGATAAATTTAAAAAAAAAATTCCAGCCATTGTGACAAGTTAAGTTTGCGGTTAGCCATAACTATTATGTGTCAAAAGTAATCAAAACGTAACTTTCTAATGAAACATATTAACTGAATTAGGTTTCTTACCAAAAGTAAATAAAAAAAAATTTATCAGTTATTACTGATGGTAAGGTATAACTACATGGTGAATTATGAAATTATATTAATTTTTATATTTTTCATATCGCCTACATTTCGAGATAATATATAAATTAAATGTTTTTTCTTCCATCAAACTATACCGAAAAAGTTTACGGTTAGCCATAACCACTATGCAACAATATAAATTAACATCAAAAGTTAGTAAAACTAATAGAAAAAATGAAGTGTTTTATGGAGAGTTTATAAAAAATATTATCAAGTATTACTGTTGGTTATATATAACTATTGTATAAAGTGACTTTTTGAAAATATACCAACTTAAACTCTATTCTATACATTATGTTGACAAAAGCCAGTTACATAATAAATTATCATCTGAACAAAGTTAACCATCAAAAGCTTTGTTTTAATCAAAATTATTTGTTTTATGTGGTTAATGGTTATATATAACCTACATTTACTTTAAAATTTTATTCACTCATACAATATTTACTTCATGAATTGTCTAGTATACTTATCAAATAAGTTTTGTCAGTTTTTACAACGAGTTGCTTTGAACGAGCTTTTGAAAAAAAAGCTTAATTTTGTAATAAAGCTACGAAAGTTCTTATTAAAACGAAAAATTAATGGAAAAAATAACAAAATTGTGCCTAAATGAGGTGTAAATTATTGTAAAAGTGGTGCATTTTAAATTTTAAGCACATAAGAGATATAATGGGCCGAAATTGAAAAAAATATTATAAGAAATTTAATAAAAGAAATTATTTTTTTTTTAGAATTAAATAAAAAAAGTAAATTGCATACATTTTTTTTCCGTATAAAATGTTAACTGTTAAAAGCGTATTTTTAATTTTAAAATTTAATAAATGTCGATATTAAAATGTTAATAAAATTTATTAAAATTGAAAAAAAAAACATATTAAAAAAAAATTAAAACCAACTTTTTTTCTCTAGTAGTTGAATTTTTTTATGGTGACGGTGTTGAAACTAAATTCTTTTAAACATTAACTCATACTTTTATGTTTTTTGCTTTCCTCTCTTTATAGTTTTTTCTGTATTGTCATGTTTTTGTTATCATTTCAGCTTAGCACAACGATATTTTTACATACATACAAACATGTACACAACACATACTCACAACCTATGTTTGTTTTTTTCAAAAAAATTTGCTATAGTTGCTCATTTTTTAGAAATGCCTCCTCTTTTCCTTAACACTGCTCATAAATCAACATTTTGTTTTTACATCTTCTCTTTCACTCTTCCAGCCTTTGTTCTCTTTCACCCTTGCGCCCTATCACTTCATTTAGAACACCTTCATATCTTTTCATCCATCCGTTCTACTTCACTTGATGACCTCCATTTTTTTAAATCCTTTATTTAAATTTCCTTTTTCATTGATTATTTTCAAAATTTTTTACCTTCTACCCGACTTTTTTTTTTGTCTATACTGCAGATTAATCCAATTTTACTTTTCAATGATTATCACTCTCACAATTACTACTGCATTTCTTTCTCTCTATCTTATATCCGGTGCCTTCACCACCCACTTGCCTTTATTTGGCTTAGTTTAAATATTTCTTCTACCTGCCGTTTAACTCTTCCTCTATTTCTATCTTATCCCTTTTCACACCCTTTCCACACATTATGATTTTTCTTAAACGATACTAGCTCTTCTTGTCTTAGTTGTCATTCACTCTCACTAACATGCTTTTCTTTTCTTTTAGGTCTGCTCCAGTCGCTCTCTACACCGCCACCGCTAACGCTTCCAGCACCCATGCTATTGACGCATTCTCAAACGCTAGCCTTGCCGCAACACCAACCGCATCCGCATCTACTAGGACTAGATCCTTCCGGTCCGCTTAACATACATTCAGCGCTAGCCACACCGGATGACTACATTCTGCCCTTCAATAGCGAAGAGTTTGATGCCAATGTGCACACCTCCTATGATTCGGAAGGCATTAAAATAGTCGTCATCAACGAAGAATTGCGTTATATTTGTCCACGCTGTGGTGTGCGCTACAAGTCTCGCAGTATGGTGCGTCATCATCTTAAAGAGTGCGGTATTGGCGCAACCTGTCCATTTTGTGACAAGAACCTGACGCAGCGACGCAATCTGAAGGCCCACATACAGGGTGTACATTTCAAGCAGCGCCACTACAAGAGCAACAAACAGCCAATGTCTGGTGTAAAGCATAAAAAATTCACTGTAAAAAGAGCTTTTCATGAGCATGACAACAGCGAGATGGAAGCGCATTCTTTTAGTAGAAAAAGACCGTTGGCGGAAACCAAAATGGTGGAGCCGTATTAATATTAGTGCAGATGTGTGCAGATGTGATGATTGTGAAATAAAAAGACCCATTTGATACATATATATTTTCTAGATAAAAGTCAAAGAAAGAAAAAAAAAACTGAAAATATTACAAATATGAAAGTCTGCTGTATTATTGACACTCATTGTTTTGGAGCTTTTATTTAAGCTTTTAAACATTTTGATTGAGAAAAATGTTTTGTATTGTATGGTATTTTTTTTTTGTATATTTTTTAATTGTTATAATTGAAAAAGATTTCGAAAATTTTTCATAATAATCCAAAAAGCTTTTTGCCATATTCTGTTATAGGAGGCAATGCTTGGCAACGAACGTAGCTCAAGAGGTTTTGGAACTAACAGGATCTCTGAGAAAGTTGTTGACGCATTGACCATGCGTTGTAAATCAACTGAGTTTTAACATGCAAAAGCTTTAAAAAGCTTTTTGATTTTCAAATGTTTTAGAGAGCTTTAACTCTTGATGTAGCACTCAGTGAACAGTGGTTAATGCCATAAAAAGCTTTATACAAGCTAGGAATTGTTTTTCATTTTCAAAAGCCTTTCAATTTTCAAAAGTCTTACGGAGCCTTAACTCTTGATGTAACACACAATGATCAGTGGCAAATTCCATAAAAAACTTCATAAAAGCTAAGAATTGTTTTTAATTTTCAAAAGCTTTTCGTTTTTCAAAAGTTCTACAAATCTAACTTTTGATGTAGAACACAATGATCAGTGGCAAATACCATAAAAAGGCTTCATAAAAGCTAGAAATTATTTTAAATATTCAAAAGCTTTTCGTTTTTAACTTTAACTCTTGATGTGGCACATATTGACCAGTGGCAAATGTTATAAGGCTTCATAAGGCTTCATAAAGCTTTATGTGCTAGGGGTTGCTGTTAATTTTTCAAGAGCTTTAAAATTTAAGAAGCTTTTATTAGATCTCATTATATGCAGTTTTAAACTTATTCGAATTCAAATGGAATCTTGTCTCTTAAATTTTTTTAAAAAAAAAGCTCAACCAAGAAGCTTTTAAGAATCAAAACACAAGGAGATCATAGTGTCAAAAGTGCAACTTTTTTTAATTTCTACAATAACCGCTGATAGAAAATTGATATATTTGCCAACATTTTGGTGCATGTAATTTTTAAAGCTTTCTTTTTCGTAAGTTTAGACAAAATAGCTTTTTAAAGCATTTAAACTCATCTTGTGAGTGCATAAGAGCTTTCTTTTTCGTAAATTTAGACAAAACAGCTTTTTAAAGCATTTTTTAGCTGTTTTAAGTTCTGTCTTGTATCTTTCCAATTTCTTCAAAATTTTATATCCAAGCGTTACATTTGAACTCATCTTGTGAGTGCATAAGAAGTGCAAGCTTTAAGAGTTTTTTATGTCCATTAAGCATTTGCTAGAAAAGTTTACTTTCCCAGATTAAGCTTATAAAATTATTTCTATAATTATAAATGTCAGGTGAGCATTCAATAAGTGTTATCCTTCAAGAATACGTAATGAAAAGTTTTATCACTAACATCAAAAGCTTTCTTTTTGAAAGAAAAACTTTTAGATGACACTTTTTTTTTGAGTTTAGAAATTTTTCGGTTTATTTTGTAAGACTTTGTAAGATACTTTAAATAAAAGCTTCGACAATTTTTTATTTCGTATGTACAAATTTTAGCTTAAAAATACTTCTGCTAAAGCTTATAACTTTTCAATTATTATTAAATATAAGTTATCTCTCAGCAGTGAAGCTTTTAAGTTTAAATAATCTAATTTTTTTTCTTGATCTTCAACATTTTTGTGTCAATTTTCCTTTTGAAATTATTTAATTTAAATAAAGACAATTCGAATAAAGAAAAAACAAAAATCGTTTGTTTATTTGGCACATTTTTTCAAAAAAGCTCTTAGAATATTTTTATTTTTTTTTATTTTTATAACAATGTATTCGGCTATGCGTTCAATATTTTTTGAGCTCTCGTAGGAGCTTTCGTTGATCGTTACATGAACATAAAAATAATATGAATTCCATGTTATCCACAGAGTCTATTTGAAATCCCTGCTGTTTTGTCTTTATTACTTACACAGTATATTCCTTGAAGAGCATTTATGTGTTTTTAATTTCAAAGCCTTTCGGAAAATTTATTTTTATGTATAAAAAAAATTCTTCCTAGGTTTAAATAAATCATTACTAATGAGTATATGAAAGTTTATTTATTTTACATCTGTACTTAATTTAATCATGTTATATATAATGAAAATACATTTTGAGAGCATTTTACACACACATTTATGTAACTTCACCAAAGCTTAAGGAGTTATGTTAACATCTTCATCATCATTATTATCATTATCTACGGCACTCAAATTATTACTCATCACTCATATATTCAAGGACTTACTTACTCAATCATCCACTCACACACATGCTCTCTACCACATACTCACACTCACACACAAATGGGTAAATTATTTTTGTAAATTACCAGCTAATTACTAAAGCTGTAAATGTTTTCCTTTTAATTGATGATAATTTTTAATGTTTTTTGTTGTTATTGTTTGATTTGATTTTTATTTTTTACTTACTTTTGTGCTCTTTTTTCTTTTTTCTTTTCCGTTTCTTCCTCTTTGATAACTTTGTTTGTTTTTGCGCGCTCCGCTATGCGCAGATATCTACCCCATCCTGGGCAGCCTGCTGGGTGTGGAAACTAATACCAACGATCATTCAAATGATCTATATTCGTTCATCAATAACAACGCAATGGCTCCGTTGACTGCGTCGGTGAGCAGTGGCATGATGCTGGAACGCAATAGCTTCATGCAATGCCGTCATTGCAGTCGCTACTACAAATCGCCACAGAAACTGCAGGAGCACGTGCGCAAGTACTGCCTTAAGGAGAAGAAGTACAAGTGTGTTTCGTGTGAGTATCGTTCGCGACGCAAGGATCATGTGCTTCGCCATGCCAAGCGCAAGCACTGTGAGTTGTATGCCATCGCTGCTGGCCTGGACGAGGACAGTCTATATCAGATACGCACTGAGGATGAGGAGAGATACGATGAGCTGCAAATGTATGCCAATGATGTTGACGTTGGTGCAACAGAAGCAGCGACGGCGGCTGCAGTAGCGGGCACTTTTGGCTTTGATTTTGGAAATCGTGATTTGACCATAACCGCGGTGCCCATAATGCCCGAGAGCGATGACTTTGATGAGGATGATGATGAAGATATGAAGGAAGATTAGATAATCGTGTAGTCATATGTTGTGTAGTGGGTAGAGAGAAACAGAGGGAGTGCGAGTGTGAGAAAGTTCGCGTAGGGAGCAATAAATGGGAGTATGTGAGAGAGCATGTGAGGGAGTAGTAGAAAAAATAACAGTTGAAAGCTTTGCAGTATCAAAAAACTAGAACAATAAACTTTTTTCAATAACAAAAAAGCTCTGGAAAATATTCCGAAAACTTTAAAAGTTTTGAACTTATTTAAGTAAGCATTGCTTAGCTATGACCAAACTTCAGAACTCATCAAGTTTTTGCTAAAGCTTTTCAATTTTAAGTATCCAAAAGCTAGTTTAATAAACTTTTTTCAATAACAAAAGTGTACTAGA
Source organism: Pherbina coryleti (assembly GCA_943735915.1). Classification (NCBI taxonomy): domain Eukaryota; kingdom Metazoa; phylum Arthropoda; class Insecta; order Diptera; family Sciomyzidae; genus Pherbina; species Pherbina coryleti. The sequence goes on from OX030950.1 coordinate 63,839,298, forward strand.
AAATGTTCCAAAAACATTTAAAAGCTTGAACTTAGTTGAGTTAGCATTATTTAGCTCTCACCTAACTGCAGAACTCATCAAGTTTTAACTAAAGCTTTAGAATTTTGAGTATAAAAAAAGGTTGAATAAAAATTATCAAAAAAAAAAAAAGTTAGAAAATCCAGAACTCACCATGTTTCACCTAAAGCTTTAGGTAATGTGTCAATTCAATTTGCAATGCTCAGTAAAGACAATCACAAGAAAAGTTTTATTACTCCATGACTAATGACCCTTATAAGAGAAATTAAGAAACTTGAAGAGTTTTTAAACAGCTTTAATAAGCTTTTTGCCTGGTTTTAAGGTGCCTTTATCAGTTACGAAAATAAAAAAGAAACTGTTTGTCACCACTCAGATTTAATGTTCGTAGCTAACTTACAAGCTTTTTACAAGCTATTTTTATGGTCCGTTTCAGTGTCCCAAGAAAGCTTTGTTTCCCCATAAGTAATGACCATTATAAGAAAAATTTAGAAACTCTGAAAGTATTCGAACAGATTTCCGAAGCTTTTGGCCTGGTTTTAATTTGCATTCCAAATATATTGTTCAGTTACGAGAGCCAAAACACATCTTCGTTACACACCACTTTGATTTAATGTGCGTAGCTTTTTAAAAAAATGCTTCAAATAAAGTTTCGTATTTAGCGTTAAAAGCTTACGTACGTAAGCTTACGTGTCAGTGTCCAGTGTTTAAATACGATAATTATGAGTAAATTTTATAAAGCTTTCAAAAGAATTTAATAATATAGTTTCTTTATGAACTGCTAATTTACTACTTGCATAAAAAAATTTCTAAAACTCGAAAAGCTTCAAAAAAATTGTTTGAACTGCACACAATGATCCTTTTTTCAACCACAATAAAAAGCATATACAACAAATTATGAAAGCTTTTGGTAATGTTTCGTTTGTTCGAGAGTGTTTATCATAAGAGACCTTTTGAAACTCATCTCTTTGATTAGTTAACAAACAAATTAGTTAGCAAATCTCATAAGTTAGCAAAATTAAGAAATTTCAAAAAGCATTTGATTTTCAATTAGCCCAAAAGGATCAAATGCTACCACTATAAAAAGTATATACAACACATTATGAATGCTTCTTTAGCATTATTTTGTTTTTTAAAGTTTCATTTAGAATTCTTTAAATTTAAATTTTAAAACTTACTTCTTCAAACATATGGAAAAACTTTAAAAGCTCTTTAATAATTTCTTTTAAAAATTCATTTTAATGTTACTTTATTTTGAATTGCTTTTATAAATAAAAAACTTAGTTTAACTTTTAAATCTAAAATTTTTACAAACTATGCATAATCTTTCTCTCCCTCTCTCCCCTTTAGACTTTCGCAATTCGCTAAAGACAAGGGCTTATTGTTAAAACATGCCATACAACATAAGAAAAAAAGTCGTAATAATTATCTTAAAAGCTTTGAAAAAATGTGAATTTGTATGAAAACATGGATAATTTAAAGGAACTATAACATCTAAAACCGAAAATTATTGGGTATTTTGCAATAAGCTCTTCATTATACTTTACTAATTCTTACCTTAGCTAAAATCACTGTTTAAGGCTTCTATAAAAGCTTTATAAACACATAGTCGTCATAACACTTCAAAAGTGTAACTATTTTGCATTCAAATTGTGTAAATGTATTTTTTTTTTTTTGTAATATTTTCATATTAATTGACAAGTTGTACCTCAGTCGTACTTTTAGTTTATTAGTTTTAAGTAAATTTTACATTCCGTGAATATAAAAACAAAGTCTAAAAAACACAAAACAGAAAAGCTCAACATATATATAATATATGATTTATTTAGAACTTCCACTACTTGTTAAGCTTTTTATTATAATTATCTATGTTTTGTAGTTCAATTATATGCATATACATATGTATGTATAAATATATATGTATATATGTGTATATATTTTGTCTTGGAAAGTGGTTAGTTTTAAATTAAAAAACATTTACAAAAAAGTTGAAACATTTATTGCGTTTTTATACAAGTTACGTAATTTTATTTTTTATTTTCTGTTTAACTACAGTTTGCTCAATTTTCAAACTTTTGGTTAAGATTAAGCTTTTTATTTTCATTTAAACTGCCTCAAAATTGTAATATTTTAAATACATTTTTAAGCAAATAGCTTAACTGTGTTGATAAGTTGCAAAACTTAATCTTGCCCGTTAAAGCTTTTTTTCACGAAGAGGCCTAAAACTTGTAAATTTTTAAGAAAACAAAATGTTTAAACAAAAAGAATTTTATGAGTTATGTATTGTGAGTGTTTGTTATTGCTTTTGAAAGTGTAAGTTTTGCAGCCTATACACACACAACCAATCAAAAGCTTTTTTCAAAAAAATAAAAAAAAAAACAAAAAAAAAAAATACAAATTCAAGTTGCGTGTCCAAAAATTGGGCTATTTCAAAATGATCTTTAAAACAGTAAAAGCGCCAAATTTTGCCACTAGTTTTAAGTACAGTTTCAAAACTAGTTATTTTACAAAAATTTCATTTATTTTTTTCTTTTCTGCAAGCTTATATAATGTTTCCCTAACAGCTTTTGAAATATTTTATATAAGCTTGAAAGTTAAAAAGAAAGTTGAGTGTATAACGAGTAAGTTTTACAAGCTTCATTTAACATTTAACTCTTTTCGACCTTATGATGTTTATACAAACAATTTTGCTTTTCACTCTAGGTTGATATAACATTTCCCTAAAAGCTTTTGAGAAGTTTTATATAAGCTTGAAAGTTAAGTGTATAACGAGTAAGTTTTACAAGCTTCATTTATGGTTTTACTAAAAAACTTCGAGTTTTACTTTAAGCTGCTAGAACATATCCCTTTTGAGAACAGCTTTTGAGAAATGTTATATTAGCTTGAGATTTAAAGGAGAGTTAAGTTTAAAACGAATAAGTTTTTCAAGCTTCATCTAAGAAACTCTTTTCGAACTTATGATGTTTATACAAACAAATTTGCTGTACATTTGTGTTTACCGTTAAATGTAACTGAATATTTTGCCCACAAATTAAAATATTTGTATGTTTCTTATAAAAAAATTTCACTAACATGTTAAAAAATTATTTGCCATTCTTTGCCAATTCATGATTTTACAAGAAACAAAATTATTTTTATAAGTTAAAAACAATTTTAAAAAATCTTTTATTTCTGTCAAACAAACTGTATGTCCTATATATGTTAACTTTAAAAATATACTAAATATATAAATAAATAATTTAAATACAAATAAAAAAATAAAAATTAAATTATTGTGTACTGAAAATTCTCAAAAAAAAAAAAAACAAAAAAACATTTTCACTATGTGTGACCACTCTGGATTTTTATTGTCTAACATCAACTACAACAATTACAGCAACAAAGTAAGATTTTTTCATTTTTTCCAATTTTTTCTACGCCTACAACTTTTCACAATGTTTTTTGTTCGTTTGCCAGCCTTTAAAAGTTTAATATTTAAAAAAATTAACAATTACAAAAAAAAAAAAAAAAACCACAACAACAAACAATAAACTTTTCAATTTTAAGATTTGTGTTATTGTTGCTCACATGCATTTGTTTATTTTCCAGGTACACCGGAAGGCTATTGGACCATTCTGGAAACGGTGCCCTACTCGCTGCATAGCGCTGGCAACCCTGCCAATACAACAACAACGACAATATCCAGTTCCAATGCCCAAGCGCAGCAACATGTACAGCAGTTACAGTCGCAGCAACATCACCAGCCGCACCATCTACAACAAACGCAGCAGCATGTTGCCACTGATGCCGCCAACTTAATTGCAACAGCCACTGTTGTTGTTGAGATTCCGTCCGATGCAGTGGGCATTGCTGGCAGCACCATTCAGTATACGATACCCAAAAGCGAACATCATCAGCTGCTGCGCAGCGCCACAGTCGCAAACAAACAGCAGCACCACAATCAGCACCACCAACAACAACAACACCAACAGCAGCAGCAACCGCAGCAGCAACAAAACACAACCATTCAGATTATCAAGGACACGCGTCAACATCTTCAGCACCATCAGCAACAGCATATACATCATCAACAGCAGCAACCGCAGCAGCTGCAGCAAATATCCCTACAACAATGCATTGAAGCGACGAATAGCGTTGTGCAGCAAGCACAGACCCAAACACACGAATCGCAGCACCAAGAGGAATTCATCAAAATCAACACATCGCGTATGGAAGACAAGCTGCTGCTGCGCAGCATGATGCAGTATGAGACAACTTCGGTGGCGACAGGCACGTTAACCGATGCTGCTGCTGTTGCTACTGCTACCGATGAAGATGAAGATGATGATGTCGTTGACGAACTAGAGTTGAACGATTCGAAGGCGCATCTTCAGCAGCTTGAACAGCAGCAACAACAACAGCAGCAGCAGCAAGAACTGCTGCTCGAGGAATCGATCAAAGTGGTGCATCAAGCAGTAGAAATAGAGGAGGGTGAGGAGTTGGACGAGCTGGAGGAGGAGAAGTTGAATTCGTCGATGCTGTCGTCGACGCCGTCACAGCGTCGCTTCAAAGGCGACAACAATTTACAGTTGCAGTACGTCTGCAACGTCTGCGGCAAAGCGTACAAAATCAAGGGATCTCTTAAGCGGCACAAAAGTTATGAGTGTGGCGTAACGCCAGGTCTGTCATGCCCGCACTGTCCGCACAAGAGCAAATATAAGTCGGATCTGCGCAAGCATATGTCGCAGAAGCACGGTGCCGGTAGTAGTAGCAGCGAGCAGTACATGAGCACTTAAGGAGAGATTAGGTCAGGGGGGCGGTGGTCATGTGGTTGTATAAAGTTTTGATAGTTGTAAATACAGGGTCTTTGTTGGAGTTAGTGCAAATATAGCGTAGCATAGATACTAGCTAGGTTAAGTTTTTGTTTATCTAAGTAATAATTATCAAAAGCTCTTCTGTCTACTCAGCGACGAATTTAACTGTTATTAAAATGTGTGTACGAGCGTTAAAAGAGCTTTCAATTGCAATTACAAGCTTTAAAATAGTAGTTATTAGCAGCTTCGCGCGGAGAGCTTTTATTAAACTTATATTTGTCAAAAATCTTATATTTTCCTTCATACTCAGAATTTTTAGAAATTTCAACAAGCCTAATGCCGAGAGCTTTAAACCAATTTTGTTTGTTGTGTCGTTTTTTACAAATTACTGAATTACTTCTAATAGGCAAAAAGCTTTCACTCAAGTAAGCAAGTTTTTGTTTTTTTTCCGAGTAATTTCTTAAATATATTTGATAAAAAGCTTTAGCTAACAATAGCTTTTGAGTACAGCTTTTATGTACTATTCAAAGCTTCTAACAGAGTAACTCTAACAAGCTCTTCAAGGCGAGAGCTTTATAACGTATTGTTTATGTTTTGACGAAAAGCTGTTCTGTGTTTTTAAGTTTTTAGTTGAACTGAATTTAATGAAAATCAGAGTAACTCTAACAAGCTCTTAAAGTCGAGAGCTTTATAACGTATTTTTTATTTATGTTTTGACGAAAAACTTTTTTGTGTTTTTAAATTCTTAGTTGAACTGAATTTAATGAAAATCATTTTGGAGTTGTTATGACGGCCAAAACCAGGGCTTTTTTAGGAAAGCTTTTGATTCTATCTTTAGCCAACGTGTATTTATATATGTGTGTGTGTGTGAAATGAAAGCTTTCAAACACCATTTAAGGCTACCAAAAGAAATATCTCAATGAGCTTTTTTAAAAGTTTTTGTGGTATTATTGAAGAAAAGCTAATAACGTTTTTAAGTTTAATTTTAATGTGAAGCAAAAGCTTCTTTAAAATTAATTCAACGTACATGTCTATTTCAATCGCAAAATCATAGCGCTTGAGATACTATTTGTTTCTGTAATCCATTATATATTTTTTTTTTTTGGGACATGTAATTTTAAAGCTCAAAGTTTACGATGTCTAAAAACTTTGGGGAGTGTTTTAAGGAAAATTTTCAGTAGTTTAGCATAATAGTAGAATATTTGAAAATGTTCATTTTTAAATATTGCCAAATTTACACCACAAAGCTTTTTTAAAAGATTGTTAAAAGCTATAAAAGATGAACCTTAAAATTTCAGGACTTACTATTTCTAAAATGACTAAAACCGTGCGATTGATTAAAAGCTTTCTTAAAAGCTTATTATGAATTCGTGATTTATTTATTTATTTATTAGAAAAACTGTTCCATTTTCTTGGAGACAATTTTTTTAAAAACATAAAAACAACTCCGAACAAAAGTTCTCGAAAAAAACTTAATTGAAAAGCAGTTTTTTTATTTAGAAAAAAAAAAAAAAAATAAAAGAAGTACAGTTCTACAGCGCCATTGACCAAAATAATTTAATTTTAGCAGTTAATTTTTTTGTTAATGGTAGGATTACTAAAAAAAAAACAAAATTCATTCAAATTTAAAAAGCTACATTTAAAAGAATGTAAGAAGCCACTAAAAAGCTCGCCTAGAAAAGCTTTCGCCAAATAAATAGACATAAAAAACTAAACGTCTTTAAGTTAATAATTATTTTGAAATAACAGCTATTTCCAATGAGGGCAAAATATTGAGTTGGGTAAAAAACTAAAAAAAACTTTGCTTTTGTTCATAAGAAGTTGATTTAAAATTAACTCAATTTTTTGTAGAAATGATTTTAAGCTTAAAGCTTTGATTATATTTATCAAGGACGGAAATGCTCGCTCGCGAGTAGATTCTTTTACGGCTCCTGGATTTTAAGCTCGAGCAAGTGCATTTTTTAAATATTGTGTGAATGCGGCTCGCTAGTGGCAGCGACAGATAATAAAATGAATTGCTTGTGCTCACGAGAGCGAGCGAGCTTTTCCGTTCCCTGATATTTATCAAGATTCCTATTGTTTTAAGATTTTTGTTTTTTTTTTTGTCTTTTATTTCTAACAACTTGCACAAATATTAACTTATTCAAGTGAAAGTTTTTATAAAATATTTATCTCTCTCTCTCTTTCTCTCTCTCTCTCTCACTCAAACAATTTATTGTTTTCTAACACACACATATACGATAAACACGTTGATGTTGTCATGTTCTCTTGCAGACCTGCTTGAAGTGATATCACGGCGTCTTCGCAGGCCTGACGTTCCCTTTAGTTTTAACAACATATGCCCCAAATGTGGGCGTAGCAATGGGACGCGCAAAAGCATGTTACGCCACCTCAAGTACGAGTGCGGCGTTCTGGCTAAAATGTGTTGTCCCGAATGTGGAATGAGATTTCGCTATAGCTGGACTCTCAAGAGTCATATGCTGGCAAAACATCCTGATATATACATATATTATCAGAGAAAAGAAACAACTCAACAAGAAGGCAATAAGAAAAGAAAGTCGTCTGCGAAAAGGAGAGCAATACAATTGAAAAATAATAGCAAATAACTCATAGGTTGAGTAGAAGCAAAGGAAAAAATTTAAAAAAATAACTTTCTAAGAAATCTAAACTTTTTCAGTAAATGTAAAAAATTAAAGTTAAAAGAAGAAGCAAAGGAAAAAATTAAAAAAAAAAACAACTTTTTAAGAAATCTAAACTTCTTTAAGTAAATGTATAAAAATTGAGGGTAAAAGTTTAAATTTAAAAAAATTTGGAGAAAAAATGCGTGTCACAAAAATTACAGAAAACAAAATTTAAATAAAAAGAATGCAAATATACATATTTCTAAAATGATATTTTTATGTAACTTAAGAATATAATATGTAAAAGCGCCATATGTACATATGTATGTTTAAAGATAACAAAAAAGTTGAGTCTAGAAAAAAAGCTTTTTCTCAAAAACTATTTAAAAAGTTTTTTAAATTAATGCAATAAACTATAAATTGCAGCTTAAGAAAAATAAAGCTTTTGTAGTGAAGGATTTTGTTGAGAAATAAGCTTTGTTGAAAAGGCACAAAATATTTTTATTTAAAATCATTAAAGTTGTAGAAAAAAAAAAATTAAAAAAATCAACAGTCAGAATATAAAAAAAAGCTTTAAAGCTTTTCTAACAAAAGACTTAAAAGAAACGTAATACGGATGTAGAACTTTAAGAAAAGCTCAACTAATGATTTCTTGTATGAGCAAATACTAAATAATGCATAAATAAATTAAAAAATGTTCAAAACAGCAATTATTTACCATTACTTCAAAGCTCAAGCAATATTACATAAAATTGAACTTCTTTTTGAGAACCATTTGTAAAAGAATGTATAGAAATTTGGAAATGTGTCTTCTTTCTATTCTAGTAGCTTGGGCTTAAACAATTTTTTTCCTAAAACTAGTATATCAGATATATTATATATAGTATATATATATATATGTGGTGACTCAATACCACCACATATAAACACCGACATCACAACATACAAAACAACATACAACTTTAATAATATTCACTTACACATTTATTTTAAAAATTATTATTTAAGATTTCAAAATTGTCAATTTTTATTTATCAAAAATTTTGTATTTTAAATTAGTTATAAAATTATGTTCGATGAGTGTACAAGTTTAAAAATAAATTATTAAAAAAATAAAATTCATAAAAAATTTTTTAAACAAAATAAAAGTATATTTTTTTGTGTCCACCACAACTAATAATGCTCCTTTGTTTTTGCAAATCCTCTTGTATCCTTCATACGTAATGCTCTTAAATTTTGTTTCCTCTGTTTAATTTCTCCTGGCAGGATCGCCAGTTGTGGTGGACACAAAAAAATATACTTTTATTTTGTTTAAAAAATTTTTTATGAATTTTATTTTTTTAATAATTTATTTTTAAACTTGTACACTCATCGAACATAATTTTATAACTAATTTAAAATACAAAATTTTTGATAAATAAAAATTGACAATTTTGAAATCTTAAATAATAATTTTTAAAATAAATGTGTAAGTGAATATTATTAAAGTTGTATGTTGTTTTGTATGTTGTGATGTCGGTGTTTATATGTGGTGGTATTGAGTCACCACATATATATATATGTATATACATATATTAGTATTATACTAGCAAATTATACTAAGTAAATTTTTTCCATGTCGTCTTTAAAATCTTTCAATTACACATATATGTATGTTTCTATTTTTCTCTATTTTCCTGTTTCAAAACTTTAAACTTGCACAAACAGCTTAAAATATGAAAGACAGTGTGAAAGCTTTCTCTTTCTTTAAATTTATTTGGTTAGTTAGAGCCCGAACCATGTTGTAATAAACAAGGTGGTCGCGGATTTTCTACCTCTCTCAAAAAATCCAACACTTGAGCTGTCAAACCATACAAAATCATTTTTTCTGACGCATTTATTCATACATAACTTTGACAGATTCAGCAAGAAGTTTTCTAATAGTTTCTAATTCTTTCTGACTTTGTTTATTACACCATGGCCCAAATAGAATCAAAGCGATTGTCGACCGATGATCCTCTCTCGACCATCGCCAATAGCTGAGAACACGTCTGGAATGAAGCGATCTGCGATTGTCGAAATATTGAGCTTTGCTGTGCGTATTGAACAAGCAACAATTGTCATGGCGAGGCCTAGAATATAATATAAAGGCAAGTCAGAAAAGTCAGATATAGCCATCATTTAGAAAATTCCACTGAACGTAACCAATTAGTAAAAATTATCTGGCAACTCTAATTTTGTTTGGCTTCAATAAAAGAGATCGCTTGGACGCCTGAGAAAAAATAAAATAGATTCTATGTTGACAAATGTTTTTCGCCATTATCGAACGACTATTTCATTCTTGGCGTTTTTATGTGTTCTATTGCTTGCAATTATCGTAGATCGACAATAGCTTTGATTTTGATCCGGCTTTTATACGATCTCTTTGAAAGAACTGATTTTGCTATATTTTTTTACAGACCTACTTGAATTATTATCTGGAATGTAGGGCTACCGGTCTCAACGCTTATTCACTTGCAATAGATGCCGGTGTCAGTACAAATCATTGAATTCTTTAACACGCCATCAAAACATTGCATGTCTTCGCATTGAACCGTTTTCATGTGCAAAGTGTGGTAAACGATATTTTCATGGTTCGACTCTGAATAGACACATCAGAAAAAAGCACGCGGAAAAAAGCACATCAGAAACAATTGAAATCGGGTACCAAGAGTTCGTCAAGACTTGCAAATAAAATATAGCCAGGCTTATGAAGAACTTTAAATAAAACCAAAAAGAACAGAAGAAAAATTAAGCCAAACATTGTTTTCTACATTGTTTCACACACGCACGTGATATTTTCTCTTGCATATCACCTGCTTAAAGTGATATTGCGGCGTCTGCGTGAAAAAAATTGCAGATTTCGCTCGAAACATTTTTCTTAGCAATAAATCAACAAGAGGTGTAGGGGGTTGTAAGGCGTATTATGATCCAATAACATACGTCTACTTTATGATACAATACAAATTTAGGTGTATCCAAACAACCAGACATTCAAACAATTATTCTTACCAGAGAGGATCGTCGGTCACAACGATTTTTTGATTATTTTCGGTCTCTCCATCTTGCATTCTTCCCTTGCTCGTGTATGCTACAGCAACGATGTTTTTAACAGAGCTGTATCGCTATTTTCTTTGTTTTTGTTTTGCTCTCGATTAAGAAACGGAGAAAAATTTAAACTACAGCCATGGGTATGAGAATGCATACATTTATTTTGAAATGCAATAATCATATAATATATTTAATTTCTTTGTTATTTTTATTTTTTGTCACATCTGTGACACAGTACCTTTCGAATGATATATGTTTTATTCCCTTTTTTATTATATATATTATAGGACAACATTTGATGTTTGGGTATTAATACATAAGATTATTTAGAAAACAAATCCTACACCTCTTGTTGATACCTTGAGGTAACCTGTTATACGCAACTGACATTCTACCACAAAAAAAAAACCCTGGTCATTCCAATCATGAAATGCATCTGCCAAGCACAATTTCCGTTATTTCCTCCCCAATACTCTAGATTCAAAATTTCCATTCCGGGAAAAGTGATCATTACGAAAATTGGACAGAGCCATATTTCGGATCTACATATGTACGGGCTGAAAGGGCTTTAGCTCCTCGCCCCCCTTGGGCCCTTTTGTATGGGAAAAAAATGAAAAAACTTAAAAACTAATACTTTGACTTAACAAGTGAAAAAGTTTGAACGTGAAGTTAAAAAGAAGTAGTTATTCCTGAGTGGATTTATTACAGATATTGTTTATAATACATAAATGTCCTTATTGTGTCTTTTGGATATTTAGCGGGGGGGGAGACATGATGGTTAAACTGAAATGAGTTCTCGAAAAAACGCTATTTCGAATTCTTAACAATTTTCAAAATTTAAAAAACAAAATCGAATGAATATTTTTAATTCGATTTAAAGGGATCTTTAAAGTTTTTAAAGGGATTTCAAATGAAGATAAAATTATATGAAAGTTTTTGTAATTATCTAAGTATTTTTGCCATTTTAAGGGTTAAAGGATAATTAAACTGAAATGAGTTCTCGGAAAAAAGCTTTATTTCGAATTCTTAACAAATTTCCAAATGAAGAAAAAATGAACGAAAATTTTTGTAGCTATCCGATTATGTTTGTCATTTAAAAGATTAAAGGATGGTTAAACTAACGTGAGTTCTCGAAAAAAGACTTTATTTCGAATTCTTTACAAATTTCAAAATTTATAAAATAACATCAAATGAAATTTTTTGTAAGGATCCGACTATTTTTGACTTTTAAGAGTTTTCAAATAAAGAAAATAAAATCAAATGAAAATTTTTGTAACCATCCGAATATTTTTACCTTTTAAGGGGTTAAAGGTTAGATCAACTGACAGGATAGTTAAAAAAAGCTTTATTTCGAATACTTTTCAAATTCAAAATGAAGAAACATAATCAAATGAACATTTTTGTGAGTATCCGGTTGTTTTTTTGTCAAACTGTTAAAGCAATGAGTAAAAGCTTTCGATTCGGATGCAATAAAATAAGCCTATTCCATACAGTGAAAAATAGCTTTTGTGCCAAAACCAAGTTACAATTAAGTGTATAAACTGCTGAATATTACAGTAATAGAAATAAATTTTAAAATAATGAAATAGTTCGCTAAGATAAAAATAAAACATAAAAATTGTGAGTGTATAAAATAATTTAAGTATAAAACGTTCACATAAATAAAAAAAAACACGTTAGTTGAATTAAATGTTAAAAAAAAACTTATTTATATTAGTAAATAACTAAAATTTCTGTCCATAAAAGTATAAATTTCTGAATTATCTTAGCTTATGAAATATCTACAAAAAAAAAAGAAACAAATGTAAAATGAATTTGTAAAAATGCTAAACTATCATTAAATGCAGTTAAAAAAATTTAACAAAAGCAAAGAAAAGTCAACAGTAATAAAAATTAAAAAATTCAATTAAAATAAAAAATAGTTGTTCTTAATATTAATTTGAACTCAGCTGAACAGTCTTCAAAATTCCCAACGAACATTGATTATGACAAAAATTTTATTAAATTTTAATTTTCATTTTAAGTGACATTAATTATAAAACTTTAATTTTTGTTTTTTATTTATTAATGGTTTAATTATAATTAAAATCTTTAAATAATAAATTTCTTCATTTTTATTTATCTATTTTTAGTTTTTTCCTCGTCTAGCACTGATATTTTTTTGTACCTTAGCTATTTGTTGTTATGTTGTTCTATGTTTACTCTGTTCGTTTTGTAAGAATATTTGAAAAATTTTTTTACAATTTTTGTGTATTTTAAAATAAGACTATTTATTATAGTTAAGGCTCTTGGAACTCATACTAATATGTTTTTCTCTGTCTCTTTCTAGGTAAGCTTTTAAATTGAGCTTTCAGTCGAGCTCAAATTTGCTCGACGTGCTGAGGTTTGAGTGGAATGATCTGCTGCCACATTCTTCCAAAGGTTTTAATTTGTTGATAATTGATTTGATTTTTTGAAAAATATAACAAAAATATATATAGAGGAAATAAAAAGAAAAGTTTTTATCACTATGGCGTTTTGCCCAGGTCTTTGTGAATCATGCAAAATAACGCCGTCACGGTCAGCTGTTTTGTACTTCTTGTCATTTTTACTATTTCTTTTAGGGCGTTACCTCGTTTGAAAAGCGTAAAGCATACGATAAGCTTTAACGAGTTAAAATTTTCCTAAGTTTCGTCATAATTTAAAAAATGTTGAAATAGAGCTTTGAATGAAATTAAAATGTTTTTTATTATTGATTTAAGCTTTCGCAAGGAGCTAACTGCGAAAATTAATGATATAATGTGAGAAAAGTATTCTATAATAATTTAAAATTTTTAAGCTTTGCATTTTCAAATTGAGCTCTAATAAATTTTAGCTTTAAAAAGGTCTTAAAATGTTCTTTGTTAATATAATTGAACTCAATAAAATAAGCTAAAAGCTTATTAGTTGAAAAGCTCTCTTCAAATAAAAATCAATTGTTGCTACTTTTAGCGTTGCTTAAGTAAAATTATGTAAAATAAAATAAAAAAATCATGTTTTTTTTTTTTTTTTTTAACTAAACCAATTGAGCCACCAGTTGGGCACTTAATATTTATAAGCTTTAATTTTAATTTAAAATGCCGCATGCTGAAATTTTTATACATAAATGGTTAATTTAATTAAAGTTAACCAATGAAGGGTTTCCTTACCATAATGAATTTTTTCATGTTTTGTTTTTATATAAATATGATGGTATATTAAAAAAGACAATTACTAAAAAAAGCTTTCATATTTTCATTAAACTTCATGTAATGAATTTATTTTAAAACTTCTTGTAATAAGGAGAATATGAAAGATATTCTTAAGCTTAATGGTCAAATTTGAGCTTTTTCCATTTGAGCTTTTAAAAGATTGGAAATATTGTTTCCAAGCTTTTATTGGTTAATTAAAGCTTCAATTTAATCTTAAGCTTTTATGGTGAGTTTAACTCCACACTAACCTTCTAAAGTTAAGTGTATCAAAATAAGCTTTTATTTAATTGAGTTTTTAAATGATTTGAAACATTGTTTCAAAGCTTATTTTTAAATTAAGGTCTCCATTTTATGTTAAACTTCCATTATGGTTTTAGCCATGATAATTTTAATGCATTCTTCGCACTTCCACAGAGAAAGCTTTTTCGTTTATCAATTCAACGCTAATTTGTTTTAAAATTAATTTTGAAATTTTCCTTGGTCAAAAGCATTGGTTAAGTTTAAATTAAATTGATTTAATGAAAAAAGCTTCTTTACGTTATCAAAAATTTCATATTCAGCTTTCATTACTATTGAAAGTGTTTTTTATTGCTTTGTTTCACGCTTGTATTACTGAAGACATTTTTCAATGCAATTAAAAGAGAGCTTTATAAAAATTGAAAGCTTTTTTACATAATCAAACATTTCATATAGAGTTTTCATAACTATAAAAAATTGTTGTATTGCTTTGTTTCACGCTTTAATTTTTTGCTAATGACATCGTTCAATGTAGTTAAGAGATAACTTTATAAACATTAAACAGCTTTATAATTATCATAGTGTTAAAACTTTAATTTTTAACGCAAATGGTAATTATGACTAGAGCTACTTAAAGGGCTCCATAGAGTTCTCCTTTATTTCACTCCCTGAGAGCAGGTCTCAGACAAGCTGAAATTATTACATAAAATAATTTTACACTTGAAAAAGCTTTATAAGCTCTTTGAGAAAAATATAAAGAAATATTTGTATATCATGTCTAGGGCATAAATTTTGCATGATAATCTTTTAATACTATTTATGTTAAAAGATAATATGACAGGAATAAAACTTTCAATATTAAAGCATTAAATATAAGAAAAATTGAAACATTTTAATTTAGAGCTTTTAAAGCTTCTTGAAGTTTTATATTATTTTATGCAATAATTTTTGCTTTCCTGAGGCTAAAGCTCTCTCAAAGATAGAAACAGATTATCTATAGGGCACTTTAAAAAGCTCTAGCTAAAGCTTTAAAACTATGAGAAAAATAAAGCTTTTTAATGTTTATAATACTCTCTTCTAATCACATTGCTAGATTTCGGAAAACAATTTATAAATAAAACCGTGACAAGTTTATAGCCAAAACTTTTAAACTGTCACAAAAATAATGCTTTTTAAGCGAAAAGCTTATCCAATAAGGCTTTTTAGACTTGTTTTGAAAAAGCTTTTCTAAGGTTTGTCTTTGTTCGATTTAGAGTGAAAGCTCAGTGGGACACAAAGCGAAAATTAAATGGAACATGCTTCAGGGGCAAGTTTTATGCTTCTACCTGCTTAGTAAACCTTTCCACACACTTCTGTTCCACCAACTACAACTATTGAGTCGTAAACGTTGGTGTTTATTTTAACTTTAGTTGAAAATACATGTAAGGAAAGGTAAAAAGATCATTGGTCTGGTTGGAATTCGAACCCAAAACCACTGGGGTTGTAGGCAGGCACGCTAGCTTTTGCATAACCTAGCCGGCAAATGTTATAGCTTTCAGCTTAAAAAGCACGAATTGACTAAATGGCTATAAGTGTCAGCTTTCTTATAACTACGTCAGTTCTAGAAACTTTCGTTCTCACTTTACGCTTTTTACTAATTTAACGATTTACTTAAGTTAAAAAAAAACACCCAAAAGTCACTAACTCGCTTAAAAGAGAGCTTTCAATAATTCAATAATTGCTTTTGGGCTTGGGAAATAATTTCAGGAGAATTTTTTTGGAACGCTATACAATGCTTAAATAACTATATGTTAAAAAAGCTTTGTGCTTTAAAAAGCTAAATATTTTGTGAATGTTGAACATATTTATGAGGTTAAGAAACTTTGTTTTTAAATTTTTTTTAATTTTTTTTTTTCAAAATAATGCTATTTTTATAATTCAATAATTTCGATAAAGTTCAACTTATACCGCATGTATTCAGAAATCGAACCTTCGAAAAATTAAAAAATATTTGGAATTTCTGTAAAATATATAGTTCAATAAACTTGTTGCTCTTAAAAAATACCAAAATACCACAAAAATTCCATTTTATTCTTCTTCTTCTTTTACTTCCATTACACTAATGCCACCATCCTTTCCACACAACTGCTCAACGTCTGTGCAGATTTACTCGAGTACTCATATGTGACCAACTATGATAACAATCCGGATGATGATAGAACGTTAATGCCCTGCGAACGCAACTGCGGCAAATATTATCGCAGCTATCCGGCGATGCTGCGTCACATGCGTCTCAAGTGCGGTTCGTTGCGACGTTTTGGCTGTGTCATTTGCCAAAAGCACTTCAAGCGAAAGTATCACCTCAAACGTCACTATCAGACGCACAGTGTTAATTATGAAGATATAATGGCAGAGGAGCGTCTGCGAGAAAATAATCCGGTAAAATATCGGATATATATGGCCAATAAAAATAAGCACGAAATTATTGGTTGTGATGATGAAGATGATGATGTTGATTATGAAGAAGATGGTGAGCACGTTGGTGATGAGTTCATTTATGTGGACAATGCATGTAATGAGGATGGATTTCAAGTAACAAAGTCAACAACAACAACAACAAAAGCAACAACAACAGCATCAAAACGCGGTGGTACAACATGCGCCAAAACTTACGTAGGAAGGTCACAGTAATACCAAGAATACGAAGAAAGAGTGGAACGGACAAAAACTATAACAATTAATTGCTCAAAAGTATTTAGTATTGGCGTTCGACGGCTCAAAGATGCATGAATGTGAGTGTGATGAATGTGAGTGAGATGAGTGTGAGTGCGAACTTAAGTGAGCTTAAGAGTTTGAGTGCATGTTTGACTTTGAGTGAATGTGTGAATCTGAGTGTATGTGATTGTGATTGCCTAGATGTGCCGTAGTTTAATGGGTAGCTTTTAAGAATATAGTGAATTTTTGTCAAATTATGTTCTTTATAGATATTTTTAATAATATTTTTTTAATATCTTAATCAAAACATGCAAATTAAATAAGTTAATGGAAGCTAAAATATATATTTTTTTTATCTTAAATAGGTTATTTAAAAAAAATATGTGCGAAATTATTTCATTTAATTTTGAAAAAAAGCTTTTATAATACACAAAAAAAAAATTGCTTATTCGGCTTCATATAAACAAAAGTTACAATTTTTTTATAACAAAGTTTTTACTTCGTAATGAATAAATTTGAAAGCTTTAAAGTTTCATTGTGTTACTTTTTATTGAGAAAAAAAAAATGCTAATTATCTCGGCTCTAAAAAAGGTTAATATATGTATGTATAAAAGATATATATTAAATAGCTTTTAAGAATATAAAAAAAAAATATAAATAAAACTTAAATGCGAAAAGCTTAAAACTTGAAACTTAAAAACGTGACTTTCCTTCAAGCAATGTTTTAAACGATTTTACAAATATTTTTATTTTTTATCCCTTTTTTAATTTAAATTTATTTTTATTTTTATTTCTATTTTTATTCATTTATTTTTTTAACTCAAATTAATTTTTGTTTTATTTCTTAGCTTTCATTCGAAACAACGCACACTTCGTTTTAAAAACTACTTTTTAACTATTTTTTTTTTGTTTTAACCTTTACTTTATCTTTACAAATTTAACAATCTTAACCACAATTTTCTCGCTGTCGTCTTCTTGCTCTATTTTAACTCTGTGTGTGTTTTAAGTTTTAATTTCTTTATCTTTTTGATTTTTATTTTTTATATAATTTATTCTATTTGCAGACTCAAACACACTCAATGACGACACTGACGATGACGATGTTGATGATGATGATGATGATGATGATAATGATGATGATGATGATATCGAGCTTCAGACAGCAATTGCTGCATGTGTGGCACGCCCACTTAAAGCTCAGACGCATGTATCCGTTACTGCCTCAACATCGCGTGGCAGAAGCCAACATGATGTGACTGAGAAAACAAACAAGGAGAGCACTATAAGCGCCGACTCTGCTGCTGCCAATGAAAGAAAGCTTGATACCACGCCGTCCACTGCCTCTGCTGCCGCCGCGCTCAGCTTAGCGCAGTCGCCGCCTAAACCCGACTCGAGCGCTTGGATTGCATTGCAGCAGCTTGCTTCCATCTCGTCCGTGCAAACCTTGCAACGCCTTAAGCCATACCTGCAGAAAAATCAGCTACTTACCAATAACGAAGCACTCTTTGCAGAGCGTGGCAAACTACCACGCCTCTCCTCGAAACGCTCAAAATATGAGTCTAATCGTTGCCCACTCTGCTCACGCAACTATCGCTCACAAGCATTTCTCAATGAGCACATGCGAAAGGAGCACTCTGTGCTCATTTAGAATGCGCTTAGGTGTCAGTGAGTGTGTATGAGTGTGCTGTTCTTTACTATAATTGCAGTGTAAATCTTAACTCAATTGAGTATAAATTCAGAAAAATCAAAAAAATGATGAGAGTTAATATAAAAGTCTAGAATAGAAATTAAAAATATATATGCACATTAACTCACTCAAAAGCCAACTCAACAATATCATAATGGATAATTTTTTTATGCTTTTTCACACATCGACTTTAAAAACTTTCACTCAATCAGAGAAGAATTAAAATAAATATGAAACTATTTTTCATTTTGAGCTCTCACTCATGAACGTTCTATGAAAAGAAAATTCCACTTGGATGTACTCATGTGAGTGATACACTCATATATAAAGGTTTATCACTCAAGTTACTTTTTTTTTTTTGCAGCTCAAGTAGAGTTAATATGTAACTGTTTGAGTCATTTTAATATTAACTCGTTTAAGAACAAAGTTGTTTGAGCTAGCGTAAGACATTTCATCTTTAAAAAAAATATAAGCAATAATAGAATTTTTGTAATCATCATTTCATCATTTCATTATTTTCAAAAACTTTCTTAAAATCATTTATGAAAATTTATTATTATTTTTTTATAAACAATTGAAAAGTTTCATTATAATTTCGTTTGGGCTAATTTTTTTCAATTATGCTTTGTTTTTATATAAATAAAATTGAAATAAATTTTTTTTTTTTTTATTAAAATGAAATTTCACGTGAAGTTTCTGTATTTCATTTGATGTGATGTAATTTTATGCGTTAATTTTATTGAGTTTTTCTTTGTGGCTTATTTAAAATATTATATAAGTATGAGTTCTTTGAAATGAAGTTTAATTAAATTACCTCCAAAAACTTGTTAATTTGAGTGGAAATAAAAATTTTTGAAAAAATCATTGAGTTCAATAGAAATAGTTTTAGTGTAAACCATACTATATGAGCATTTTTGTTATTCAAAATTGTTTAACAAGCTGTAAGTGGCTTGACTGATATATTGAGTTAAAATATGAGTGCTTTAAAATTGAGTCTCTGATCATTGTCTACAAAAAGTAAACTGCTAAATATTTGAAAAAACTTTAATTATTTTATAAACAATTTGAGCATTTTTTTCAAACTAACACTTGTTTATTCAGCTTAACTTTGAGTGAAATACTAAATTTTGAGCTTTCTAAAAAAAAAAAACTTGAACTGCGAGAGCATTTTCTGTAACTCCTTTTTTTAACCTTTAAAATACCATGTCGCATGTAATATCAATATCTCTCTACAGCGCCTTTTTTGAGTGAATAATCAAATGAAAAGCTTTCGAAAAGCTGGCGAAAGCAACAAGATTATATGAATTAAAAGACAACCGCTTAAAGCTAGTTTTCTTAAGTTTGAGTTTGAATAGAAGTAAACATTTACAAATATTTTGAATTCTCAAGCTTGCCTTTTTGTGGTTTTAAAATATTGAGATTTAAATTTAATCTTTTAAGTTTATGAAATTCTAAGCATTATCAATTACTGAGTAATAAATTTTAATACTAAATAAATTAAATTTAATTTTATTAACATATGACATGATATATGACATGACATATGACATGCTTAAGTTTCTTCAAAAAAGCTTTTAAATGTAAGGAAAAGTGTATTAACTACAAAGAACAATTTTTGAGGCTTGAGAGCAAAATAACTAAATGCAAAAAGCTCTTTGTTTTTGTTAACTCTAAGTAAAAACGTATTGATGTTTTATACTATTGCCGTTACTTAAATTATATTTATATACCTTGTATGCACTATATATATAAAAAACTCATGAAATATATTGAATTAATAAATATACTTGAACTGAAAATTATCTTAAATTATATAGCTTTAAGTTATTTTTTTCGTTTTTGTTTTAAACAGATTTCAACAAATAAATTCAAAATCCGTTAAAAAAATTGCTGTATAATTTTTAAGCTATTTAGTCCAGTCATATGTAGTTTAGTTATTCTATTCATATTTACAGAAACACTTACTCTCCTCTGTGCTGGTGTCTATCAAATGGTTTCTGGTCTTTCATCTAAATTTCGCCTCTATCTACTTTAAATTTATTTTCCACCACTTAAGTTCTTATTTCATTAATTTTATTTATAAATGATTTTAATTGTTTTAATTATATTTAAAATTATTTTAATTTAAGAAAATTTCATATTTTTTTTTGTTCATTTCTTTTCCTTTTCGTTCTCGCTTTGTAGATTTTTATTCACACCATGCATTACGTACAGGCGAGCCGTGTGAAATTCTAAAACGTATGCAGTACCGTTATCCATGCCATGTCTGTGGTCGTAGCTATTTGCGCAAGGCTCATCTCAAGCGCCACATGACGAACGAATGTATTGGCGTTCCACCGAAGTACTGCTGCGAAGTTTGTCCCTCGAAATACAAGCGCAACGAGGATCTCAAACGACACATGATGAAGATTCACAATATTTATCTGCATCGCTCAAGACTGCAACAATCAGATTTGGACATGGAACCACAGCCGATGCTCTATTTTGGAAACTATAGCAGTGCTGGTGCACAGCTGCCTTTTCTACAGAGACGCCAAATTACGATGGAGGAAGAGTGCGATGAAGAGGAAGACGATGATGATGGGTTAGTCGAACGTACGCTGCAAAACACGGAAGTATTTAGAATAGATTAGTTTATATAATTTGACAGCCTATGACGACGCAGTACAAAGTTTTTTTGGTGGACTCATTTTAATGTTTAAGATTCTTCTGTTCGAATAGAGTTTTGTTCCACTTATTATCAATTGAGTCCACTTTATATATATTTATAAAATAATTAGTTCTTATTCCACCGAGCCTTATATTTTTAGCGTAAGCTTTACTTTAATTTTTCTTATAAAGCTTTAGAAAAGTGTTTCAAAATTCGATTATTTTGGACGATATTAACATATTGAAGTAAGATTTTTAAGGTTACGAGTATTAAAATCAAAATTTTGTTTGAGGATTTGTCTCTGCAAAGTATTTTAGCAATTTTTTCTCATCCAAATACCTAAAAAATGGTTTCACTTTACAAAATTACCACTTAATTAAAGCTATATCTACAGTAGAAATCAAGCTATCATAGCATGAAATGCGACCAGAGGTATGATATGAGAAATGACATAACATATGACATGACATCTGACAGAACATCTGACATGACATATGACAAGAGATATAACATGACATATGACATAACATATGATATAACATATGACATAACATATGAGATGATATCTGACATGACATCTGACATGACATCTGACACGACATATGACATGACATGAGATGACATATGACATGATATATGACATGACATTTTACATGACATATGACATAACATATGACAACATATGATATAATGTATGAAATAACATATGACATAACATATGACATAAGAGTCTTCAAATACCCTCTTGACAGTTTTGAGGGTTTTTAAAATTGCGGAAAAATAGAGGAAAAGCTGCTTTTTAATTAAATCCACGCAACAAGATTAATGAGAGAAACAGTATGCCTTAAACATTTTTCGAAGCAAAGTATGTTTGTATTTTTTTTTTAAACTCATGAATATATGGTAATTGTTTCTGAGAATATTTAATTTAAAGTTGTCGGCAATCGGCGAGTGCTCGATACAACACTCGAAAAACTTTCCTTAGTTAATTAAAGATAATTCGATTATGACAAATTTAAACATATCTTAAATGATAAGAATAAAATTTATTTTATTTACGAAGCTTAAAAACTTTTAAAGAAAAAAAGCTTTTAAGTTTATTTATAAATATTTTTAAAATAAGAAAATTTATTTTACATTCGATTTAAAATAAAAATTTAAAAAAAATAACATAAGCTGCAAAATTATTTTTAAATAAAATTGGTTTTTGATAGGAAAAATGTTCGAATTTTCTCTCTTTGCATGGTATGTCAAGTTTTGTTATAATTTCAGTTGAAATAAGAAAAATTAGTGCTATTCACCATAATACAGAGGTGAGTTTCCCATTAAAAACTTTTTATGTTGTTCACAATTATTGATGATTTCATGTTTTTATTTTTAAATTTATTTTAATTTTACTAATAATTTTATGTTTTCTTCTTGTTTTTCTTTAGATTTATTTTTAATACGTTTTTTGGTAAAGAAATCGAGATTTTTGACGACAACTGTTGCCCATTGGGATTTGCGGTAAAATCCTAAGTAATAAGTGTGAAGGAAATTTTTTTCATGTTTAACTGATGTTTGTCTGGAACATGCTCGAGAGATAGAGGTAAATAGCTTAGTAAATACAACTCTTTTATACAAATAATATAAATACAACTCTTTACAATAAAAATTTTAACAAGTCAAAACACTAAATGAAAAGTTGAATTTGAAGTGTTCAAAGTTGAATTTGAAATGTAAAAGGATGAATTTGAATTCGAAAAAAATTTTATTTGAACTGTAAAAGTTTTGATATAAAGTAAAAACCTGTATTTGCGGACTTATACTATTTATATTTTTTTTTGTAAAAGTTTTATTTGTTTTGCCTTTGAAAGTAACTGTACTGCTTTTATTGCTTTTCGCATTATTTGGTTTTTCGTTAATCCTCTGCAGCAGCTTCTATTCTATTTATAAGTTTTTATTGTTTTTTGTTTTCTCTCTATTGCTGCTAAATATAATCCTGTTGCGCATGCTCAGAATTTCTCGTTGCTTGCCTGCTGTGCGTTTCGTCCTTTTTTGCGCCCACGCACAAATTATTGCTTTGCTGTGTGTTTATAGAACCTTATTTTTTGTTGTTGTTTTTGTTTTTGTAGTTTGATATTTATCGCTTTCTGCCTGCCTAAAACTAGCTTCAGAAGATTTATTTATCTTTACTTTGTGCTGCTTTTTTCCTTTACTTTCTATCTTGCTATCAATCTCTGTTCCTCTAACATAGTTTGTGTGGGTTTGTTAAGAAAAGCCATCGAAGAATTTTCTTAGTTCCTTTAATCTTTTTCTGTCTATTTTATATTTTTTGTTTTGTTTTTGTTTTTTTCTTTTTTTTTCAAGTTTCTGTGAATTTGCTTCTATTTTTGAAGAATCGAAGATCGATTTATCTTCATCAATTTACAGGCAGCTGCCTGCCTGGCCGTTTAGGTGTAAAATTTTTGATCCTTCCGAAACTTTATGCTTTATTTTAATGGGTTTTTTTTTGTCGACACTTTAAGACTTTTGGATTTCTTATTTTCTCTATATATCTATAAAAGAGTATTTGGCAATGATTTAATATAAGTTTTATTGTAAAATTTTCAATTCAAGTTTTAATAGAGCGGGCCTCTTAAGGCTTCTTTCAATACATTAGATTAGAAATTCTTGCTTGGTTGATATTATTAAGAATCTATTAATAGACAGGCCAGTTGGAAGCCTGTTCTCTAAACGGAGCTCAGAATTTCAAATAACTGAAAGCGATAAAATTAATTCATTACGAATTAATGAAATTTTAAAAAATATAAATTTATTTCACAAGTTACAAAAAGCATTTTGAAAAACTTGATATTTCAAAAGATCATATTTCGAAGTTCATTATTTTCATGCCTTTTAGTTTTTTGAGACCTATACACTTTGCAATAGATTAATGACTAATCCAAAAACTATTATAAGATGTTAAGGCGGTCTTGGTAGTTCAGTGGTAGCGCGCTTGACTGTCACCCCACAGATCCCGGGTTCGAATCCCGGTCAGGGATCAACCTTTATTATTTTCTTACCTCATTTGTAATCCACTGAGATTAAAAATCCATAGCTATAATTACTGGTAAAGAAGTTTGTAAAGAGGATCGCTTTGCAACTTGAATTGACTGAGGTAAAGGTTGCTTCAAGTTCAAATTAATATGTACCTACGGCTTGCCTTAAACCATTCTCCACATGTTTAACTTGATTATCTCTTCCCTCCTACTAATCGGGCATCCCATTTCGAATCAAGGTAGACTTGACTAAATGTGTTTAACAACTGAGACCTTGGGCTAAAGCTGAAATAAAAAAATCAAAGTGCTTTTCAGTAAATTTAAGTTTCTGTAATTGTAGTGCAAAAAGTAATCAGGCCCCACAAAACCTCTCAGTGTTAACATTAAAAGAGACATGCTCAACAAATACGGTTGGTAGAATTATTCAAAATATTTGCCTACTGAGTAAAGTAACAAAAAGAAAATTAAGAGGGTCAGACTTACCATATTTTTTGTAGATCTCTCAAAAACTACTTGAAGATTTCATAGTTATTACAGCTCTGCTTCAACCCAGCTTTTCTTCATTTCCAATAATCATAAGAATGAAGCTATTTTTTTGGAACTTTGAAAACAGTAACAATGAAAATTGTTTTAAAAAAAAAACAAGTAAATAACAAAAATTAAACATTCTGGACTTATAACTTTGTTCAACAAAAATGGTCTTAACAATATTTTCTTTCAGGCATTAAAACTAAAAACTTTCGCAAATACATATAAAAAAAAAACCCGTTTTTTAATGTGGCAGCTTAAAGATGAAAAAATGGTCTTGGAGAATTTTATTCTCAAAAATATTTGTTATTTAGAAAAATTTATGAAATTACAAAATACTTAGAGTAACTTAGAAAAAGTTCGAATATTTTCAGCGGGGCTCTAGACATTTTTAAGTTTTTGTTTGGTTCAGACAGTTTTTCAAAAATTCGAACTTTTCGTCAAAATTTATAAAAAACACTTGTTTTGGGGAAAAAAGTTATTTTATAGTTACTGCTTTCAAATTTTGAATTCAGAAATCAATATGACAATCTCATCTAGCTTCTCCATAAAGGTTAGGATACTGTGTGAAAAAATTGACCCTCGGTATTAGACTTTCTCCCGACTGTACCAAAAAGCTTTCAACGGCTAATAATTTGTGTATCTCAAATGGTTCTGATGAACTTGTTTGATATTATTTTGAATTTATCCATATAGTATATTTATGTTTGTAGCAAAATATTTCCAACCATCTGATTTTTCTGAGCTCTGGTCAAGGTCACACTGATCACTCCTCCACTCCTACTTCTCCTTTGGTCGATATAATTAAATTAAGAGCCAGTAAAAACGAATTCGTTTAATTTTCATTGAATTGGAAAGCAAATAAAAAGTTTCAATCAAAATTCTATCTAAACACAACGATGTAAAAATTCTGCTGACCTTGAAATAGAAAAACAAGAATACATAAAACTAATACAGCCACACAAACACATACAAAGGCTCAACGAAAATAGCAGCTTGTAGAGGTAGACCAAAAACATATTGTACAGAAACAACACCAACAACAACAACAACATGAGTTGGGAAAACAAGGGAAAGCAATTTTTCACAAATAAAAGGAAAATCAAAACAACAACAACAACACAACAGCAACAGCAGCAGCAACCCGCATGTATTAAAACGGTTTCTGTTGAAATCTGATGATTCTAGGCTTGATGTCGATCGATGTTTGGAATTTATTTTAAGGTCTTGTCTGTCCCGTCCGTCCCGTCTGTCCTCAAGCTGAAGGATGATGACGATGTCGATGATTGGGAATGCAACTAAGTCCTTGCCCTAAGCTGCAGACACTTGCGCACATACAGTCAAACAAACACACATGTATAGCAGCAATGCTGGCGGCTTTGCGCAGGTACGCATGCGCAACACAAAACTTTTCTCTAGCTATGGTTCAAACAACAACAACAACAACAACAACAACAACATTTATAACAACAACAAAAACGTTACAGCAGTAACTTAGGAAAATAGGAACAACAACAGCAATAGCTAAGGAAAATAGCAACAACAACAAAAGCGACAAGTTTTGTTTATTACTTTATTATATTTTGTTGTTGGTTGACTTGTTGTTTTATTTGTGTTTTTGTAGTTGCAGCAGATGTATGCTGTCAGCTGTATGCGTGTGTGTGTGTGTGACATTGTGTTCTTGTGTGTATTGTTATGTGTTGGTGTGCGTAGGGAAAAGGATCGTGAGCACAATTTTGTTTAGAAATACTTTTTCCAATTTCTTTGCATTTTCCCTTTGAATGATATGCCCTTTTCGCTTTCTTGTTGTTGTTGTTTGTTTTTTTTTTTATTTCCTTTTGTGCATTTAGAAAATTTTAAGCTAAAATATTTTGTTGCAACTAGTGCAGCATGCAAAGCGATGCAGTAGAGACGCTTTTTGTGAATCGTTGGCATAAATGTGGGCGAATTAGAGAGAGCGAGAGTGTGTTCGAGCAAGTTTTGTGACCCAGTGCTTTGAATTGAAAAAAGCTCCCTAAAAGCTTTCAGTTCAATTGAGCTTTAAGTACAAAATAAAAATAGTGCTTTTATAGCTTTTAATTAAGAAGCTTTGGATTGCTTTTTTCGGCTTTTTTGTTAAAAATTAGTGTGCTTGTGAAGCTACCTAAAAATCAATAAAAAATAAATAACGTATAGGAGATTTTTCCAAAAAGCTCTTTTAGCTTTTCTCATTGTTAATAATGATGGCTTAATATGTGATATAAAGTGCAAGTGCAAAAAATGTATTGACAAAAAAAAAAAAATAAAGCAATAGATCTAATAATGTATCTCAAAGTTATTTAAAATTGTTAATAGCTCTAAAGTTTTTTAAGTTTTTCGTATAAAAATCTATCAAAGCTTTAATACATCACATGGCTATTTTGTGCTAATTCAATTTTAAAATGTCTTTTGACTAGAAAAGCTGAATTCTTAGCTAAAAGCTAAAAAGCTTTAAGCTGAATTTAAGAAAAATAAAAAAATTTAATTTAAAAAAAAAACCCTTGGCAAAAAATATAATTGCAACTATTAAATTTTATTAACCAAGCACACTATGTTCGATCTCTCGCTCGCTTATTTTTTGTTTTTTCCAACTCCAGGCATGCTGCACTCTAAATGCACCAATACAACTTATTCACCATACTCACCATATTCGCCATGCTAATATATTTTTCTCTTCTCTTACAGCATTTCCGCAAACAAAATCAAAAGCCCACTGCCGACCCAAGCACAACCAGCACTGGCCTTCAAGGCACATTCTGTTAAAAAGCTCTCTTTTAACCTATTCTTCTCTTTCTTTTCTTAGATACCTATACTTAACTACGCCTACATAATCTGCAACTCCGCATCGATGCAATTCAAAAAGCTATGCAACATTCAATTTGAGGTAAATAATTATATCAGAGCTTAAAAGCTTTGCGGCACCACAAGCAAAAATCATGGTAACGGGGCTACTTCATTTATAAAAAAAAACCTACTAAAAAAAAAACCACAATAAAATCATTATCATGAAATTAAAAAAAAATATAAAATTCGAAGTTTAATTCGAAAACACTTCGAAAATAATGGCTTTTGTTTATTAATCTCTTGTATAACGCAAATAAAAGCATTAAAAAACAAGCAATTTTATCATAACCACATAATTCATCAGCCATCAACAACTCATTGCAACAACAACAACTACAATTACAACAACAACAACAACAACAATAACATCAAACTCATCTGCAATTTATAACAACAACAACAGCGACAACAGCAACAACAACAAGCAAGCGCGTGCACAACATTCATTCAAACTAATTAGCCACATTTAACCACATAAAAATTAAAACAAAAACAACTACAACAAATAAATCATTTATTTACAAAAACAATTTGAAAGTTTAATTTTTTCATTTATTTTTTTTTTTTCATTTATGTGTGTATATTTTTTCATAACTGCTCTTTATTTATATAGTATGTATGGGTTTTTTTATAAATTATTTTTCAGAAATAATTTTTTATTTTAATAGATAATTTTTTTAAATTATTTTTTTTTTATATTTTAAATATAATTAAAAAATTTTTAATGCAATTAAAAATATTTTAAATTTATAATATTAATTCAAAAATTTTATCATATTCGTTTTCTACTAATTTCTTAAACTTAATATATTTTTTTGGTAGTAGTAGAACTATTTTTATACATAATTTCTTTTTTTTCCAAGTAATAGATTTTGAAAAATATTTTCTTTAAGAATAAAATAATAAAAAAATATTTTTTTTATATCCTTAAAAATATTTATATCTTATATATATTTTTTTTATTTTCTTAACAAATAAAACAAAAAAAAAATATTTATTTTAAATATTTTTATTAGAGTTTTTTCGTAATTAAATGGTTTTTTGTGTAATGTTTTTCTCAATTAGTAATTTATTAACTTTTTAATTAATCATTTGCATTTTATTAGTTATAAAGAAACATAAATATTGGTTTTCCTTTTAATTAAATTGAACTATTTAATTTCTTATTAAATAATATTTTAAAACTTTGTTTACATTTTTTTTTTAATTTCTTGGTATTGTGAAAAATGTTTTTTTAAAAAAATATATCTTTTTAAAAAATTAACTAACAATCAATAATTTTTATAAAATTGATATAACTTATAAATTGTAAATAAATATTAGAAATATTAATTTACAGATATCACCATTTTAAATTAACTTTAATTACATCATTTGCTATTAAATACTTATGTTCAGAGTTAATTTAGTTTTTTAATTGTTTTTTATTTGTATTTTATTTGTATTTTTAATTTTTATTGTTTGTATTATTATACATATTTATAGTATGTTATAGTATAGTTATATTAATAGTATGCATTATTTTTTTTTTGTATGTATTATATTTTTATTATTATTATTTTATATATTTTTCATTTTAATTTAAAATAAATTAATATTGTTTAATATAAGTTTTTTTATTAAATATCATATTTTCTTTAATATTTTTATGAAATAATTTTTACTTAACTTCCTTACTTTATATTTTTTAACTTAGTATATTTGTATTTTTTTAAATATTTATTACATAATTAATTATTAACAAACACCATCTTTTTTGCAAAAACTGTTCTTAAAAAACATTTCTTAAAAAATTTATAAGATAAAAAATAATGGATATACAAAACTTTTTCTTTTATAGAAAACAACAAATAAGTTTTATAAAATTTTTATTTCTGAGGAATTTAAAGTAAATTTTATTAATATATCATTATTTTGTTAATTAAATTAATTTTTTTTAAATTAAATATAATTAGTTATTTTATAAAATTTTGGTAAAGTTAATTAAGTTCATTAAGTTCATTTAATTTCTTTATATTTGTTTTTTTATTATATATAATTTATGATATTTAGACTTTTAATTTTTTTTTTATGTTAATTTTTAACACTTTGTTGTATCTGTTGTCATTAAACCTCTACTGCATAACCATGCCTTTAGGCACACTTACGTTAGTACTCAAATCTAGAACTGAAAACCTTTTTCCAAATTCAGAAGTCAAATCATAGATTATATATCGGTTCTATGCTCTTCGGGTAACATTTTTTGTAACGCAATTTTTTTCTAGCTGGGCGCATTTTGAAATTATTGTCAGTTGTAATTGTAAAAGTGAGCGTTTCTCACACAAAAATCATGCATTAGAGGGTTAAGCGCTAGTATTTTTTTATTCATTTAAATATATTCAACTCTTTTTTTATTCAAATAAGGCGACAGTACAAATTTTTACAAAAACAATTTTGCAAAATCTTTAGTAAAAAATACTAAACTAATATTTAATAGAGCTTAAAAAATAAATAAAAACAATATTGATTTCTAACAGTAAAGCTTTCACTATAAACTAGATTTCAGAAGGTTCAGAACTTCCCGCGCCACGACTTTAACTTTTAAGTATTTTTTTCACAAACAAAATAATCAGAATTAAAAGCTTTTTATTGGCCAATTTCAAAGAGTATTTTTTATAATTTTTAAAGCCAACATTTCGTTTTTTAGCATAACCAGTAAAAATGTTTTTGTTTTTTTTTAATTCATAAATTTTATTTTCTTTTTAATTATTTTTTTCAACTATAAAAAATTAAAAATTATTTTTATTCATTAAATTAATTTTAATTTTTAATTTTCTTGAACTATTCTGCTTTATATATAATTATTGTTTTTATTTTATAAAAAAGTTATTTTGTTTAATTTTACTTATTCTGAAAACAAAACTTTGCAAGCTTTTTATTCTTGAAAATCATAATTTCAATAGAAAACTTTTGCATATTATTATTCATTAAGTTATTAGTAATTAATTTTTTTATTAATTTTTATTTATTTTTTTTATTTTATGCCGTGAAATAACTCCCAATGAAATAACGCCCAAAAAAAAAAATAGCATATTTTTTTTTATTTTGGGCATTCTTCCATTGGCCCTTGTATTATCACTGAACCGTTATTTTTAACATGCATTTTTAAATTTAAACATTTCTTTATACAGTTTTTAGTTAATATTGTTTTAATTGTTTTAATATAAAAGTAACATTTAATTTTAATTTCTTTTTTTTTATAGTTTGTTAGTAGTTTTACACTTGCTACTTAACCGTTAGCTTTTACAAATATATTTGAAGTTGTCCTTATAGCTTTTAGTAGCTTTGCATGTTATGATTGATTTTTTTTTTTTTATTTGTTTTTGCTGCATTTTCACATCATGATGTTATATTTTACATTTCATTCCGCTTTTTTACACTCATTCTTTTCAAAGTGTATTCATTTAACTAGAATTTAATTAATTTAGAACGTTCCTTAATTTATTTTGCAGACCTCAGCAAGAAAATAACGCACATACTTTGCAAGGATAATAATACGCCGTCGTCGCTGAGCCGCCAACACATTCAACGCACGCAGCCGCGTTCTATTCTTAATACTCAAAATCGTCCACGTAGCCGCAATTCGCTTAATGCCGATGGCACTGTCAACAGCAGCAGCCAACAGCAACACGAGCAACAACAACAACAGCAACAGTTGCAAGGCACACCTGCTGGCCTTATCAATGGCAATCGCAAGCGACTCTCAGCGAATGATGTCTCGGACATGTTATTCGAATTATACAAGGCTAACGCCGCCAAAGCACCAAAGAATCAGCAGCAGGTGCTGCCTCTTAGTAAACCGGGTCAAACGTCTCCCACCTCTGCTGAGACCGAGCCGTCCAAAATTGCTGCCATTGCCACTAACGGTGCCGCAGCCGACAACATTAACGATGCGGCTTCAAAAAACTTGCAAGGCGATGAAATGGTGTCCAACACTAACGGAGGAGAGCGGGCTGCAGTCATGGGCTCACAAGCCCCCGCCCACCACGCATCATTTCATCCACGCATTAAATTCTCAAGTGTTAGCAAACCAATGACTGCTGCCGCCAATGCAAGTGCAGAGCCGAAAACGTCGACACCGGTCATTACAGCAATACCAACATCGGTATTGGTGTCCACCTCGCAAGAATCTGTTGATATTAAGCCACTGATTCATCCCACCACCGGGCTAGTAATTGAGCCCACTAGTGCTGCCGCTTCCGTCATACAGCCAGCCCCCTCAGCTGTTGCTGCTGTGGTGCCGCAAGCTGCTGCCATTGCTGCAGCCTTGCTACGAGATGGTTACCATAATTTTCAGCAACAATTGCGTGCACAGGAAATACTTAAGCTGAATCAAGTCAGTGCAGCAGCAGCAGCGCAGCCAACAGCGTTGGATACACAACCAACTGCATCGGTTAGCGGCACGCATGTGACGCCCACCAAGTTGTTTGAAAACTTTTTGCGTCAGCAACGGGCAGAGCAGCAGCAGCGCCGCTCGGAATGCGACAATAACGACAGCTCAACCGACACCAACGATGGCGACGACGAGGAGGACGACTCGCGTTACAATGGCTTTGACGACATTCATTTGATCGAAGGTTCTAAGACGGCTGCGTTCAATAACAATGGCGGCTCACAGAATATTTTTCCGTCCAATGCTCCGGCACCATCTGACTACATGTCGGATGAGTCGCAAAAATTCATGATGGCCGCACAGGCACATGCGTTTCGCAATCTCGAGTATTCGCTAAGTGACTATGGCGGTAATAGTCCTGGCGACGGTGAGCCCACGTATGAGTGCCGTCACTGTGGCAAGAAGTACCGCTGGAAATCAACGCTGCGACGTCACGAGAACGTCGAGTGCGGTGGCAAAGAGCCCATGCATCAGTGTCCCTACTGTCCATACAAGTCCAAACAGCGTGGCAATCTTGGCGTGCACGTGCGCAAGCATCACTCAAATCTGCCGCAACTTGCTAGCAAGCGGCGCTCCAAGTACTCCGTCAAGCTGGAGGGCAGCGTTATAGGTGAACCGGGCAGTGCAAATGTTTCGGATGACTCCTCCAGCAAGCTAATGATTGACTGCAGCAAGTGATTAAGAAGGAAGCAGCGAAAAACCATTGCGTTATGGAGAGTGCGAGCAAGAGAGAATGTGGGATAAGTGCGTTAGATATATCAAAGAGTGTCAGAGAAGTTAAATAGAGAGTAAGATAGAGATACAGGAGAATCATTATTGCAAGGTGCCTATTAACGAACTTCGAAACCATCTGGTGCAGGTTTACGAAGTGAAAGAAAAAAAAATTCGTAGTTTTTAAAAAAATGACTTTAACCACAGCCAACCCTTCCAAAATGCCATTTATTTATTGTTTTTTTTTCTTTTCTTAAATATCCAGCACTGACAAAGTTTGTGGACTGCACATTATGCGGATTTTTGTTAAAAAATATCATGTTAAAAAGTAAACATTTTTTGTACCGTTTTTTTTTATAATATTCTTAGATTAAGCTACAAATTATAACAAAAACAAAAAAACTATAGATCAAAAATTTCCTAAAGATATTATTTAATCATATGTAACAACAATCAAAATGAAAAACAAAACATTTCTATGACTTATTTTAAGGTTATATTTTAAACATACATCATTTATATGTTTTAAAAAATTATTTATATTTAAACAAAATCCAGTCTGTGGAAATCTTTTAAAACTTCCCAGCAATATTATTTTAAATGTTTTAATACGAAAGAACAAAAACAAAAACTTACTTCAAAATTACATAAATACTCGTTTTTGAATACTTACAATAAAACCTTGAAAAAAGGAGTTAAAAAGAATATATATATATATTTTTAAGACAACTAAACTTAGCAGTTACCAAAAGCCTTAACTCGTAAAGCTTAGAAGCGACGCATAAATAAAAGTATTTCCAAGCTTTAGTTACCAACATTTCTATACTAAAGCTTTAGGCAATGAAATAAATTAATACTATCAGTAAAGTCTAAAAGTGAAGTAGAGTTGACCTTGTTGGAGTTATTTTCGACTGTGCTCTCCTTTAAAATCAGAGTTAAGCAATGATGAAGAGTTTTGAGTTATACTAACAGTGTTTTTTTCAAATTGTAAAAAGTAAATCAAAAGTTTTTGCTCAAAATATTTAAGTTTAATAAAAAGAACCAAATTCTTCCATAACAAGTGCAGTGTATGAAATGGAGACTGTTCTAAACATATGTTTTGAAAAATAGTGTTTTGATAAAATCCCTGTTTTTAACTTCAAATACAAACTTAAACATTTCAAATGAAACTTTTTCAAATCAAATTTAGTTTTTTTACAAGTAAAAAAAAAACTCAACTTTTTGAGTTATCAAGTCTGCACGTCAAAGTGTATTTGTTTTATGCCAGAATGAACATAGGCCTTTATTATACCAGGGTGATAAGACGTAAAGTTGTTCTTCTGCCTTATAAAAGGGATAGCTGGTGTGAAGCAGTTGAAGATATTTGCATAGAAAAGGGCAACAGTATTATCGATATTTTCATAAGCATTTACAAAAAGATGTTGAAACCCATTTCTTCGAAGATTGTTAGTACTATTGTTTTATACTGTGACTGAAAGAGGTAGATGGTACTGATCCAATATTGAAAGCAGGTGGTTACTCACCAAGACTACGCAGTTTTCGATATCTGATGAAAAAAAAGGTCTATTTGTCTGATCATATTGTTAGTTACTCTATTTAACTGGTAAAGGCGAGAGTCAGAGAGACAGTTAGTATGTGGAATTTCTTTTTCATATAATAGATTTAAGGGAAAAATGTAGCATTCATCGTATGAAAGAACCCATTTAGGATTAGAGGGATTAAAGTCTCCTAAAAATATAATCGTTTCAAATGGATCCATAAGGGGTCGTTCATAAATCACGGGAGCGATTTAAATTAAATAAAACTCACTTATGAGAATTCATAGTTGTTTTTGAAGCGAAATACAAGCCGAAGATAGGACACGATCTTGAACTGATTTCCTCTTTCTGCGAAGGACAGTACAAGTCCAGTACAAGAAATTTTTGGAACAAGATTTTTCTCAAACTACTGCTGTAAAGAGAACAGCGTTACTATATCTGATACCCCCTCCCCCTCTATCGTTTTTCATCGTAGTACATTTTAAAAACCCTCCCCCCTAAATTGGAAGCGTAATTTATGACCCATTTTTATCTAGCGTTCGGTGATGGGAATTCGTAAAAATAAAAAAATAGGTGACCTATTAGCCATCTTAAATTTTAAAATTCTGACATCAGATTCGAAATCAGCGATCCCCTAAAACTGTTAGACAATGTTTAAAACTCTTAAAAAATATATTATTAGGTGGCAACCCTATTGTTGAAATATCATAATTTTGAAATTCTGACATCAGATTCGTATTCAGCGACCCATTTTTACCTAGTGATCAAAAACAAATCATTGTATGTATGCATTTCTTATGCATTTATTAAGACATGTATGTACTTGAAATTTTTGTAATAAAATTCTCTATCACATGAGAGGGCTAACTTTTTCTCTCCCATATAATTATTTCGAGATATAGGGCTTCAAACATTAAATATATTTATAAAAAAACGAAAAAAGGGGTTTTTTTTTTACCTGTTTGCGATCATAACAGCCATATCACTGATGCTATTGGCACATATTATACCTTCAAATTTTCATCTGACTTTCCTCTACTACATGCAATTAAATTAAAATTCATTGACTGAACATGTAAGTTTTCATAAGAATTTATGTGAAGTATGTGTTGCCAATAGTGGATTTTTTAATTTTGCCATTTACATAAAAAATTGGGGTCAATCGAAAAAAAATCATTACGATATTAGGATTCTATGGAAAATTTTACTATAGAAAATGCTATTGCAATTCGTTGTGGTGAAAGTTTTCGTAAATTTGTGGAGTAGTGTAATGTAAAATAAGGCCCAACATTTTGGGCGATTGTCGATTCGTCGCTCCAAATTATCAAATTTCAGAATTTTGAGTTCCTGCAGGTGCTTTTTGGCAAACATTAGTATTTTTTTTTTTTTTTTTTTTTTTTTTGTTATTTTTGAACATACTGGGTTTTGTCATGTAATTCTTCCACTTGGAGCATTATCCTGACGATATTTTAAACCCATGACTATTTACCTCAGCCTGATTCAGCCTCACCAATTTCCTATTGCTTATGTAGATGTTATCTTTCTTAGCTTTCGAGGTAAAAACTTTTAGCCCAGCGATGTTCAATAGTTTCGATACTCTGTTGTGAGAACCGTTGAGCTCCTCAAGTTTACCATCCATTAGAGACTACCTGTTCATTGTTGGTAAATCGTTTACCACCGAGTAATTTTTCAAGTTTGAAAACAGAAACCAATCCGAGGGGGCTAAGTCTGGCGAATAGGGTGCGTGAGAAAGCTATTCGAACTTTAACTCATTGATTTTGGCCATTGCGAAAACGGAAATGTAACCTGGTGCATTGTCTTGATGAAATAAAAATTTATTTTTCACCAAATGCGGCCGTTTTTTCTTCACTTTATCACTCAAACGCTGTAATAAGTTCGCATAATACTCGCCTTTGATTTTTTTTTTTTCTGAAGTTGATCAATGAAAATGATTCCAAGAGCATCCCAAAAAACTGACGCCATTACCTTGCCTGCAGATGGAACTGTCTTCGCCTTCTTTGCAGCCGATTCTTTCCTTTCAGTCCAAGTCAGGTCAATGACTGTTCCTTCGTTTGTGAAGTGATGGATTTATAATTCATCCATGGTTATGAATCGAAGTAAAAACTGTCCTTTATTGTTGTCAAACTTCGCCAAACATAGGATTGAAACATTATTACGATGCTGTTTTGTTTCATTGCGAGTAATCGCGACATCCATCTTGCGGAGAGCTATCTTATGTCCAAATTTTCAGTCAATATGCTATATACAGTACTTTTTGAAATGCCTGCTATCTGTCTGCTACCTCGCTCTCTTTCTGTCGATGGTTATCTAATACCATTTTGTGAATTTTCTGAACCATTTCTGGTATGGTCTCATTTGGTTGATAACTGCGATGTTAGTTGATACGGCCTCGTTTAAACTCTGCCATCCAACATTTTACTGTTTTAAACAAAGTAGAAAGACTCCCCAGAATAGAATCCAGCTACGCTTTGATATTGGTTAGACTTGGCCTTTTAACTGAAAGTATTGTATCATATAATGATGACCAATTTTTTCCATGTAAACAACAACCAAAATATATAGGTCAGATCAGGTACTTCTGGGATTACCCGAGTATAAGAATATAGGTAAATAGCAAAATAGATAATTTAATTTTGTTAATCGTCATTTTATCTCTCTGTGACTTAATTTTGTGAGCACAAGTATATATAAGATATATACCAGAAAAATTGTACAGCTTTTTTAAAACTTTTTGAAGCTTCCTGTTGCTTTAAAGAAGTAGTCAAAAAATGGGACAATATTTTCTGGCTCCTGAAATCATTTTATTTATGCATCGCTTACTCCAGACATATTAGTTAATCAATTAACCATTAATTACTGTAGGTTAGATTTAACAAAACGTAACCATTTTTTAAGCTATTCTAAAATTCCAACCCGATCTCTGCAGAATAAACTTTTTGACTGATTTTGGTTAAATACTTTTTTTTTTATTTTAAACACCAGCTTAACTTTTTATGCAAATATTATAATTTTTATTTTGTAATGCATGAATTTTTCTCAAGACTGAATAATAAGTTTTAAACTTTTATGTATTTTAAAATGTATTCTTTTCTTTTAAGTCAACTAAAGTTTAATTTTTCCAAATTTGACTGAAAAATTATTCATTTAAGAAAAATATTTTTTTTTTAAAGGACCAAAAAATATATAAAAAAACCGAAAAAATATTCATAAGAGCTATAAAATAAGGTTATCTTTTATATTCATTTAAAAAATTAACCCTTAAATGACACACTTGCACATATTTGCACTGGTTCTACGGACCTAATTCAAGAACGATACACATATTGCAGATTTCAACTATTGAATTCCTTTGGGTTTGGGTCTCTAATGCATGTTGCCTCAATCTAATTTCGTACGTATTTTTTTTTTTATCCTTAAAACACACTATTTAAAGCATAAAACAAAATAATATGCAAAAACAAAATAATAACAAATTCTTTTTTAAATTCCTTTTTATTATTTTTTCTTTTAAAGGCCCTTTACTTAAAGGATTATACGCTGAAAGGAGACCGAACAAACTCGATTTTTATAAAAATTTATATATGTACATTGTGTGGGAACTTTTAATTTCACTTTCATGTTTTTTATTTGTAAATATAATTGTTTTTACAGCTACTGTAGCCGATCTCTGCGAGCTCCTCTCAAAAAGGCAACTTGCCTTGAGCACGATATTTCTGGACTGGACATCTAAAATGAAAAAATCTTAAAAAATTAAATTAATCGAAAAATTAATATTTCGAAAAATTAATTTTTTGCTTATTCCTCGATTAAACAAAATACTAATTTATAACAAAATGGCAGCTTTCTTCTCATCAAGAAAAGGGCGATTTTCAACATAAATTTAGGTCTTACATTTTTTATAAGACAAAATGAAAAAATATTTATTGTTGAGAAGAAACCTTCGATTATTTACTAACAATTATCCTTGAAAATCCTTGTGGCGTCCGTGTCGTAGTTGGTTAAAGTGCGTGGTCTCTACGTCGAACCTGGATACCCGGGTTCGAATCCCAGCAGCGACAGAAAATTATTTGAAATAAAATAATTTTTCTGTACGGCCGCCACCTCTCTCCAGACAATGGCAAACCTCAGAGAGTAATCAAAATGCCATGTAAAGCTTCTTGAGAACAAGAACATTCCGTTCATCGTTCAGTAAAAAAATTCTAAACATAGTAATAAGATTTTTTCAACTTACATCGCGTAGTCTATTCCAGGTCCATATACCTTCTGGGAAAAATTCGCAGGATTTTATATGGAAGTGATTTGAAAACATTCCTCATAGTATCTTTGGGAACTTATGAGAAGTTGTAAATCAAATTTTTTTTTCAAACCGCTTTCTTAAGAATGTTTGTGGAAACGGTAGCATTAGAAGTGACTTATGGAAGGTTTTTAATTAATATTGTTTCCAAACCGCTTCTTAAGGAATGCATGTGGAAAGTTTTGCTTGTTTGGGGGTAATTTCAGGTTCAATTTATTTCGAATAATAAAATCCCGAATAATAAGTCAGCCTCAGTAGTCGAGTAGGTAGCGTGCTTGACTGTCGCGGGTTCGCGACATTTTTAGTTGTTATTTATATGTTGTTGTTTCCACATTCCACTCCAATGACATAGCGTGTATAGAAAGAAATGAAGTGCTTATATCCGGGAATGTTTCCATTTCTCAGAGGGTAATTATTCCTTTATTCCTTCGGCAGCTTCTAAACCAACTAATTCTGAGGGGGATGTCCCCTTACAAATGCGAAAGGAATGTGTTGATTCGGAAGACGGGTGATAGTTGTTTGGTGGGTGGAAAGATGGAGTAGTGTAGTAAAATCTGTTTTAAATGTACACATCTCCAAACTGCCTGGAAACATAATTGCAGGAAATTTTTTTCACAATTTTACTGTATGCCTGAAGAATAAATTATCTCGGTAATGCAAGATTCTACTGGGCATTAAGGCAATGGTATGGAGGTGGGCTTGGTGAGTTACTCAAGTGGAATTGGGAGACAGATGAGCTGATAGCGTGAGTTCATGTATCTCCCTAGAACACTTCGCCCGATATTACCCATAAGGCAAGGCTTCGGCAACAAACAATGCACAATAAGAGAGTTGGCCAAGATAGTTGAGATGAGATGAAATATTTTCATCCCCTATCAAATACATTCAAATACTTCGTTCAAATTAGTTCAGAAGCTCTAAACAAGATCTCGAAGAATTGCACTGCATTTTCGGCCTGATATAGATCATGCTAAAATCAATCGGAGTGAATTATTTCTTACACCGATTTAAGAAACCTAGATACTTGGCCGCTTCTTTCGACAAATCATATTGATATGAGCATTTCGAAAATCAAATTGGATTGATATGGTTAAAACCTCAAGAGCATCTGACTCCACAAGATCCACAACATTCATATTAAAGGCAGCTGAGGGACAATTCATTTGCTTTTGAGCTGACAGGCAACACTGGGTCTTGCTAGCATTAACCTCGACTCTATAAAAAAGCCCTCAGTCGGAGATTTTTTCACGTCATTCAGATGCATGTCTCTCATATTTTATCTTTTTCTCTTAAACTCCAAAGAGCTCGGGCGGTTATTGAAAAATTTGAATGACAAATGCTACGGTCGTCCGCAAACTAATGAATTGGGAGATGAGTCAATGACAAAAGGACGGTGATAAAAACCCAGAAACAAAGTTAGCGATAGGAATGGACTGGGTGAAATGCCATGGCACGATACACTAAGAAACTTCGTCGGACAAACGTGAAATTTTCTCGTATGTGCATAAAGATATGTACATTGGGAAAACAAAATAGGAAAAATTGATTTTTTTGGGCTCCTGACTGCGTATTTAATTAATTAATAAAAAAAAAAAATTCACGAATGGATTGCGGGGGGAAATACCACTGTTCATACCATACGGAAAGTTTTCCCTTTATTGTTGCTAAGTGTTTTAAGCAATCAAAATGCGTTGGTGCGAATTCGCCCCAGCGTGGCATTTAAGATAATTTAGGTGTAGTGTGTCATTTAAGGGTTAAGATTATTACGTCAATAGAACTTGCATGGTTTTGTAGGCAAATTCGAATCAATATCAATACTTTAACATTATTTTTTTCAATGCATTCTCTGCATAACATTCACTTTCTTAGTCATCAATATCATCATTGTCAGCCATTCATTATTAATAATTATTATCTATAATTTTTATTTATTTTTCATATACATGCTTACATACACATACATATATATTTATTTTTAATAATATTTTCATGCGTATTTTTATTCTCTTTAACCAATGATATTCTTACTTCAAGTTATTTTTAAGTATTTTTTTTTTCGTGTTCTTAAGCCAATTAAAATATTCAACATTTTTACGAAACATAACTCGGTCGCACACTCGGTTTATTTTCAAAATATTTTTTACGTCATTTTCTAATTTCAAAATTATTTTTAAGCGCAATTTTTAAGTTAAAATATAAGTATAAAAAACAAAAACAAAAAATATCAAAAGACCAAAAATAATATAAGATTGATTAAAAAAAAAAAAAATCGCGTAGAACATTAAAAGCAAAGTCATAAGATTATTATATCATCATATTTGAAGCAAAACTGTAAAAAATTTCATTTAAAATCTATGCCAAAACTTTTTTCTTATCAACAAAAAAAAAAAAAAAACAGCGGCTAAACATTAATATTCTCTTAACACTAAACCTACCAATACTTCATGTACCACATTTTGGCACATGAATAAAATAATTTTTTTTTCAAATAATGATATAAATTGTTTATTTATTAAATTTAAGACACATAAAAATAATACAAAATTTTAAAATTGGTCATTTGACCCGTCGTGGTAGGTTTAGTGTTAAAGCTCTTTTACTGACTGATAATCTTTAGAGCAAAGTTCATCGCGGGGTCTGATGAGTGTATTTGGTTAGATCAAATCAAAGGTAATCTGACCTCTAAAGATAATAAAGCTATATTATGAGCGGGTCATGCTTTACACAAAATTCATGGAAAAACTTTTATGAATTTGAAGTGGTTTTTGCGATTCCATTGATGGTTAAGCCAACAGTTGCAAAATTAAAATGACAGTTCTCTGATAGTCATGGACGGTTAGAAGGGTAAACAAAAAAAGTACTCGTGAGTACTTGTAATGGTGAAAGTCATAGAAACAATATGTCACTGGTGTAAGACATAAAATCAAGTTGCACTTCATACAATACACCTGAATAGCAGATTTCTTGCAGTATTTGCACCTTTTTTGGCCTTAAGAACCTGTCATTTCAGGACTATGTCCATTATCATCAAATCGCTCGGCCTCACATAGTATTTTAGTCTATTCCAACTTGAGATGCACTTGGTTTTGCTATAGATATCCTGCTGACAGTAATGTGCTTATATTTGCAAAGATTGGTAGTTATTGATACACAAAAATCAGCCAAAGAATATTTCGGTATACTTAGTACTCTCATATGTTTTAATGCACGGGTTTTTGCTCATTAGGGCGTATCGAATTACAATTTTTTTCGAATTTCACATTCTAAGAGGTCTCAAAAGTTGCATGGGGTTGTCAAGATTACCCAACAAAAAATTTAAGGAAAAAAAAGGATGTCTTCCTGTCCCGCAAGGACTAAGTTGTTTTTTGAGGAAAACAGTAAAAAATAACGACCTTAAAATGCTTTGACTTTTATAAAAAAACTACGTATGTCTTAAAGCAAAAGTAGGTATAGGCTTAAACTAACAATATATTGGTAAACACCATGCCACTCACGATTCTTATCCACAGTGTCCTGTGGATTTGTCCGATTTTATTTTCTATTTTGATACTTAAAAAAAAAATACTTCCAAACATGAAATTTAACAATTTCATCAACAAATATCAAAATAGAAAATAAAATTGTGGCCTTAAGCTGGTATTTTAAATTAAAACTTTTAGACAGGGTGTTGTTCAGGAATATTTAAAAAATCTAAATTGAGCAAAGTTTCTTCGGTACCATTTCTGGTACCCGAGATATAAAATCTTATGTTCATTTTTTTGAAAAAGTTAAAAAATTGCATTCAAGTATACATTTCTCAAAAATAGGAAAAGGCATATGCAAAAATTATGCTTATTATTAATTCGGCAACTTTAAGAAATACGTAAACAGTATAATCAATACCACCAAAATTTAGACTATTGGGTTACAATCAAAAGTTCTGTGCTATCTCGATTACAAATTTAGCTTCGAATATCCTTCACACAGGACACTGTGGATAAAAATCGTGAGTGGCATCGTGTTAACCAATATATTGTTAGTTTAAGCCTATACTTACTTTTGCTTTAAAACATACGTAGTTTTTTTTATAAAAGTCAAAGCAGTTTAAGGTCGTTATTTTTTACTGTTTTCCTCAAAAAACAACTTAGTCCTTGCGG
Organism: Pherbina coryleti; assembly: GCA_943735915.1. Classification (NCBI taxonomy): domain Eukaryota; kingdom Metazoa; phylum Arthropoda; class Insecta; order Diptera; family Sciomyzidae; genus Pherbina; species Pherbina coryleti. Next base: position 63,881,815 of record OX030950.1, read on the forward strand.
GACAGGAAGATATCCTTTTTTTCCTTAACATTTTTTTTGGTTGATCTTGTCAACCCCATGCATTTTTTGAGACCTCTTAGAATACGATCTAAATTTTTCGATACGCCCTATTGCTCATAATATGAAAACATACATTTTTTCAAAATTATTTTTGTTATTTATGGAGTCATTCAATAGCTACATATTGTAGAACAACTTATTGGTCATCATTTGCTTTCCAGCACAAGTGAAGTCGATCAGGTCAGTCATCGATCGCAGCACGCACGACATGCATAGGAAATTTCTCCACTGCTCGGACAAGAGCACGCTTTAGTGACTTGATATTTGGGTATCGAGTAGAGCAAGTCATACCCTCTAACACGGACGATAATTTGTAATCCAATGGGTTCAGGTCTGGGCTACCCGTTGGCCACTAATGGAAATGAAGTTCGTTATATATTGTTTTTGAGCCACTTTTGAGCCAATTAATCCTTATGAGCCGGCGCAGAATCTTGTTGAAAGGTCCCCGGCTTGTTTTGAAATAATGTCGTGTAAGAGGCTTCACAACCAATTCCAAAATATCAGATTCATACACCTTCGCCGAAGTTTTAACTCCTTTTTCACAAAAATGGAGCTTGGTGACTCCATCATAGGCGACTACCCACCAAACCAGCTCACAGAAGCTGGGTGGTGAGCTATCTGAACTTTCGGAACGGATTCTGCTGCATGTCGTGGTGACAGAGTATACACTCTATTATTTTGTTTATTGAACGATTCTTCGATGGTGAAAATTTTTTCGTTAGTAAATAGAATTCGTCTGTGGGTATAATCCACGTGTTTGAGAAGTAACAGTTTTGATTTTCGCTTACGTTGTTCCTTTAACGCTACTGTGAGAAGGTGCCCGGTGTGTCTTTTTTGTATGCTCTGAACCCCAAGTCATATTTAAGAATGCGAGAGATCAATAGCACCGAGATTTGCTTGTCTTACGCGACAAGATTTTCTGCTTTCGCAGCGGTTTTCGCTTGATTCGAGTCTTCACCGCCTTGATGACTTGTGGTGTTCTTACAACACGCGGACGGCTGAATTTTGGACGGTTGATTATTCCACCAGTATCCTCAAGGATTTTGGACGGTTTATTATTCCACCAGTATCCTCTAAACAACTTTACAGTACGATACACAAAATTTCGAGTGACTCCGAGCGGTCGCAAGATCCGAAAGATATCCATGCTACATTTTTATAGACCAACTATTACAACACGATTTTCAAGCGAGCCCCATTCCATGGTTATAAACAACTGCCGCCGAAAACTTTCTTCGCGAAAAAGAAGCATAAATGCTAAATGTCAAATAGGCGTCAAAACGATGCGAGTGCGTTCAGTAATTCACTTAGAGTGAGCACGTTCAGTTGTGTACCAAAACATATGAGAGTACTAAGTATTATCTTAGATAATATGAGAGATGATAGAAAATTCGCATCATAGGGTTACGTCATGGTATAATTATACAAGGTAGCATTGACAACTGCTTATTTTCTCTTCTACAAGAAAACATCTCCTGTCAAAAACAGCTTTTTGTGTATATGCATCTGCAGCTGCTGTGGTTGTTGTTTTTTTCACTTCAACTTTTTCAACATTGTTTGTGTTTTCAATGGCGGATTGTGAGCGCTCTTTTTTTGAGTATATTTTTTGACAAGAGATGTTTTCCCAAGCAACTGTCAATGCTACCTTGTATTATTATACCATGGGGTTACGTGTCCTCAATCGAATGTGTTATCAGCCCATCAAACCATTCATATCATCAACGCCGACCATATCTTGATTTTAAAACCATATTTTTCGCCTGCTGTTAATGACGATTTTGGTTTATTTGTTTGAAAACGACTTGATGTAGTTACTTCTCCTTCGTTGCTTTTATTCAGAGAAGTTTTTTTTATTTAAATTTAATGTGCCCTTTTGTTTAGTTGTTTAGTGTTTAGTTGAGAAACAAAAATTTCACCTGATTTAGCGAAATGGTCCAAAAGAGTTTTATATTTTGTTTTTTAATTCTTGAACCGAAAAATTGGAATTCAGTTTCATCCAGTTAAAAATCCTGATCTATGTATACTAACTTCATGAACCTATGAACCTGAACTTCATGCTAACCGAAATGAACGCCTACTGATCGCTAAGAAGCTTTGGTATAAATTTTTTATGTGATTTTATCAGATTATGCAAAAAATTATGGAACCACAAAATATTAAATAATTTAAAAAATTGTGCTTTATTCAAACAACAACTGAATAACACAACCCCCACCCACCGTACTGGTGCTTAAATGGGTGAACTTGCTTTTGTTACTAGCAAAATTTTGTGGTTCTTATAAAAACAAAAGAAAATACCAGCACATAATTTCAACCCATTGCTGTCCAATGGTGCTCTAGTTAACAAACAATATTGCGCGTTAAATTTTCTGTGAAATGTACGTAGCAAAAAAAGAAAAAAAAAATTGCATCATTTAGACTGAAATTTTAAAAAAAATTTATAAAAAGATTCACTACTTTTAAATGATCACTAATTGTAGATTAAGTTTGCTTACGTAGATTTTGAAGTAAGCTATATTTTTTTAATATTTTCAAGAATTTAAGTCATATCATGTTCGAGTCATTAAAAAAAAAAAAAAAATACAAACCAAGTCAGCTGCGCGAAAGCAGTCAAAATCTGACAACATTAAAAAGATGTTAAAAGCAACCAAATTTAATTAAAAAAAAAAAAAATACGAATAAACAGCGGTTTATAAAACTATTGTTTACATGCCAAAAGTAAAAAACAGACAAACGCACATTCGAAATTTGCATATTAAAAAAAAAAAAATATATATATAAATATAATAAAAATTAATGCAAAAATCCATAAAATTTCAAAGAAATTAAAATAAAGCTCAAAACTTTTTTTAAGCAATTAAGTCAATACATATAAATATAAACATATATATTTTTTATGCATTACTTATATACAAACATAAATTTTAGAAGAAAAACAAACATGCGTTGTTTTTTACGCAATGATTAAATTCATTATCATTACAATATAATCCAACATTCATATTTAAAATATTCTTTATTTACTTATTAAAAAAAAAATAAATAAAAATAAAGTATTCAGTTATACAATAACGAAAATAAGCAAGTTTTTATTATAACTTAAAATTAAACTGTTGATTGTTCTCCATATAGAATTCATTATAGTCGATCGCAAGGAGTTCGCTAGACGTGTGCACAAAAGTCGCAAGCCGATAGCGAAACCAAAGCTCAACGCATCCAAGTTGAGTCCTAAGCCAATAGTGCAAAAGGTGGAAATCTTTAAGCCTTTTCTAGGTGCTGCTTTTGCAAAGCCGCAATTGCAAACGAAGAAAAGTTCCGACATCAACATCATGGAGCTTGCAGCGCTGTTAAAGAAAACCTATGCCAAGGTTTGAGATCTTATCAAAAACAAAAGCAATCATCTAATTAGCTCTGAGTTTGGCAAAAAGCATAGATTGTATTGAATACAATTTTGCAGTTTATTACAATATTATTTGACATTTTGTACTGTTTTGTGAATATGACAATTTGTTTTGTTGAATGTGCAATGAATATGTTTTAATATATTTTGTTTTATTTAAATTTCTATTGTCTTACATTAATTATTTAACATTAATATATGGGATAAATTGAAAGCTAATTTCTTTGATTAATTCAAAAATGTAAAATGCTTTAACATGGAATAATAGACAGGCAATACTACAAACAAGAGGTATTGGAAGGGATATAAAAAAAAACATTGAATGTGTGTATTTTCTTGAAATTATTAACAATAACTTTTCGTGCTAGCCTCGCTAGTAGGTGCAACCAATGGCAATGCTGAGAAAATCTTCGAATCCAATAGTTATTGTGCCATTCTGTTCGGTATCGCGTAGTCTAAATGCCTCGGTAAAGCGTTGTATCTGCACGCATAGTACAATAAATTGATCGACGGATAGCTCCTTCTGTTCCTGTGGATCGCTCTTTTTAATTAAAAATTTGATAAACTCCGGCGTGAAACGGAAGCCCATCTGTGTGAAGGCTGTAGGGGTGAAGAAATGAAAATTAAAAAAAATATGGATTAATATATACATAAAAATAAATAATTTATAGAATTTTCTTAAACTGTAATTATAGAAGCTTGAACTCCAAATCGGGGGAGTGTTATCAACTTTAATGGTTAAAAATAAAAACATGAATATGGTAAAAAATAGATTCGTATTTGTAAACCATAAAATCAATTGAAAATATTTGGATAATTTTAAATAAATTATATTTTTGACTATAAAACCTTATTTTTTAATTCGTTTCGAGAGCTCATTTCGACGGTGAGTTCCAATTCCGACAACTGAATTTCACCTTTTTATTGAAAACACACGATACGATTGGTACATTCCATTCTTAGAGGCTTGTCAAAAAAGGCATTACAATAAATTTTAATTCAAAACATGAAAATAATTGTATGTACAGAAATTTTGTATGGAAAGTGCTGCCTCAGGAGCATAACATTTAAGGATAAACCTTGGAATTGTATTCATTGAATGCTCGCTTGTGAAGGCAAGACATTATTCCCGGCTCCAAAAAAAGGGAATACATCCGTGTACATTTGTGATGATCTAAACCATATCGATCACTTGTATGGTATACAAATAATCGTACGCGATAGCACCCACGTAATCTACTAATAATATCGCTCTTTTCCAAATGAGATCTCAATCTGTGTACCTTTGATACCTTTGATCATGATAACGCATATGAGAATTATGATGCTGACAGTTCGTCATGTACACGAGCGTGTACGAAAATGAGTAACGTACGGGCTTGCTTGCATACCTGAGCAGACCTTTCCGTACCCTGACACCAATCATTCAACTTGGCGATGTTATGACACAGTAGAAGGGCTGGTGCTTGATCGATCTGAATCCTTGAGATATACCTATTACAATGTGAAAGCTTGTTGATTAATTTAGGGCGAGCTATGATCGTGCGACCCAGGTTCGAACCCCAGCAGCGACAGAAAACTATTTGAATTAAAATAATTTTTCTGTACGGCCGCCACCTCTCTGCGGACAATGGCAAACCTCACAGAGTAATCAAAATGCCATGTAAAGCTTCTTGAAAACGAGAACATTCCGTTCATCGCCGTTCGGAGTCGGCGTTAAACATGTAGGTCCGGTTCTCGGTCAATTGTGTACAAACTTAATAACACGCACAACGCAATTGATCATAAGAAGCTATGTCAAAGTCCTTTCAAGGGCTGAAATGGCCAGTTATTTATTTATGCCCGTGAATACGCTTTCATGGAGATCTTCTCAACGAGCCCATGTTTGTTTTTTTAAGGTTTTTACTATATATTTGTTATTTTACATAGCAAAATTTAATTCATATACAAAATGTGGTTTATAGAGTTGGCATGGGATGGATATGTGTTTCTTCAAACAAAACTAAGCTCCTGGTGTTTAATTCTTAACCATGACAACCCAAAAATAATAAAAAAATCTATTGCATCCCACCAGTTCCTTTAATTGACAATTTTCCATAAAATTTGTATAACTCGACAGTTCAACAAAAAGAAACACATACGATATCTTCTGTCATCTTTTGAAATACTAAAAATTAGTTTTTATTCTATTTTTATTTAATTCTTGGCAATTCTTGCCCTTTAAGGGCTTAGACTGAACTCCTCAAAACATTTCGCACTCCATCTTCAAATCAGGCACAACTCAAAATTTACAAACTTTTACTTTTTAATGTTAAACTATTCGTAATGATAACCTCCATCAACTATCAAAATTTTGTACTCATCTTTTTAATCTAATTTAAAAAAAAAGTTTTGTATGAATTCCTTTGAAAAACAAACTGGTTTTTTGCTTCTGAAAATTTTGAGTTGTGTCTGTTTTGAAGATGGAGTGCGATTTGTATGTTGTATGAGTGTTTGCTTCACTCTCAGGTTTTTCCCGATATTTTCATTTGTTGAGTGTTTGCTTCAGTCGGTTTTTCCGATATTTTCCTCTTTTGATTTCAAGTTCATCGAAATGTATATACATGCACATCATTTTTTTGTTAATTATTTTGTGATGCAGTGAAAAGAACTTACTACAATACACATATTATGACACACATACATAGATATATATATCATCTACAAACTGTCGCAGAGGATATAATAATTATCTTTTTATCTTTGGTACCATTTGAACCGAAACTGGTGGTTGTCAACAAGTTATTCTTGAAGATAAAGCAATGTTTGCAAATTTTCAATTGTGGTAATTGTTAAATTTGTAGAACCTATCAATTGTACAATACATACATAAATTGCATAAATGAACAATACTTGTTTATAATAAAACTAGTTTTATAAGTAAATTAAAATAATCTAGAATAAACAAACATTCATTGCTTGCCTTGTATCAACTCGTGCTCCTCAATGTGACCGGAACCATCGCGATCATATGTCTTGAAGGTCGTGAGCCACTGATTAATATAGTTGTAAAGTTTTTCAAATTCGTAGATGTCGATGGTGCCGCTGGCATCATTGTCGAACATGCCTAAATAAATAAAACAAGCAAAAGTTCAAAGAAACGCAGAATTCGCAAAAGCATTAGAAAAAAAGAGCTATAATGTGCTAGACTATAATTAGCAGCCACGACGTCCGATTGACGTCATGCCCCACCCACCGTAGCCCTAGAAGTTCATGTGCTTACTTATCATGAGTTTGCAAGCGTTGTCTGAGAAATTCTGCCCCTTTCCATTGACTAGCGCTGCTTTTAGTTCATCGGCATTTATTTTTCCGGAGCGATCACGATCGACCATTGCAAACCATTGTTGAGCCTGTGGTGATACCTGTGCATTTTGCGGGGGGAAAGCACCTGGTGGTGCGGAGTAGCCGCTGGGCTGCTGGTAGGGATTGTAACCACCCTGTTGGAAGTCGAATTATTAGCATGTTCAGTTGGCATAATTATATTTCTTAAAACTCACTCCGTAGGACATGTTTAAGCAATATTTAGTAAAGAAAAATGGATTTCAATGATTTTATGCCCGAATTGCACAGAAATTTCACTTTTCAATAAAATTTTCCGATGGAATTTGACAGACAAACTAATTGTTTATGCGTGATTCAGAAGAATGCTATTGTGAATAGACACAGTCTAGCAAGCGCTGGAGGAGAGGGTTATTTGATGAATTAAAGCAGCTTACACATTAGCCAGATTGTGAGCTATAGTTCACATTATCAAATATTTCAACAAACTGTTGGTCAAAGACATAATAGCATCCCTGCAAGACAAGTACTGGTTAAATGATTCGTTATTTAACCAATAGTGCTGTCGGAAATTTCGGTTAGTCTGTAGAACAAAGTTTCTATCAGTTTGTTAAGGGCAATGTGAAAAATCTAACCAAAACTCATGTATAAGTGTGATTTCATATCTCTTTCTTACGCAAGTATGTATTTCAATGTCTTGCCGAACACAGCTGCTCTGCTCACACTAACAACAAATTCCGTAAAGAATTTCATAACAAACTCAGCTGTGTACTTAAGTACGCAGTTAGCGTCTCGCAAAATTTTTCCGTCATAGTGTAGTGGTTAGAGCGCTGGCCTTTAACGCAAACATGCGTGGGTTCAAAACCTTGACCAAATAAAGCCAAATTTTTTTCTTGTAATTTTGCTTAGAAATGTTTTTTTTTTCTTTTTTTATTAATGGGTAGTATTTACAAAAGATAAATTGAAGTAAAATATTTAAAGAAAATAAAAAAACAAAGCCCCAGAATAACGCTGTTATTTTTTATTCTAGCAAGGAAATCTTGCTTTTCGTTAGAAAGAATGATGTGTTTATTTGTCTGTTTTTAATCACTTTTGAACTATATTTTATTCACTAAACACAATTGAAAATCTTTATGCCTCATGCGATATTTGAACCACGGTCCTCTGTCATATAAGTTCCATATTCTACCCACTGCGCCACGGCCACTATCATTCAATTTGGTTATTTTAGGATATTATTTATTGCGTGACTTACACTTGCACCTCTTAAAGTTTTTTTTCACACCCTCAGCTTGTTTGCTGCGTAATTTAATGTTTATATTGTTGTCTCATTCTGACAAAATTGACAAGTGTGAAATAACTGAGTAAAAAAATGTATTAGTTTTTGCTGCAAATGTTGTGATTGTGTTGGAGTTTCAGTTAGGCATGTCTTGCAGGGATGTTTCACAGCACTCTGAATCAAGTATTTTGGCTTGCGAATTAAGAATGTGAAATGGCATGTTTCCACGAAGAAATCTTAATTCAGTTTGACAGCTGAAACTATGTAGAGCTGAAAGAAATATTCGCTTTGACAGCTGACTTTGACTTTTTGTTTTGTTTGTCTTTCTTCTATTGCTGTTCTCGATTCATTTTCGATAAAAATTAGAGATAAAACCAATTTCTACTTGATTCGAATGTTAATTCAAACTGAATCAACTTCGAATGAGGTAATTCAGCTTGTCAAATGTTGCATTCAGCCTCGAATTACGAATGAGAGCCGAATTATGTTGTTCAGGGTGCCGTGGAAACATGCCATAAGCTTTATAACAACCGACATAGCAGTCATATAATTAAAAAATAACTGAAAAGAAAGATCTCTTAAAAAAGTCAAATGAAAGAATTATATAAAGCAGCCTTCTTTTATTTTAAAGTGACTGTTGACAGTTTATGAACTCTCTTAAAATAATTTTTGACTCTTAAGCTATGTATCTGCTCGAAATATTGCGATTTTTTAAAGCAATTTCAAAGTGTTTCCATCAGACATGTCGTGACAACTAAATTTAATTTGACAATTCAGACTTCGTTTGCTTGCTTCCGATTGGTTGCCTATTGTTTTTACTTTTTGGAAATCATTAATCAGTTGTCATTGTCCAATGTCAATATGACAATTTGAACACTAGCTGAATAGTACTGGACAGTGATGTTTAACTTTTCAGGGATGCTGCATTGCATTTTATGAGATTTTGTATTCGATTTTGTTGATATCAAAAGATTTTGAAATCTTGAACTTGAATGAATATCTCAGTAGATTTCAGTGCAGATAGATTTTACGAAATCGCGAAAAATCTTAAGATTTCAAACAGAAGAAAACAGTATTATACGATGATAAGCTCAAAATAATTTTGATTTAATTTTTATTTTTGAATTGTTAATTTTTCAAAATATAGTGTAAGATAGTATGGAGCCCAAAGAAAAATAGATTTTGTTTGACAATAATTTAATTTTGAGAAACAGATGAAAATCGAAACGAAATTTTGAATATTGAGCATATAGGGTGGGAAAGCTTTAAATAGGTAATTTCAATGAGTCTGAAATTCACAAATGAAGTTACACAAACGTTTATGCAAAAATTTTAATTAATAGAACATGTCAAAATAGAATCATCCTGTCACTCGATATTACTTTACTGGTTGCAGAATATATCTTTCCGAAACCACTGTCTTACCGAAAATCTACTTTAAGCATATTTCAGTGATGCATTGATAATGTGAGAAGGTGCTTGCATTCTGAAAGCTTTTGAGTTTCATGTGCCTGATTAACTCAAAAATGCAAGATTAATCGAGTAACACATATTTTCAAACGCGTCAACAGTTAGAGTAGAGCTGTATACATGAACACCTGTTTGCGCAGCTTGAGAGCAACTGTAGGCTTCAAGGAAAGAATCGAAATATAGCGTTGATAAAAACAAAAGAAAAAGCCGAAAAGTACGCCAAACACAGAAACCATTTGCTAAAAGTTATAAAAACAATCAATTCAAAATGAGTAAATTTGTTAATATGGACATTTTTGAAGACTATCAAAAATACATTGATAATGAGCACGATATACGCGAGGTAAGAAATGATGCAATAAAGCCAATAGCTGTAAATAATGCCATTTGAACACAGCAAATCAGGAATGTGGTGCGTGAAATAGAGCAGAGCGCCAAGGAAGCCACTGTGCAGCTGCAAGTAATCCATAGCGACATCACTCAAAGTAAGCTGATCAGTTGTTTTTATATTGTGCAGAATTTAAAGAGTTTCTATTTCCTCCAGTCGATCAGGCTTGCAGTCAGTCGCGCAAACAGATTGGCTTGTGTGCCGAACGCTACAGGAAGTTGGCAGAACTAATACCTGTGGGACAGTATTACAGGTGAGTTGCAGGATGTGTTGAGGGGCAGAATGAAAGTATGCAAGATAATAAATTGTTTGCCAGATACTCGGATCACTGGACATTCATAACGCAGCGCCTGGTGTTTCTCTGCGCGATGGTCGTCTACTTGGAGGCCGGCTTCTTGGTGACACGTGAAACAGTCGCAGAATTGCTTGGATGTAAGTGAAAGAGTAGCACATTTTTTATAATTTCCACTCAGAGCGCTAAGCCTGAATTTAAACATAGCAAGAGATTTAAAAAAAAAATGGTCAAATTAATTTCATCTTCTCGCTCTTGCAGTAAAAACAAAGCAGACCCAAGGCTTTCATTTGGATGTTGAAGACTATTTGATGGGCATTCTTCAGATGGCCTCCGAATTGTCTCGCTTTGCTACCAACTCTGTCACAATGGGCGACTATGATCGTCCCCTTAATATTTCTCGTTTCATTTCGGATTTGAATTCAGGATTTCGTCTGTTGAATTTGAAAAATGATGGCCTACGCAAGCGTTTCGATGCTTTGAAATATGATGTGAAGAAAATCGAGGAGGTTGTCTATGACATCAGTATCCGTGGCTTACGCTCCAATACGCCCGCTGCAGATAACAGTGTTCAAGATGTAGCTGTAGCTGCAGAAAATGTAGAGACGCAGCATGAGCCGGAGCCGGAATCCAAGCAGGTGCTTGAAGCAGCTGACTAAAGCTAATGTGCCTGAGTTCTTTAAAGACAATTTTAATTTTTTCCACTTAAATATGCTGACATTCTAAACTTCGCTTTTAAGCCTGTTTTTTTTTTATAAATATCTTTATGCATTAAAAAAGTCAAGACTATCTTTAAAGTTTCGCGTTATCATTTTTTTCTTCGAAAATTGCAGAAACTTCACTAAAAAATATCTTGCTTTGTTGGCAACACTATTATTCTTTGCTCAAAGCCTGACTTGCCTGGCCTGGCACTCACCTGAGAGATATTTAATGCATGAGAGCTTGTTTTGAACTCAAGCGTTCGCGCCTAAACAAAACTCATCTACTTTATTCTAAATCATTTCGTTGCATTCGCTTGTACCGTTCGGTTGTTCGTTTCGCGTTCTCAGCTCTTGATTAGCTCTTGCAGCTGCTGTCTCTTGTTGCACTCATCAATTGCGCCACAGTTTGTGTTAATATTTTTCTTTAAATTGTATTAAAATTGGCTGCTCTTGCTGCAATTTTTTGTAAACTGACCCAGTGAATCGTCCGTCTTAGTTGTCTATAAACATTTAATAACCAAAAAGAAACATTCATATTGATACTTGCTGAATATATAATTTTGGAATATAAACTGCAGATTTCTTATGTGAGTTAACGTTTGCTAATATATATGTAAGATGAATGTAATATTCTGTTTTTTTTTAATTTTGATTTGCTTCGTCGCGTGGGTCTACTATTGATAACAACAACAACAATAACACTGGCAACGTCTTCGACCTCTCTAGACTGTGCCAGACAATCGAGTTGGTTTCTGTTTTTATTTTGATGCAAAATACATTGAATGAGCGCAGTGGTGTGGCGCTTATAGTAGCCAGCTAGAAATCTGGTTGTCATAGTTAACAAGTGGTTAAATTAGAAATGCTTAAGTAGCGATCATAATTTTTTCAAAATATTCAAGTCCTTTCTTGTTTTGTTGGCAATATTTTGAGATGTTTGTAGCATGTAGTGTGGAAAAACTCTAAAAGTTAGATCTCACAAAAAGTCTGGAGTATCTTATATTCATGGATAACCCTTATTTTGTATGGATTCCTTTGAAAAACAAACTGGTTTTTTGCTTCTGAAAATTTTGACATTTTGAGTTGTGTCTGTTTTGAAGATGGAGTGCGAATTGTTCACCTTCATACACTATACTTTTTACATAAAAAAAAAAAATCAAAAATAAAAATAATTTCCTAAAATTTTCCTAAAAAAACAAATTCTAAAATGTTCTGTATGAAACAATCAGTTTTTAATGATGAGCATCTATGGTTTGTTCGAATCCGCCAACAGATACAACAAATTTTTTCAATTGAAATTAATTTTTCTAATCGGTCATCACCTCTCTGCAGACAATGGCAAACGTCGGACAGTAAATAATGCCATATAAAGCTTCTTGAGAATATGCACATTGGCTGTTCAGAGTCGGCATAAAACTAGTAGGTTCAGTTCTCGATCAATTGTGTACAAACATTTAATAACACGCACAACACAATTTGATCATAAGAATCTCTGTCAAAGTTCTTTCAAGGGCTGAAATGGCCAGTTTACATATTTATTTTATCTATATTTTGTGGTTTTTAAGAGTTCTAAGAAGACAATTGCTTTGAAGGTACTTAGGTAACTTAGGTAATCTTAAACTTGTCTACGATTGCAAAAAGACAGAAAAAGAATTTGCTATTCCAGATAACACAAAGCAGCTCCTCTAAAAGCTTACTTACTTATCTGGCGCTTACAACCCCGATGGTCGGTTTTGGCTTCGTCTAAGAATTTCCGCTTGCTGGCGCCAGTTGGAAATACTAATCATCAGGTTGTCGAATACTTGATTTTTCCAACGTATATGTGGGACCACCAACGGGCGTCGAATCGATTATTTTTTGTTGGAGCGGTGTTTTCCATCAGCTCAAGATGACTGCCTAGCAGTTCGATTTTGAAGCGCTTAAATAAGGCGTACAGCTCATCTGTATCTACGAATTCTGTATTCGTAGATACCGCCATTGACACAGATTGGACCGAAAATCTTACGAAGGAGATCTTTGAGATCTTACTCTCAAAAGCTCCCTTTGGAAAAAGCTTTCTGATGGGAAAAATATGGATAAATATCTATTTCTCATCGGAAAAATAACGATTAAAGAATTACTTCTATTTCAAAAAGAAAAAATGACGATAAAAAAAGAATTTTATTGCTAAACGGAAAAATATAGATGAAAAATAATTTTTATTTCTGATCGAAAAGATCAAGATCCCAAATTGTTTTTTATTTCTGTTTTATTTCTGCTTGAAAAAATATCGATGAAAAATAACTTTTATTTCTCATCGAAAAATTTATGATAAAATGATATAAATTCCTGATCGAATAAAAAAAGAGTCGATCACAAAATATAGGTTTAAATTGATTACTTTTTTAAAAATCACGAAAAAAATTAAGTAAAAAAGAGCTTAAGAAAAGAGCTTCACATTCGGTTTCGTTAGGTCGGAACTTCCGACTGATTTTATACTTCCGACTCTGACTTTGGTTCCGATAATTTTGAGTCGAGTTATAATGAACATCGAAACGCATTGATTCGATCGATTCTATACGATTCGACGTATCTCACATACGAGCGCAGTTCTAATAATAACTCGATTTTGATTACTTATAAACTCTCTGGCAAACTGATCTACTTATAAACTGATCTTCAACGTTATCGTTTGCTTATTTTCGTTTTCTTTTTTCCTTTTCGATCGAATCTACCACGTCTTTCTCTTAATCCGATTCCGACTCCGACTTCGGCTCCGATAATTCAAATTGAAAAACTTCGGTTCCTACTCCGGAACCGGTAAACTCACCTCCGTAACATCCCTACTAGCTACATTAAAATTATTTTACATCTTTTAACATATGATCTTTTGATCTAAATATTAAAAAATAACCGTTATTTTCCATCCCTGACTAACAGCCATGATGCCATTACAAAGTATGACTACTATTTTTTATTGTCGATTAACATATGGCCATTTCCACAGAAAAGTCTACCGTGACCAAAAAATTAAAAGTTTACCATACAGGGTAACCAGACAGATTATATACAGGGTAATCTTCTTATTAAAGTTTGTTAGATTCGAGCGAGTTGCTTGCCGACTCTCGCCCTAAGTATGTCCATAATTTTACAATTTTTCTCCTCGATCTTAATCTTTATATTTATTAAAATATAATTTCGAGGTTTTTGATCGGAACATACAGGTGTTCAGCTCAGAGAATTAGCATTAATTAGTCTATAACCATGATGTATTAAGGGTGATTTATTCATTCCGTTATTGTATCATTAATCAAGATGAAAATAGCACAGCATAAATGGTCCTCTATCGGATTTTGAAGTATGCCAAAAAATGCAAATTAATCCATTTCTTCAGCATTTCTGATCAGTCACCACGAAAATGGGCCAAATACCATCTGTCTTCCCATCATAATGAGTAGTTTTTGTTGCATATCTCAAATTGATTCTTGGCATTTTGAACGATAGAAAGTAGTTTTGCCATCCTGCTTTACGTGATTTGAAAAATACATGGTTCCGGACCTATTATGCTCTGAAAGGCTCTGTTGGAAAAGCTTATTTTCCCCGACTTATTTTCGCACAAATTTTCAATAAATTGTTTGAAGCTATTCTGTAGGAACCATATTTTTAATCGGTAAAATCTTTAATTCATCAAAACAAAAATAAAAAACAAGCTAAATTAACACGTCTGCAAACATCTATACACAAGTAAGTTTGTCTTAATTGAACTTTGGACTTTAAAGCTTACAATAATAATAATAATAAGCAAAATAAACAAAAAAAAAAAAAAACAAAAAATAGAGATAAAATTGAAGACTTGTTTGTGAGTTAAAAAAAAAAAAAGAAGAGCAGACGGTGGGTCCACGAACACGATCGTATTGCTGTGTGGAGAACCGCAAAATTAATGTAGAAATGGGGGACAAAAGAGAGAAAAAAAAAAGACAGAGAGAGAGACAGACAGAAAGACATTGAGTGCAAGAGAATGATCATTGGTAGAGTGATAATTAAAAGATTTATTTTTGTTATTATGTGAAAAATAAAAAACATACTTTACAGGTGGCTTACATATTGGAGATAATGGATTTACAATTCTTAAAAGCCAAACAGAGCTTTAAGTTTAGCTTTAGTGGTTCGAAACAACTTTCGCTCTCATGTCTCTCGCTTGCTTACGAAGTGTGATCCATAATCAAGGTTTAAATATGCTTGGGCTCAAGAGTTTTTGTTTTTGTTACATGCGCTTTACGCTTTTTCTTAAAACCACTTTTTTACAAAGTATACCAACTACCACAAAAACAACAAAAAAAAAACCACAACAACAATCAGCTGTTGACGTTGGCGGTGCGCATCTTGAGCAATCGTAAAAATAAGCTTGGACTTTGCACTGGTGTAGAAAAAAGACTGCCGACTGTTGCAATTATGCCATAACTGGTCAGTTGCCTGAACAGCTGTGGAATTTTAGAAAACTTCAATAAATGAGCAAAAATAACATAAAAACAGTTACTTTGAAGCAGATCTAAAATTAAATTAAAAAAAAAGTAAATGAAAGAAGAAAATTAAAAAAATTTTGCTTTTTAAATAAGAAGCGTTTCATAATCATAAGGCACCACTTTTTTTAAAATATTCTGACTTGTAATTTTAGCAGCCAGAAAGTGTTTTGAGAGAATAGTCTTAGGAAAAATATAAAATAAGGAAACTTCAATGAACATAACATGGTAGAATAAAGAAGGTAGTTGCGTGGCTGGAAATCTTCTCTCGCTCTGAGTCGGAACTTTCAAAAACAGTACAAACAATTTATGCTTCGTTTTGCTGTTATTCGTTGTTGGATATTTTTTAACAATTCTGCCACTTGGCTCACAGCTGCACAGTAACATTAATTAAGTAACAGTAATTCAACATTAAAAAAATGATACTTGTAGTTGATGCACTAAAAGTAATAGTACAAGTCAGTGACGGATCTACATGCGGGCTAAGAAAGCTTTAGGCCCCCCTTGGAGAATTTTTTGTATGGAAAAAACATGAAAAAAAATTCAAAAAAGACGTTTCAGCCCTCCCTTGGCTGAAAAATTTATTCAGCACCTCCCGCCCCCTTCTATCGAATCCTAGATCCGCTACTGGTATAGGTCACCTTTAAAGGGCTTACACATCGGCGAATCTGTTCGTCGAACAACATGGCGGCGCGAACGTGTGTGAAAAAGCTAGCGTTCAAATTGAACGAACCTGTTCGTCACACAAGCCATTGATTTTTGTTGTTGTTTGTCATCATTTTCGGCAGCATCCCTTGTTCGACAGAGAAAATCAAAAATTTTTGTAAACACGGCCAACCGTGTGACAAACTGTCGAACATCGCTTCTTAACTAGCGAACTTGTGTGAACATGGCCGCCGTGTGACGAACAGATTCGCCGATGTGTAAGACCTTTTATTTTGTGTATGATTGTAAGGAAAAGTTTGCAATGCCCTTTCATCGAATAAATCATCACAAACGTGGTATATTTTTCGCGCTACACCTAAAAGAATGAATCAAGCAAGTGAACATTTTCAAGAAATGAAAGATGAGATGATGTTTACTTTTGGTCTTTCACCATTTACATGCCTGGATTCGATTCATAAAATCTTGGGTACATATACCTTATAAGCTTTATATAAAAAAAAAATAGCAAGTTAAAGATGCTGAACTCGAAAAGTAATTGTTCATGCTAAAAAACTAAGTGCACATGAAAAATTCAAGAGTGAAATGGGGCTGCTAGTCGATGTGGCTGGTCGACCCAAAAAGTGGAAACACAAATGATGGATACACTGCCAGAACGTTTTTTAGAAATGTCGAAAAGAGTTCTGAAATAACCGCTATAAACTAAGAATTCGTAAAACGTTTTCACATAATTTTGGAGGGCTTAGGGTGCGGTTTACCTATTGATTCCAGAGCTTTTGGAAATTATTTCACTGAAACAAGAAAACTTTATTTATCTCACTATGCGTGATATTACGTACATGCAAGTCACAGTTCATAAGGCAATACTTGAGACTTCCAATTCCAATATTTTTTGTAGTAACTACATTTATAATTTTTAGGTTCTCTGTCATGGTGAGAATTGGCCAGCTTTTCGAAGAAGCCCAAAAATTAGGGTGTCACACACTTTAGGGAATTTTTTTCAAGTAAGACGTCAAGAACAAACAAAAAATAGACCTTATACGTAGATTGCTATTATCATCTGATCCAGTCATAAAAAATACCTAAATCGCAAATTACTACAGAAGTTCTAGGCCTTTTGAAATCCCCAGGATACCTTGGTGGTATTTCGATTCTGATAAAAGAAACAAAAAAATATAAAAAAACAAAATTATTTGTTTATTCCGTTTTATTATTAATATCCATGCAAACATGTAATTATCACTAACGAACATTAGAATATGAGAAAGAGCATCAGCATAGTTTTTGGTGATTTAGTTGTATGGGAGATAACTGATCCAAATAATTTTTGGCATAAAGTTTTAGTTCAGTTAAATAAACAAAATAGACTTAATTTATTCTTAAAAACACAAATAAGTAATTTTTGCATTTTTTTCAAAATCAAAATACCCAAATAGATTTTATAATTGGGGATTTTGTGTTTTGGTATTTTAATTTGATGGATTCTGTTTCTGGGGATTTTTTTTTGCTGTGGATTTCGTGTTTGCGGATTGAATTCCTGTGGATTTTGTGCCTCTCCTGTTTATTTTACCAGCTCAGGGCAAATGAAGGAATTTTATAAATTGAATTGAAAATGTATTCAAATGAACTTCTTAAACTTAATTTTATTATTTCCACTGAACATTTTTCCAATTTTTCCACAAATCGTTTTAATCCGTGTATTTATAATTTTGACAATTTTCGTTAACTGGTAAAATAAATAAATCAGCAAGCTTAATTCTTAAAGTGTTTTTTTATTTTTGATTATGAAATGCACCGTAAGTTGTTAAGTTATAAAAAGCTGGCAACGAAAAGCATGACGCAAAACTTGACTAACGATTAAACTAATAATCACGAAAAAGCTTTTAGAAAAAAAATTATTTAAATCCAAACTGGATAATTTCTTCGATATTTTTCAATAAATTAAAAATAATACGTAATAGTATCAAAGCTCTCTAAGAAAACATTTTGCTCCTATCGAGCGCGTGAAGTTTTATTTTTAGTTTTTTTTATATTTTTTTCATACAGAAAACCACTTCTAAAAATGGCTGTTGACCCAGTTAGCAGAACCAGTTGTTGCAAGCTGCAGGCCAACCAGTAGTTTTAACACAAAAACTAGATAATAAAAGCTTATTTCGTATTAACCGAGTTTCCTTGAGTTGCAAGCAAAAGCTTAACTTTAATCAAAATACTCAAATCTTAAAACCAGTTACTTTATGGAGGCGCGATTTTCGAAAGTGTTCATTGTTGTTATTGTTATTGTTAAAATATAAATTTGAATCGCACATAAATAAAAATTTAAGTAATAATTAATTACCTAGATAAGCGAAAAAAAACATTTTGAATCAAAAGTTTTCGAAGCACACTCATAGTGTTCAAAGAGCAATTTTTTAATAAAAAATGTGTTTAGCTTTACAACAACGAAAACAAAGCACTTCAAAATGCCGGCCAATCTTATCGTGTGGTAAAAATGTGCTTTACAAATACACTTTAAAAGCGAAAAAAGCAATTCCTAGTATCAGTCCTATATTCATAATTAATATATATGGTTACATATATATATATATATTTATATAATAAGGTGGCACCCATTTGTATGGAAGAATGTAAATGAAATGATCGTATTGTCGACGACATAGGCTAAAAATATTCGATTTGATATTAAACAAAATCTAAAAAGTTTCGTGAATAAAAACAAAATCGTAAAAATTCAAATTTGAAAATATTGCCATGAAATATTGTTGAGTTATTTTCTGAAATAACACTGAATACAAATTCCGAAAAATTGTGTAATTACTCTGAATAAGCTCGTCGTTATGAAATTTTTTATTATAAGTGAAAGTGTTTTTGGAAATTTCGAGTTTGAGTATTTTTACGAAAAAAATCTCCAAAAATCCAAAAATGCAAGCTTAAAAAAATCAGAAACCTCTGTTTATCGGTGGTACATAGAATCCAAATGGGGCCGTACTTCGCTCTCTCACGAATTTCATGAAGGGCGTCCAAAATTTATTGTTGTGTTAGAAAACATTGATGCTGTGAGAGAACTGATAATGCTTGATCGTCATGTAACATACCGTGAGTTTGAGGCATCCTTGAGGCACTCAAAACATCGAATTAATGGGTCATTTACCGTACAGTCCTGATTTGGCATCCAATGACTTCTTTTTATTCCCGTAAATCATGGACCAAAAAACGTTCGGAAACAAGTCTTTATCATTTTAAAAAAAAATATTTTCAACCGATGTGGGTCTGACGGAAAGTGACATATATGGTGTCCACAGAGCAGCAGTTCAATCCAAGATACCAATAAAAACAAAAAAAATATGGTAGTTGGAATGTAATAGTGGGCCACTTTACTCTGGTACAGAATGGAACCAATTATCAAGATCGATACAAAAATTACGAGTGATGCTGCCCTAATGTACTCGACACATTTTGAAGTGATGAATCGAAATTCAACCAACTTGGGTCTGAAGAAAAGTGACATGTATCTACTGAACTCGACATATTTTACAGTGATCATGATACAATTATACAAGGTAGGAGTGATAGTTTTTTGCCTTGCACCAACTGACAAAAATAGTATAAATTAGAAAACGAAAAAAGTAAAAAAGAAAATAGAAAGTAAAATATACAGGCAAATGTCAGTCGGTGCAAGACACTCGTGAGCAAATAGCCAGTTGTCACTCCTACCTTGTAATTATTGCATCATGGAAGTGATGAATCGAAATCCAATCGATTTGGGTCTGACGTAAAGTGACATGTTAAGCGTCCATCAAAATAACAGCTCAATCTAGGATACGCTATGAAAACGATGGAATCACGATGGTGGAAATATAATGATGTGGGCCACCTGTTCATGGTACGGCATAGGACTGATTATGAAGATCGATACAAAAATGGAGCAGCATGTGTACAAAGGGATGTTAGAGTGCCACATGTAACAGTTTGCCGACGAAAATTTACCTGTAAAGTGGACTTCCATGCATGACAACGATCCTTAACACACTTCAGGACTTGTGAAGTAGTTTCTAAGTGCTTAAAAAATAACGGTTTTGCCATGGGCTTCCAGACCTCTAAAAGGTTGAGAATCTTGGGACAAAATCGTGAAATATGGTCATATATGGTCATACAAGACAGTTGTAGTTCCACTCCTCAAGGTCGTTGCCCAATTTTGGTGGAGAGTTTTGTTGGTCGGAGATTGTCAGCGTTATTTGCTTTGAAAAGATGAAGCAGAAATAAGCCCAACATTTATCAAAAATTTGGTATTTCTTCTATATAACAGCATTTCTTAATAAAATCACGGTGTTTTTAAAAATTTTTCAAATGCCAATTTTTATGTCTCTCGGCGGCAGATTGGTTTTGATTTTAGACCCATAGTTTCTTAGGGAAGTTTTCTTAGAATTCTTATATTAGGGCCCACCCTAATATATAAGCAATATATGGTACAACACAGCAATATATGGTACAACATTTAAAAATAACTTTCCTACTTAACTGAACTCTTAATTTTTAAAGATATTTTGAATATTTTGATTATTCCGGAACAATAAAGTTGAATTAAAACAAACAATTTAAATAGATCGTTTTAAATGTTTGATACTTGTGCTAATTATTTGACCAATGCTGTATGCATTGAAAAAAATTTTAACTACGTTGTGGTTTAAATGAATTTTTCAATTACAAGTTAAAAGAACAAAAAAATTGCATTTCTTCAGATAAGAGAATGCACCAGAGGATTGATAGGATATATATCAAAACAACTGGCTACGACCATAAAGCAATTAACAAATATGCGTCATATTGTCAGTCATCATCGGTGGTGATTATTTTTGAGATAACGCGTGCAACTTAAAGCTATTTTTCAAAGATCTTAAAATTCATTAAAATTATGGAAAATTATATTAATTGACAAGTAAATGATTTTAGTATCGACCGCGGTAGGAGTTGTTTTTTTAATAACATCACCAGTGGTAGATCTAGGATTTGTCAAAGTGGGGCTGAAACTAAACTTTTGTATGCCAAGGGGGGCTGAAACGTCTTTTTTGACCTTTTTTCATTTTTTTCCCATACAAAAAATCTTCCAAGGGGGGGCTAAAGCCCTTTCAGCCCGTATGTAGATCCGCCACTGAACATTACCACAGGTCAGGAATCATGAATCTGCGATTATGAGCCCAAAACAAAGCAGCAATCCACTGTTTGAGTCTTTCAAAGTGAGCAAAACCCAACGAAAGTTATCCGTGGGCCGAGTACATCCAAGGAAATTGTTGTCAGTTTTTCAGTAAAACCGGTGATGTTGCAACTAAGTATACCACTTGAGAAGCGGAGGACTGTTAATGTCGAATGGTTTAAGTTTTCGTTTTTACAACAATTTTTTACAGTGTTGTAGCATGGTGGCTTATCGCCGCATAAAAAATCAAGTTCATCGATGCATTCTTGTTTTAAAAATCCATGTCGAAAGTTATGAATAATAATCGCACGAAAATGTTCACGAGCTAATTCCATTTTTTACCCGAGATGAATTTTCAAGTAATTCAAAACAACACTAATCACGCTCAAATGAAAAAATATTCTGAAGAAGGGTTTGTTCAATAATGAAAAGTTTCCAATGGAAACGTCAGATGATAAGTCTTGTCACTTGCTGTTGCCAAGGTCAAAAATATAAATAGCATCCCTCGTACAAACTGATGTCATGACAATAATAAAATATCATAAAACTTCATAATTTAAATATAATTTATTTAACACGAATGTGGGGGTATTTTGACTTTAAAAAGCGGGAGATGGTTTATCCCTTCCTAGGTTTTTAATTAATTCTCATCTATGAAATACAGTTCTGGGAAAAATGTAATCCTGTGAAATATATATTAGTTATTGTACATTTGTTGTAGTGAACAATATTGTTTGAGTGTATCTAAAATAACTGAGCCCCCCCTTACCCCTATGAAGGGGCAACTTCATTATTATTATTAAGTTGTTTTATAGATACTCGCAGTTTAATGATAGTTACAATAAATAATAAAAAGTTAGTAAATAACAACAATTCTGCGAAAATGTTAAGTTGTTTTGTTTCGATGATAATTAAATGGTTAGTTAAAAATTTTTTTTATATGTTATAGTCCATAATCCTCTTGTAAGATAATGTTATAGTATGTTTATAGTTGTTATAGATACAACATCGAAATAAATTACTTCTAAAAATTACTGCCTCAATATGACTCAAACATTTCTTGAGTGTATTCTAACCTATAATATTTTCTTGTCGCCATTTAATTATATCCAATACATTCTACCGGATAGCAAAGTATTTGCGTCTTTACTTCCATATTTAAATTGTCGTATTAATTTTTGTTCAATGCTTGGGGGCATTACCAATAACTCAGTGGTTGGAGTGTGAACCTACCATATAAATATTCACAAATCTAAATAAATAATCAAACAAATCATTACTATTTTTTATGAAATCTACTAAAAATCTTTATCTTGAATATGAAAAAAAAAAATAATCTTATCTTTGAGGTAATCGTTTAATCAAAACGTGCCAAAATCTTAGTTATAGAGTTTTTTAAAACTAATCAAAAAGATAAAAAAAATTATAAAAAATTTTAGAGAAAATTCATTAGTTTATTCATATGAACTCATGAAAAACTGTTACGGCTAGTTTCCATCTTTATACTATTAACTTTACTTATTTTTGTCATGAAGTTGCATGAAGTTCGCTGACATTTTGTAACTAGTACGTGCATCGATTACAAACCAAACGTTTCAAAACCAGTTATAAACAAAGTAAAATTGTTCTTAGACGTCATGCTACGACACAGAAAATTTATTTATGCATTTTTTTTTGTCTGAAGGTGTGCATATGTAGGTGGAATTAAATTGTTGCCTTTAGAATAGGTCTGTTCCCGTACTTTTGTAGCAAAAACTTGCAAGTTGCAAAATTCAAGAGAGTAAGCAGAAAAATTGTCTCTGAGCAGTAAAAATGCTAAAAAGTACGGGAACGCTTTTTAGTTAAAACTTGCAACTTTTGATCAAACATATGTTGGACAAACATTTGGCTAATTAAACGAAAAAATATTTTTGAAGATTTGGACAATGTCTGATAAATTAGCTGCACTAATTGATTAAATATATAGCTATATGTACCTGGCGAACAATTAACTTGAATATTTGTCTTTTTATTTTCAATTTTTAGGTCAAATTTATACTTGATGAACTTGTCCATTTGTTTTTTTTTAATTCTAGCGTAAATTTTGACATTTCTGCCAACACATGACAACTTGCAAGTTTTTACTACACGAAATTTGTGCAGCAGAAACTTGCAACTTTTCGCAAGGAGGGGAAATGTTTTACTCTCTCATTGTCGCTATCTTTTGCAAGTTTTTGGTGTATGGGAACGCAATTTAGTAAAAACTTGTGCAAGTTTTCGAAAGTTTTCACAAACTTGCAAGTACGGGAACAGACCTAATATGTCAGAGTACGAAAAAGTCTGCTCGCGTGCTTTTGTGAGCCTACGATTAGACAAGGTACACAAGTAATCCTACGTGCTCAAGGGTGCGTATTTTTTAGAAACCTCTTGGACGAGAGCGCAGATGAAACTTTGGATACTCATGAGTCAGTTCGTGTGCAAAGAAAAATTTGGCTCTCAGCTGAGTTATTGCAAGCGGCCCCGGTAGTCGAGTAGGTAGAGTCCTTGACTGCCACTCCAAGGGTACCGGGTTCGAATCACGGACAGTGCATGGTCCTTCGCTTTAATCTTTCTTCAGTTTTTCCCTTATTTCTAATCAACTGAAATTGAAAATTCATCAATATTTACGACTTGTGAAGTTGTAGTTGATGGTAGAGAAGTTTGTGGACGAGAAGTTTGCTTTATAATTCGAATTGACTGAGATAAAAGCATAACACTTGTCTCAGATTCAAATTCACATGTTTCTATGGCCTTCCACCATGCTTAGAACATCCTTCACATGTTTCACTTGACTTTTTCTTCCCATTAATCTATCAAGCCCTTTTCGAATCAAGGCAGACCAGGCTAGACTGAATAGGTATAACACCTGAAATCCTTGGTTCAATTAAAAAAAACTTGAATGATAAAATTAGTTAGTCATTCAAACTTTTGACGTGATAACGTTACGTTTAATCGCACAGGTTTCAAAAAAAGTTGAAAACGGAATTTTTTCAAAATGCATCAACGTTGCATGGAATACCCGCTGAGTATAGGTGCTATGATCAATATAGTAGTACGACAGTAAACGTTAATTCTTTGAATTTATGACAAAAATAAAAAAAAAAAATGAAGACGTTGTCGGGACGTGAAGGGAGCTAGTTAAGCAATGAAACTAAAAATTTGTTATGTGGAATTATGCACGGTATATATTTCCTCGCCCTTACGACAAAAATAAACGAAAACTTTATGATGTCATAAGGCTGCGAAGAGTGCCGCTCCAAGATTGAAAATGAAGCTTTCATGCAACGGCGTTGCATGGAATTATTACTCGTCGAGTATATGCAGTACGGTAATTTTATAAAACGCAAATGAAGAATTTGTACTCAGCCTTACGATAAAAATAAAAACTAAATTATGAAGTCGCCAGATTTTTGGAGCCACGACACGAAGGAGGTAACCGCTTAATATAGTAAAAATGCAACAACAATGAAAAAAAGTTGCATGGAATTAAAAGTTCGTGAATATTGGCGCTACAATTTTATGGAACGACAGTAAAGCTGAAGTCTTCGGTCGCATAATCGAAGCAAAAATAAAAATTTGAAATAAAAATAAAATTAAAATTAGGATTAAGTATTAGGACAAGAATTTGGATTTGGATAAGGACAAAGGTTAGAAAAAGGATGAGGGCAAGGATTTGGACCAAGATTAGGACCATGAATAACATTAAGAGTATGACAAAGATTTGAATATAGATTGGAAATGGAATTGGACAAGGACTACGGTAAGGTTTGGGAAAAGAACTAGGACAAGGATAAGGTCAAATATTGGAAAAAAATATATGGGACAAGGATAAGAAAAAGAATTTGAACAAGGAATGCGTTACAAACTTTTAATTGGTTTAAAACAACAATTTGGACAATGATAAGAACTATTATTAGAACAAATATAAGAACAAGGATAAGGATGAGAACAAGTTTGGGAAGAAAGTATACGCGGTCAAGTGTAAACTTACGGGTGTGCCCACGACACATTCAACTGCTTTTTTTTGTGTTTCTGTAGACTTTTTGCACACAAGTTTATTATTCTATGGCCAATAGGTTTAAATTGTCATAAGCTATGGAACTAAATAGGTTATTGAAACTTTTTGAGTTTTGTGAACTCCTTGCAAAAAAAAAAATCCATGGTAATCAGTCAAATATGGTCACAGGGATTGTTTATGGAATTTATTTAAGTATTGAAATTGTGTAGGTTCGGTGAACTCTTTGAATTGAAATCCATGACTATAGTCAAATAGATTCCATTGAAATAATGTTTGGAACTAGTTATTTTATTGGAATGATTTTGGGTTTTGTGGATAAAAATGTATGATTTTCAGATGAACAGGTTCCACTGGAATTATTTCTATTCTATATAAATTATTTCTATTATTTATATTCTTGTTGAACACCGTTTTATTTAATATTTTATGCATCCACTCAGTAGTCGATGAACAAGTTCATCTTCAACCAAATAAACAGTAACTTTGTAAAAACCTTGTAAAGTCTATTATTATGCTTTGAACAGGACAACAAATGAATTTTTTTTCTAAAAATGACTATCGATAACTACCGTTTTCGATGTACACTTAAAGTGAGTGCAAATAAAAATACATTTATTCCTAAATACAAATGACTTCATGGATGTAAAGGAAAATGATTGTCAACAAATGAAATATGTTTGGCGCGTAAACAATTTTTTTATTATCGGAAATAATATAACAACGAGCTTGTAGCAAAAGAAAAAAAAATCTCTCTGTTACGCTTTTTAGTTAAAACTTGCAACTTTTGATCAAACATATGTTGGACAAACATTTGGCTAATTAAACGAAAAAATATTTTTGAAGATTTGGACAATGTCTGATAAATTAGCTGCACTAATTGATTAAATATATAGCTATATGTACCTGGCGAACAATTAACTTGAATATTTGTCTTTTTATTTTCAATTTTTAGGTCAAATTTATACTTGATGAACTTGTCCATTTGTTTTTTTTTAATTCTAGCGTAAATTTTGACATTTCTGCCAACACATGACAACTTGCAAGTTTTTACTACACGAAATTTGTGCAGCAGAAACTTGCAACTTTTCGCAAGGAGGGGAAATGTTTTACTCTCTCATTGTCGCTATCTTTTGCAAGTTTTTGGTGTATGGGAACGCAATTTAGTAAAAACTTGTGCAAGTTTTCGAAAGTTTTCACAAACTTGCAAGTACGGGAACAGACCTAATATGTCAGAGTACGAAAAAGTCTGCTCGCGTGCTTTTGTGAGCCTACGATTAGACAAGGTACACAAGTAATCCTACGTGCTCAAGGGTGCGTATTTTTTAGAAACCTCTTGGACGAGAGCGCAGATGAAACTTTGGATACTCATGAGTCAGTTCGTGTGCAAAGAAAAATTTGGCTCTCAGCTGAGTTATTGCAAGCGGCCCCGGTAGTCGAGTAGGTAGAGTCCTTGACTGCCACTCCAAGGGTACCGGGTTCGAATCACGGACAGTGCATGGTCCTTCGCTTTAATCTTTCTTCAGTTTTTCCCTTATTTCTAATCAACTGAAATTGAAAATTCATCAATATTTACGACTTGTGAAGTTGTAGTTGATGGTAGAGAAGTTTGTGGACGAGAAGTTTGCTTTATAATTCGAATTGACTGAGATAAAAGCATAACACTTGTCTCAGATTCAAATTCACATGTTTCTATGGCCTTCCACCATGCTTAGAACATCCTTCACATGTTTCACTTGACTTTTTCTTCCCATTAATCTATCAAGCCCTTTTCGAATCAAGGCAGACCAGGCTAGACTGAATAGGTATAACACCTGAAATCCTTGGTTCAATTAAAAAAAACTTGAATGATAAAATTAGTTAGTCATTCAAACTTTTGACGTGATAACGTTACGTTTAATCGCACAGGTTTCAAAAAAAGTTGAAAACGGAATTTTTTCAAAATGCATCAACGTTGCATGGAATACCCGCTGAGTATAGGTGCTATGATCAATATAGTAGTACGACAGTAAACGTTAATTCTTTGAATTTATGACAAAAATAAAAAAAAAAAATGAAGACGTTGTCGGGACGTGAAGGGAGCTAGTTAAGCAATGAAACTAAAAATTTGTTATGTGGAATTATGCACGGTATATATTTCCTCGCCCTTACGACAAAAATAAACGAAAACTTTATGATGTCATAAGGCTGCGAAGAGTGCCGCTCCAAGATTGAAAATGAAGCTTTCATGCAACGGCGTTGCATGGAATTATTACTCGTCGAGTATATGCAGTACGGTAATTTTATAAAACGCAAATGAAGAATTTGTACTCAGCCTTACGATAAAAATAAAAACTAAATTATGAAGTCGCCAGATTTTTGGAGCCACGACACGAAGGAGGTAACCGCTTAATATAGTAAAAATGCAACAACAATGAAAAAAAGTTGCATGGAATTAAAAGTTCGTGAATATTGGCGCTACAATTTTATGGAACGACAGTAAAGCTGAAGTCTTCGGTCGCATAATCGAAGCAAAAATAAAAATTTGAAATAAAAATAAAATTAAAATTAGGATTAAGTATTAGGACAAGAATTTGGATTTGGATAAGGACAAAGGTTAGAAAAAGGATGAGGGCAAGGATTTGGACCAAGATTAGGACCATGAATAACATTAAGAGTATGACAAAGATTTGAATATAGATTGGAAATGGAATTGGACAAGGACTACGGTAAGGTTTGGGAAAAGAACTAGGACAAGGATAAGGTCAAATATTGGAAAAAAATATATGGGACAAGGATAAGAAAAAGAATTTGAACAAGGAATGCGTTACAAACTTTTAATTGGTTTAAAACAACAATTTGGACAATGATAAGAACTATTATTAGAACAAATATAAGAACAAGGATAAGGATGAGAACAAGTTTGGGAAGAAAGTATACGCGGTCAAGTGTAAACTTACGGGTGTGCCCACGACACATTCAACTGCTTTTTTTTGTGTTTCTGTAGACTTTTTGCACACAAGTTTATTATTCTATGGCCAATAGGTTTAAATTGTCATAAGCTATGGAACTAAATAGGTTATTGAAACTTTTTGAGTTTTGTGAACTCCTTGCAAAAAAAAAAATCCATGGTAATCAGTCAAATATGGTCACAGGGATTGTTTATGGAATTTATTTAAGTATTGAAATTGTGTAGGTTCGGTGAACTCTTTGAATTGAAATCCATGACTATAGTCAAATAGATTCCATTGAAATAATGTTTGGAACTAGTTATTTTATTGGAATGATTTTGGGTTTTGTGGATAAAAATGTATGATTTTCAGATGAACAGGTTCCACTGGAATTATTTCTATTCTATATAAATTATTTCTATTATTTATATTCTTGTTGAACACCGTTTTATTTAATATTTTATGCATCCACTCAGTAGTCGATGAACAAGTTCATCTTCAACCAAATAAACAGTAACTTTGTAAAAACCTTGTAAAGTCTATTATTATGCTTTGAACAGGACAACAAATGAATTTTTTTTCTAAAAATGACTATCGATAACTACCGTTTTCGATGTACACTTAAAGTGAGTGCAAATAAAAATACATTTATTCCTAAATACAAATGACTTCATGGATGTAAAGGAAAATGATTGTCAACAAATGAAATATGTTTGGCGCGTAAACAATTTTTTTATTATCGGAAATAATATAACAACGAGCTTGTAGCAAAAGAAAAAAAAATCTCTCTGTTATTGTCGCTCCATTTCAATCAAGTACAGAAGTTGACACACAAATTAATTAAGTTTCTATTGCAATTAAATTCGTTAGATCGAATGTAATGAGTGTCAATTAATTTGCCGCCATTGTTTGTTAGTTGTTTGTGATATAACCCGAACTTGTTGCGCATCATAACAGAAATAACATAATAATAAAATATGATTTAAGTGTGGCAACGCTCCACGCTTAGTGTCATTCTTTTGCTAAAATTATATGTTTTTATTCTATTTCTGTTTTATTTTATTCTGTTTTTTCTTTTCATATTATTATTGATTATAATGCCGGGCTCTAGAGGCGCGCGCTAATTTTTGATGTCTGTCCCCAAAGGTACAAAGTTCTGTTCTGTTTATTTATTATTTTGTTTTTGTTGAAATAGCCGAGAGCACAGCTATTTCTCTGACTCTCGCTCATAATGGCAATCGAAATATAAAAGCTTTTATTGCTATCTTTTACAATTTATTATGTTTTATTTTAATCTATTTTTTATTCAACATTAGATAATCGGCAGAGCTTTTTAGCTTCAATGGAAAAAAAATCACACCTTTGGGATATGCATAAAAACTGATCAAGCTGATTATAAATGAAATAGACAAACTGAGAGCTTAGCGTGTTAGGCACTTTGAGAGTCGATTTAGTTAGAGAACCATTAATGTCACACCTGTTGACCGACTTCAACTCCAACAGCAAGTCTAACAAGCTGCTGAAGACGTCGTAAGTTTAACGTCTTGACTATACATTGCCTCCCGTTGTTGCTGTTGTTGTTGTTTTTGTTGTTAAACTCACTGTATACATATGTTGATGATAATCAACTTATAACACAAAAACTACCAAACACCTTGAGCTCACTTAATCACTCTTTCGTTCACGCTCACTCACACCCTCCCTCCCACCCTTCATCTAACTCCAACAATCTTAGGTCGCCAAACGTTTCTGGACCCTCACAAATGATTTTGTATTCAGTAAGCTTTTGGCCACGAGCCGATCGAGTCGTGTTATTCTCCTATCTCAAGCAGTGAAAATTAAAAAACAAACTCATAGAAAAAAACTATTATTTTCTAAACTACTATTTTGCTATTTTTATATGTTGCTATTTTAAGATAACGTTGTAGAAGAAGAAAAATCAAGAGAAGCAAAAACAAAACTTGCGCGTGTGTCTGTGTTTTTCTGTTTTTGTTTTTGTGGTGTCTTAATTCACCTAAACTTGTGACAGTTTGTAATATACAAGAAGAAGAAAAAAAAAACCAAAACAAAAAAGAAATAGCAGATATTATATCAGAGTATAACAGGCCGAAGACCTTGTGACAAGTGAGTGCAAAGCCTTAGCTAGACAAAAAAAAAAAAAAACAACACCACAAACAATATTCAAATAAATAAAAAAAAAAACAATTAGCCAACAGAAACATCACAAGAAAAACAATAAAATTGAAGGTTGGTTTGTTATTTCCTAGAGTGTAATTTGAAAAATGTACTATTTACTTTAAGCAATATAAAAAATAGAAGGGCCAGAAAATAAAAAAAAAAAAAATGAAAGAAAACAAAAGAAATGAACTTGGTAAAAAGAAACAATTACATAAAAGCTGTCATCCATTTCCTACAGTCGTCGTTTTTGGTCAGAGTCAGAAATGGTAGGTTTTGAAAGATAACTGGAAAGATAAGAGCCAAAAGCACTCAATTCTCAAATTAATTGTTATTTTTTTTCTGAGAATTAAAACTCTCTCAGCTATAATACTGTTTTTTGTCTAATTGGCACGTTATTTTAACCTAATT
This sequence comes from Pherbina coryleti, assembly GCA_943735915.1. NCBI lineage: Eukaryota > Metazoa > Arthropoda > Insecta > Diptera > Sciomyzidae > Pherbina > Pherbina coryleti. Next base: position 63,912,619 of record OX030950.1, read on the forward strand.
GTTAAATTTGATAGCTGATCTTTGAAGCTATTTAGGTGTAGCAAAACCCTTAGTAAGGATTAGGTAGGTCTCCTACACAAATAGAGAACCATGCATAAAGACTAGGTTTGTCTTCTATACAAAGAGTTTTTCAAGAAGTTATAGAGCTGAGGAACACCGTAGAGAACCATGTGTAAAGACTAGGTATGTCTTCTATACAAAGAGTTTTTCAAGAACCTATAGATTCGAGGAACCCCGTAGAAAACCATATGTAAAGACTAAGCATGTCTCCCATGCAAAGAGTTTTTCAAGAAGCTATAGAGTTGAGGAACCTCGCAAAGAACCATGCGTAAAGACTATATGGTCTCTTATACAAAGAGTTTTTCCAGAAGCTTTAGAGTTGAGGAACCTTTTCTTCAGTAGTTAAAGAAATGAGGATGGAAACTCGCAGATCAGAGATTATATGGCTTATCTATTCACTCTTTAAATGTTCATTAACATTGTAGTTTTAAAAGGTAAAAATACCATAACAACCTCTTTACGGGTTGTGTTCATAAAGTAATGGGAATTTTGAAATTTTGCGGGCTGTGTTGGTTCGATAGCCACGATATTTTTTTATTGTTGTGTTGGCAAGCATGTCTTTTGACGTAGAATACGTCATTCTCGGAGGTAAGTAGGGTGGTTGATAGTGATCAGGTGTCGGTATTTACATCACTTTTTGAGCCTTTGGTGGGCATAAAGTACTGATCGTACAATGTTGATGTTAGCACTTGTTGGTCTGCTTGATCCTCAATGGGACAAAAATTCATGTTAGAACTCTCTAGCTTATATAAATTTTACACAATTACATGAAATATAAAGCCAACATTTGATGTTTTTGTTTGCTTAAACTTGCTACCTATTTATCGACAGTTTCCGGTTTTATCGACAAAACCATAAAATTTGTATTGGAGCCCCCCTAAGGAGTGTTCGGAGGGAATAGGTGTCGAATGCAAAAATGTTCCTTTTGCAAAAGTAATGGGGGTCGGTTATACATATTAACCCTTTCCGGCACAAACACAATAAAAAAAAATTTGATTTGACATTTGACTAAACTTGTTGATCTATTTTCGGTTTTGGCGATCCAGAATGCATCCAATGGCACAATTGTGCCTTAATTTCGACATCATAACCATAAACCTGTTTTTTATCTAAATTTATTATCACCTGTTATGATACGTTTGTATCATTAGGTATTAGGTCTTCATCTTTGTTGACTTCATTTATCTTCTATTCGCCGATTTTTTTGGTCAAAATTGAATACTTTTGGATTAAATTTTGTTATAACACGATTCATATCCAAAATGATTCATTGATATGCCAACATCATCAGCAAATTCTCTAATTTTGATCATTCATAATAAATTCATTAAATTTTTTCATGTTTTCATCAGTTGTTGATGCGTTGGGACTTTGAAGACGTTGATGTCATTTTTAACGTCTTCACGGTCATCTTGAAAACGGTTATACCACTCGTGAATTCCCATTTTACTAATAGCAGATTCAACGAAAGCAATATTTAACAATTCTAAGACTTTGTTGGAATTTATACCATTTTTATAACAAAATTCACTGTAAATTCTCTGATTCCCTTAAATAAATCCATTATTTATACCAAATGAAAAATCTCCAATAGTATTAAAACACGTGCTATTCTTTCAAAAGCTGAAAAAAAGTAAGCAACCAATTTGGCTGAAAATATATAGATAATTTCTAGACATGATTGACAAGAAAATTGTGACAATCGGACCAACACAGCCCGAGAAGTTTCAAAATTCCCTCGTTTCAACTTTGAAATAACCTGCATTTAGTAATAAATCATAATTGTTTTAGTATTAATATTTGTTTTTTTACTTCTCAGGACCTATTAAATCTTTCAAAAACATTCTTCATGTCAAAGCTCTCTATCAATGAAGCTTTGTTTACACTTGAATGGAGCGTATTTTGTACTTACTTTTTACTACCACAAGTAGTTTATTTGTTAGCTTAGCTCATTGAAATGTTTGTGTAGGCAAAAATATTATCTAGCAAATGAAAAAAAAACCATAACCACACCGTTATTTTTATTTATTTTGTTTTTTTTTTTCATTTTCAAGCGTCGACTTTTTTTTTAATACAATATCTACATTTTTAGAGCAAGGAAAAAACAAAAACCAATAAATAACAATAACATTGTTAATAACTTAGTTGATCATCGTTAACAATTTTTGCGGTTGATTAACATAAAATTAAATTGAAGGTCATGCAGGCAAGAAAATCTGTAACCTATTGAAAAGATTTTAACTATTTATGATCTGTTTTAATTTGAAAATAATTAAATTGCTGAAAATAATTATAAATAGTCAGTAAGCTACCCGGTTTTACTCGATAAAAATAAAATGGCTGCATAAAAATGCTTAAAATCTGAACATAAACAGAGCTCTTAATGAGCTGTGGTTTAAGTCATAATGTAAGCTTTTGTCTCTAATTTACTTTTAATGCTTTTCTAAACTCCGTCTGATTCCTTAATAATGATAATATATTTTTAAAAAATTTTTTTTTTCAATAAAAGATAATTTTTTTGACACCAGCTTAGTTTATCAGTAGTTCTCTTAATTAAACATTTATGCTTTATCTGAAGCACAACAGTGCAAAGTTCGATAGTTGTGTGAAGAGCTTTTATTTTTAAATAAAAAAGCTTAATACACCTACATATTTGCTTGCATTGTTGTTTGGCAATAATTTATAATAGTTCAGTTAATGATGTATATCTATGAGTACCTTTACGTATATTTTTTTTTATTTTTTTTTTTTTGTGTTTTTACTTGAAAACAACTTGAAGCTTTTATTGCATTTACGATTATTGCGGTTGTAGAGCTGTTTAACAACTGTTCATAAAGTCAAGATTATTGCACTTTGATTTTACTTTTTAAATACCAACAATTTGAAAGCGTTTAACTAATTCTTACAGTTAATTAGCCTGGTATACGTATTTTAATTTTTAGTTTTTTTTCTTGAACTATTTATATTATTTTGCTTAACTCATTCGTATTTCTTTGTTATCAGCTTTATAATATATTCACACATTTTTTATTGTTCGCTCTTTATTAGTAGTGAATGGCATTTTTTTATTAGTTTTTATTAAAAATCTGTTAAGTCAAAAAAATTAGGTCAAGAACACGTTTTGAATACCGGCGTATTTATTTGTTGTTGTTTGCTGCAGATGTGTATTTATCCATGTCTAACTTTTCCACGATTCGAAATGTTTGAGCTAAGACATGGAGAGCATTTCAGCCACGTGTTTAAAGCTTTCGAGTTTTCTGACTGAATTATGATAAATTCTTTTTATGATTGAAGTTAAAATTTTCGGTCATTCTTTGTATGAACAAAGAAACAAATTCAAAGTTTAACAAATAACGACACATTTAAATTGAAATAATATTTGAACTTTTGTTAAGGAATTTTTTTGGGAATTATTGCTGATGATGTTCGTATATCAATTGGCTCATGTTATGAAATTTTTTCGGATGTTTTAGGTGTGAAACGTGTTATAGCAAAATTTAATCCAAAAGTATTAAATTTCGCCCAAAAATACCGAAGAATGGAAGTTGCTCAGAAGTCGCTGAAGGAAATTTCACAACGATACAGAATTAATAAAACGTATCATAACAGGTGATAAAACTGGTGTGGATCGCCAAGACCTAAAAAAGCTCGACAAGTTCGACCAAATGTCAAGGTTATGCTCACTGTGTGGATCGCCAACCTAAAAAAGCTCGACAAGTTCGGTCAAATGTTAAGGGTATGCTGTCGGTGCTTTTCGATTTTAATGGTATGTCACACCATAGTTCTTATTTCTACGACAAATAATCAATAAGGAATACTACCGTTAAAACCGTTTGCGTCAAGGGATCCGATGAAAACGAAAACGCCCGGATTTTTCGAAAAAAAAATTCAAAGCTTTTGCATCACGATAACGCACCTGCTCACACTTTATTGTTTGATCGTGAATTTATATTCAAGACTAACATTTACTTGAAGTGAGAAAAATATGCTTGATTCAAGTAACAATTTGCTGAAAACTAGAATAATTTGCTTGATTTGAGAAATTGATTTTCCTTGAATTGAAAACAATTTGCTTGGTTCAAGTAAAGAATTTACTGAAAAGAAGAATAATTTTTTTATACTAGAATGTTTTGCTTGATATTAGAAACTTTTCTTTCTAGTTTCTTATTTTTTTTCTTTTTATAATGGAAATTTTCTTATTATAATGAAAATCCTTCAGTAAAGATGTAACATGTAGGATAGTCGATCATAAAAAACTACTCGAATATATTAAACATGTTTTACATGTTTCCAAGTAAAGTAGCAGATATATTACTGCACTTTCGCATCATCTTACACTTGTTTTCATGTTAACATGCTGTGAATTATAAGCATGCCAACACAAGTTGAAATGAGATGCTGTTAAAAAACAATGTTTGGAGGTGTTCCAAGTGGAATGGGATAAATGTTATGGCAAATGGTTCGAATCCATGCCAAAGTGTATTCATCATAATGGAGAATATTTCAAAAAACAATAAAGAAAAAAATTTGGTTGATATATTATTCCCGAAATATAACAGGTCATTCAATAAGTCCGTAGGATAAGTAAGAAAAAAACAAAATTTTGATAAAACTCGGTTATATTATTCAACATAGTTGCCTTCGAGAGCGATACAACGAGTACAGCGATTTTCCAACTTTTCGATACCACTTTTATAGTACAATTTCTCTTTCTTGTCAAAATAGGCCTCAGTTTCAGTGATTACTTCATCATTGGACTTAAATTTCTCTCCAGCAAGCATTCTCTTGAGATCTGAAAACAGGAAAAAGTCGCTGGGGGCTAAATCTGGAGAATACGGTGAGTGGGTAAGCAATTCGAAGCCCAATTCATTAAATTTTGCCATCGATTTGTGACACGGTTCATTGTCTTGGTGAAACAACACTGTTTTTCTTTTGCAAATGTGGACGTTTCTTTGCGATTTCAGCCTTCAATCGATCCAAAAGTGCACAGTAATAGTCGCTGTTGATGGTGGTTCCTTTTTTGGGAAAGTCGATGAATATTATTCCTTTCGCATCCCGCGCCAAACACTCCTCTGAAGCATTAATTCGTTGTTGTTTTTGGTCAACTGTGAGCTCACGTGGCAACAACTTTGCACAGAGCTTTCGCATACCCAAACTTTCGTGTAAAATGGTAAAAACAATACCATCTGATATCTTTACAATGTCAGCTATCTCGTGCACCTTCAATTTGCGATCGTTCATAACCAATTTGTGGATTTTTTTGATGTTTTCTGGAATAACAGCCTCATTTAGGCGTCCACTGCGCTGTGCAACATATGTGCTGGTACGACCACGTTTAAATTCAGCAATTCACTTTTCTACCATTTGTCTCGATGGAGCAGAGTCCGGATAATGTTTATAAAGATATTGTTTGGTTTCCACTGTATTTTTTTTCATCAAAAACAATGCTTTATCCAAACTCGAAACTCACTTTTTCCATTTTTTTTTCAATAATCAATAGTCAGATTGTTGTCAAATTTATATACGTATCGTTTGAAGGTTAGTACTATATAAAAATCATATGGAAGAAATCTAGTAACGCCATCTATGAGTCATCCTATAAACTTTTTGATCGGACTGTTATGTAGTAACCTACGTAAAAATCTGAATAAAATCATTAAAAGCTTTAAAATATTGCAAGATTATAACAAATTGCAAAAAGCTTTTTGAGACTATTCACTATTTTAAACTAAAATAATAATAACTTTTTAAGTAACGTTTAATAAAGAAACTTGAAAAAGCTATTTCATGAAACATGAGAATAAGATAAAAATTAGTTTATATTCGACTTTAGCTTGGTCAAAAACCTTTGCACTTAGGAGTGTTTTATGATAATTTAAATTTATTGTTTTTGTTGTTACAACTAAAATTACTTAATGCGCTGTTCACTGCATTCAAAACAAAAACGCATAAATTCAATTTTTATGAATATTAACCCTTAACTAATTGGAATTAATTGTCAGAAATATACAGCAATTAAAATGTTAATTGTTTTGAAAACATTCTGTAATTTTATAATATTCTCTACAACCTCTATAGTTCTCAATGAATAGCTTATCGAATTTGTACAACAAAGTCTCAATACAAAAACAAATAAATGCTTCATATAGACTGAGGAAGATTTCATTTTCAATGATGAAGTATTTCTGATGCGATTCTAGGCGAAAATCGCGATACTTCTGTCAAAGGTTATCAAAAAGTAGTCGTCGCGTCAATTCTTTCGCATTCATCAAATATGACGTCAATGAAAATGAGTTGTCGCACACAAGAATATGAATCAAATTTAAAGATTTGCATTTTTATAATCTACTAAATAAAAGCATCAACTGCTTAGTGGTTCGACGGGACGACATACATCTAAGAGATCGCACTTATCTCTTTTCTCTCGCTAGTGGACTTTGCACCATAGGACAAACTTCAAATAAATTAATTCGTTTAGATATACAAAATGTTGATCTTCATGGTTTGCAAAGTTTTTTTTTTCAGCTATTTCAGTCTGATTGTACAGCGTAAAAAAACGAAAGATATCGGACATGTTTGTTTGTTCTGCTATTATGAAGGTATGAGTATGAAGGTATGAAAAAACAAATCAACAATTTTGAATAGTTGTCGAATGTAGAAATCCGCATGGGAATGAATACCTTTTAACAATTAGAGAGAAATAAAAAAAAACCTGGCATTCATGTGACTGAATAATGCAAAAACGAACAATACGCAAAACCAAAAAAATCCCAGACGTGCCTCTTTTGTCGTACTCACTCCTTCTTCCAATCAGTTTCATGTGTTTGTCTGCACAGTCTGCTTTTTTTCCCCTAGAATTATCGCGAAGTTTCGAAATATTTTCAGACATTATCAGTTACGATAACGCACTGAAAACATGTTGTTCGTAAACGATAGACACAGTCATAATTTTATTCAACCCCAACAGTTTATTTTAATATGTATTAATTATGTCTGGGTAGAATTAATTATCAGTATTTGACATAAACACATGAATGACTATGAGCACGATCATTTGTGTTTTTTTTATTAGAAATTAGGCCACGAGTTCTGCGAATTCGCGAGTATTCTTGAATTTGATAAGAGTTTTAAATGTTGTTGTTATTTTTATTTTTATTAAAAAGGAAAATAAAAACAATTAAGTCACTAACATGTTGGCAAAGTGTAGTATACTCTAGATTCTATACCGAGATTGAGATGTTTCGGGAAAATAAAGTATAAAGATCTCATTTATTGATTGACGTTATAATGGCTGTATCAATAAGAGGTGTAAAATTTGTTTTTTTGAATAAAACGAATAATTTGCAAGATGTTTCTAAAAAATTTAATGGCTTAAGATAATGTATGGACCACAATATCTTTCAAATAGCCACCTCGACTTAGCTTGCAGACTTTTTAATCCTTTTTTATGAAATGTTAGATCATTCTTTGGCATAACTGGGCCCTATTTCGACGATGATGACTTCAATGTTTGCTTTGAGTGTCGGAATTATTTGCGGAGATCCTTATCTTAACATATTCACAAAGGAATAAGTTTAATGGTGTAAATTCGCAAGAATTTACTGGTTCATTGATGTATTCATATAGAATAACTACGCGGCCAGGGAAATTCGTGCGCAATAACTCAATTTTTTCGCGACGTGTATCGCACGTAGCACCATCCTGATGGTAATAGAGGTCGTTTTTATCCGTATACTTCTCCTCCGACTGCAATAACTTGCTTATTATGTATTTGTAGCGCTTTTCATTGACTGTAATGGTTCTTCCGTCATAATTTTTAAAGAAGTATGGCCCTTGACTCCTCTGGTCCACAATTCGCACCAAACAGGAACTTGTTGGAAGTGCATTGGCATCATCTCGATCACTCGCGGTTTTTTGGATCTCCAAATGCGACAATTTTGCTTATTAACGTAGTCGACCAATGTGAAATGACTTCGTCAAAACAAATGATTTTTCCATGGTCTCCAAGACCTAATCAGAGACGTGCGGTAACTTTTAATTTTACACTTAAATTTTTTATTTGTAAAAATAATTATTTTTAAGCTGCAGTAGCCGATCTCTGGGAGCTCCGCTAAAAAAGAGAGTCTTGTGTTGAGCACGATAACTCAGAACTGGATGATCTGAAATTAAAAATCCAAAAAAATTTTGTTATAAAACTGTTTAAAACTCCCTGTTTCCACTATATTTTTGTGTACGTTATGTGTCCACTATGACGATTTTGTTAAAGCTATTTTTCCACCCCTTTAGAGACATCTTTTTACCCTAAATTTTTTGGGGGCTTAGTTTTAGGTTTAAATGGAAGAATAAAGAAAGTTTTGTTCAAGAATATTTGTAAAGGTTTGCAACACCGCAAATAGTTGGAGGACGATATCGTCATAGTGGACCATTAAAAGGGTTAATCGAAGAAATAAGCAAAATATTAATTTTTGACAAAATCCTGGCCTCAACAAAAATAGTCGATTTTTAATTGTTTATAAAACGGAAAATATTGATCAATGATAGAAAAACCTTCAATCAATTACTTAAAAATATATCCCTTATGTAAAAATTTGAGACTGATCGGTTCAACCGTTTCCTAGAAATCTTTCTCACCACCTTCCAGCATTCATGTTTTAAAGACTGCTCTAACTTTTTCTCTTGATTGCTTCCCTATTATCTCACTCTTTCCCAGAATTGCAGTATAATTACTTTTATTGCGGTATTATTAGTTTTTCGGATTTTTTATTTATTTTTATCTATATTTTATTTATACTTATCTATACTTATCCAATCCAATATGATCCCTCTTTCTATTTTTAGCAGATTCGTCCGATTCAAGCGATTGAGGCTTTTTTCGCTCATTCGAATAGCAGGCCCAACACGCCGCCATGGCTGAAGCCCATTCAGCTGTAGCTTTTTCCTTTGCTATAACGCACGAGGGCTTCGACATCAACTATGACCAGGAGGTGTTGAATTTGGTCTGGAACTCGGGCGTACGTTCGTGGAAGAAACGGCTTGCTAGAGCTAGAGTAAGCTCAAAATAATTCCAAGACATAAATATTTCATTAACATATGGCCTATTTTTTCCAAACGTTTAGAACGGAGTACGGAATGGCGTTTATCCAGCGCATATACAGAGTCTCTGGCTCATTTCGGCCATTGCAATTGGGCTACATTTCGCGGGCTACCAAGTGCCCTACAATTTGGTCAATAGAATCTTAGTGCATTTACCTTCGAATACAATCAACTGGCAGTTGACGGCATGCTTTTGCGCTTCGCTCATTGTCTGGCTTACGATATGTTTCTCCATGCGTTATACACTCAAGCTGCTGCTCATGTACAAAGGTTGGATGTATGAGTCACGTGCACCGGGTAGTAGAATTTCTTTGGCCACTATTCTATGGACGGGTGTAGTTAAAGTGCTCTCCAGCTGGAATACGCCGGGCCTGTATAGTTTTCAGGGTTCTTTGCCACGTCTGCCTTTGCCCTCGGTGCATTCGACAATGTCGCGTTATTTGCGTTCGGTACGTCCACTTTTGGACGATGACAACTATGCACGAATGGAGAATTTGGCACGCGAGTTTGAGCAAACAATAGGCAAGAAGCTGCAGTGGTACTTAGTATTAAAGAGCTGGTGGTCCACCAACTATGTGTCCGATTGGTGGGAGGAGTACGTATATCTACGCGGTCGCAGTCCACTAATGATCAACAGTAATTTCTATGGCACTGATGCCATTTTCATGGAGTTGACAAAGAGTCAGGCGGCGCGAGCTGCAAATGTTGTGCACCTTTTGTTGGCCTTTAGACGCATGATCGAGCGACAGGAATTGCAGCCGGTAAGTTACGCTGTTAAGTGACTGATTTTTTGCATTATAACCTTGAACCATTTCTTCTCATAGATTATGGTGCAGGGCATGATTCCGCTATGCTCCTGGCAATATGAACGCACCTTTAATACAGTGCGCGTACCTGGTCTCGAAACCGATCGCATAGTACATTATAAGGACTCCAATCATATTGTGGTCATGCACAAGGGTTGTTTCTACAAGGTACAAATCTACTATAAAGGACGCATACTGAGACCGTGCGAGATTCAAGTGTAAGTTGTTTCTGAAAACTCAGGCGAAAAAAGTACTAATTTCTGCTTTCTTCAAACAGTCAATTGGAGGAGATACTCAACTCTAAGGTTACGCCTTTACCGGGTGAAGAACATTTGGCTGCCTTGACAGCATGGAATCGTTCTAAATGGGCCGAGGTGCGTAACACGCATTTCTCACGCGGCACAAATCGAGTTTCTCTAAATACCGTCGAGTCGGCTGCCTTTGTTTTGTCCTTGGACGAGATGCCCTATGAATTTGATTTGGAACAACCGCATTTGCTGGACACATTTGGAAAAACATTGCTCCATGGCAACGGCTACAATCGTTGGTTCGACAAAAGTTTCACCGTCTGTGTGGGCACCAATGGACGTGTCGGTTTCAATGCGGAACACACGTGGTAAGTGGATGGACTTTTTTTGACTAACTTGAAAGTTCCCTCAAAAATATTCGAAATAATTTCAACCTCTATAACTGGAGACCGAGCTTTTCTAAAACTATTTTGATAGTTTTTATAAATTTGAAATCTTTTTCTCACAACAAAAAAAAAAAAAAAAGGGCCGATGCTGCCGTTGGATCGCACTTGTGGGAAAATTTGATCATGGACGATATGCTTACCCAAGGGTAAAATATTTCTTTAATTTCGAATTATGTTCGAATCTTAGTATCTTGCACATAAATATTGGGCCCACTTTTTTTTTGTATGCACATGGTAATGGTTGTACATAGTTTTTAAGTTTCAGGCTTGTGTAAATTTCGCTTATTTTCGTAATTTTCCACAAGCATAAGATATTATCTGCACATATTATTATTATTTTTTCTTATATTTTTGTAATATTATCTTTTAGGGGTGATGCACCGGTTAAGGGACATGTTTGGGAATTTATTTTTGGTGATGATATGAATGGGTAAAATTTTTGTCAATAATGCTTTATATAATTAGTGTTTTGTTAACATTTAGTTTTAGTTGGAGGTTGTCTTCGAATTTTGTATGATATGGCTTCGCAGGGTTCTCGAATTGGAAGTTTTTAAGTTGCTTTAGAATATACCATTACTTAATTCTTAAACAACCTCCTACTTTATTTATGTACTTTGCTTGCACCTCTTCTTATTTCTATTTCATGTGTATTATAAGCTTTTATTTTCGATTTAATTAAATTTATGTACATATATCTTATAAATATTTTACATTATCTCTTCGCTTTTATTTATGCTTTTATAAATGATGCAACTACTTTAAGGTATACGCGTATTTTTGGTATTTTTCAAGCATAAAAATCAATAAAAATTTAAGAATCTGAGGGTGCTGATTACAAATCTAAGGATAATTTTTTTCCATTCCTTCTAGTTCTCCCATAATCTTGGGATTTCAATAAAAAAAGAAATGCATACTTCATTGAGTTCAGAAGGGTAAAATTTATGTAAAAAACTGCTTGAGTTAGTACTCTACCTCTATCTTTAAGCCCTCTCCTGCTGGGTTAATAAAGGTGTGAAATCGTCTTTATCCATTTTGTTGATTAGTTTAGCAAATATGTGCTTTGAAGTGATTGTAATGTACCAATAACCCACTCTATTTTGTACTGAAGGAATATTTTCTTCCAAAACAGTATCAAATTTATACTGGGTGCCGCAAGAGTATATTACATACTTTCTTTGCCCAAGACGGCCTCGGTAGTCGAGTAGGAAGCGCACTGCCAGGATCACGGGTTCAAATCCCGTCCATGCTATGGTCCTATACTCTTTAATCTTTCAGCATTACTTTCCTCATTTGTAATCAGCTGAAATAGAAAATTCATCAATATTTACAACTTAAATGTTGTAGTTGGTGGTAGTGTAGTTGTATTTATAGATGGTATCGTCTTATAACTAGAATTGACCGAGGGAAAGCACAAAACTTGCCTCAGATTCTAATTTACATGTATCCTATGATCACAGAAAGTAATCAGGGGTGGTCAAGTCTGGCGATTCTTGGAAATGTCTGGCCTGTTCGGGAAATGTACTCTCAGAAGGTTTATTTTGGCTCTAGCAGTATGGGCTGTGGCCACATCATGCTGGAACAACACTATCTGAATGCTGGACAAGAAAACATTCCGAATCATTTAACATAAGCGCTCTCCATAGCTCAAAATCCGTAGCTGGTTTTTCGTTAAACACAATATAGAAAAAGTATTAAGTATGGATACATTTTTAAGGTAGTAGTCTGGTAACTTATGCCTATTTTCATGACTTCTTTGGAGGGTGGTTTTTTATAGGAAAATAAAAATGAATTATCTTGAATATTTAGAGTGTTTTTATTTACATATTGAAAATATAAAAAAAAAATTTATTTGAAAAAATTTAATAGTTTATTACTATTATTATTGTCACTCGAAGTTGGAACCTCAAAAAAAAAATGCACGTGGGTGGCCCGGGTGATTTTGGCTCTTGATGTTATCTGAAATCAAATATTCTTGATTATTCTTAATCTATAGACATGTCATTCTGGTCGGAACTACTGAAGTTAAATTTCAAGGGTAAATAACAAAATGGCGGACTTTGAAAAAAAAGTCCTTTTATTTTAGCAAAGAAAGGGTTGTAAAATAAAAAGTTAGGGGTGAAAAAAATCGTTAGTACCGACGAGAACTATAAGTGTGTAGAACAGCCTGTTAAAATTTGAAAGCAATCGGTTCAGTAGAAGTTAGGACCCGGGCCGACCAGAAAAACAATGTTTTGAGATAAACGCGTTTAAAGTTCAACAACATTAAAGGTTGGACTCCGAGGCGCTCTAGGAAACTCGTTATAACTCCCGAAATATTTCGAATTTCTGTCTGAAATTTTCACAGTATATTCTCAAGACATTTTACTTTCAAATTAAGCAAAACAATTTTTCGATATTTTGAGCCCAAGTAACCAGACTACTACCTTAATATCAGTTGAATAGAAATGAGGAAAGAAAGAGTAGGATCATATCCTGGCTGGGACTCAAACCGGGGATCTCTGGGGCGGCAATCGAGTGCGCTACCACTCGAGGCTGTCTTCAAGCCGCTAGCAATTCTGTGAAAGATATATGCATGACCTCAAAATATGCATGAAATTAAGGACCCGTTTCGTTTTTCTTTGAAACCCGTCAGCAGTTGATAGTTCATGTAAATATATTGATTTTATGCCCTGTCAATGCAAGACTCTAATTAAAAACAGGGAGTTTCTTATAGCGTATAAAGTATTCGTCCCTCTTTAAAGGCATATACCTTCTGGTCAAAATTAAACCGGACTGTACAAATAAAACAACAACGGTTTATTATTCTTCAATATTTATTTTATCACCTTCGAAAAATACGGATGTCGTAAGTGAAATTTTTCAGTTTTGAGATTACTATATATACATAATAAACTTCGCACGCTCTTTCTAATGGTATTATCAGTTTTTTTTTTTTAAATCCTATAACTTCTTAAATATTCAGCATGCATTTTATCGGACGTCACAAAATTTTATCGTCCTGAGCATGTATGAATTTTGTTGTATGTGCACGAAAAACTATCATACGATATTTTTTAATGCAAAATTATGATATCTCTTATTGAAAATACAATTGTTGCATGTCATACAATGCATTTCGTGTGCACTTATTTATACCAATTATGTAGAACAAAGCGAACTCAGAAAATATGAACGTAAGGAAAAGAAGAAATGAATTCACTTGAGAAAATAACCTTTTACTTTGATAAAATTCTTATAAGTCAAATTTGAAAAAGGTTCATTAGAAGAAATGGTAGATTATGCATAATACAGAACATTATAAGCGCAAACTCGGCCTGCCGAACTTGGTTTTCTAAAAATGTATTTTCAGCTTTCATGAATGTATCCATCGTGATCTTAATTTTTTTTTCTTTTCATTGTTTTGGAAATGCAAATTATTCTTTGCATTTCTGTGCAAGTGGTTCACGATACAAAATGCATTCTCATTTTGGTTTTGCAGCCAAGAAAATTGTTATAGCCATTTTGGACGAAACTTCCTTTTGAAGTCGGTCTTTGATTGGGAAGGAACATCAACACTATAAAATAAAATTTTACAATTTTTAATAAATTTTTCAATAAAAATGAAACAACTACCTGCTGCATTCAGCATCACTTTCGCAGTCAGAAGTGGACGCTTCCCTTAAATCTACGCAATCATTGGCATCAGATTTTGGTTTTTTTTTCTTTTAAGAAATCTGCAAGCAAAATATTATTAAATTTAATATTGAATACTTTCCATTAGTAGCATTTCTCCTTCTACCTGCACATACTTGAAGCGCACACTTGAACAATTGTAAATTACATTTTGTAATTTATAGAAAAATTGGCGCAAAAATCCAAGTTGTTCATCTTCCTTTTAATTATGATCTTGTACTTTTGTCTCTTTCTTTCCCTCAGAATAAAGGTAGAACTTTTTACAATGCAAGCTTCCACTGAACATAACTTTGAACACTGAACATAACTTTGAACAGTGAACAGTGCTACCAAATTTAAATTTTTGTGAAATTTCTTAACTTTTACAAAATGTACCAAATCAGAAAATAATGTACCTACATATGTACCAAGCGAAAATATATGTACCAATTTTTGTGGAGGGGATAACAGATAACTTCTTTCAAATAAAATTATCAATATTAAAACTCAAACAAATTATGTCAACAAAGTAAAAGATTTAAAGAACATTATGTGTTTTTTTTTTCAATTTTCAACACAGAAAGTTATTGTAGTTTTTATAATTAATTGTTTTTATTAGGCAGTAGGGGGAAAAAACCAAACTTTAAATTTTATTTTTAATTTTTATCTGTCGATATTTAAACATTAATGTCAAATATTTTAATATAATATTTTAGTTATTAAAGCAGCTTCCAGCGTCAGTTTCTTAAGATTTTATCACAAAATTTTGCAAATTTTCTCTTATAAAATACAGCCCTAGTCAAAACTATTTACACATCGCTAATAATTTTAAATGTTTTAAAGAAACATTTAGCTCACTTTATTGTTGTTGGAAATAATTTGCAAAGATAGTTTTTGTTGTTGCATTCTCTGCAGTATGTAAAGTAAAAAAAAAAAGTTTTAGCAAACTTAACGATATACATACAAGGTGGCGCAAAAGTAATCCTCCTATCAGAAAATGCTATAAATTTTGCGATTGGCCCCTAATGTCAGTTCTGTTTTGACATTTGTGTAGTAAACACATGCGAAATACACGTTAATAAACAATGTTACGCTACACTGCTCCAGAACGCGGAATTAATCACCACCAAGAGGAAGATGAGTTTTCATCAAAAATAATCATGAGTGATGAGGCCCATTTCCATCTTAGCGGGTACGTGAATAAGCAAAATTTACGCTTCTGGGGCACTGAAAATCCGCGTGTAACCCACGAAGAGCCATTACACCCGCTCAAAGTCACTGTATGGTGTGCTGTTTTCGCTGGAGGAGTCATCGGACCTTTTTTCTTCGAAGACGTCGCGGGCCAAACGGTTACTGTGAATGGTGAGCGCTACAGAGCAATGATCAACGAGTTCTTTTTGCCGCAACTTGATGAATTGGGATTGGAAAACATGTGGTTCCAACAGGACGGTGCAACGGCACACACTGCACGTGCCACAACCGATATGCTGAAGGATGCATTTCCCGGGCGCCTAATCTCCCGATTTGGCGATTTGCACTGGCTTGCAAGATCGCCTGATTTGACCGCTCCAGACTTCTTTTTGTGGGGCTTTTTGAAGTCGCGGGTTTATGTCAACAAGCCTCATACTCTTGCAGCTCTTAAAGACAATATCCGTCAAGAATGTGAGGACCTATCGCCGGAAGTTTTGGCCGAAGTTATGGAAAATGCCATAAAAAGGGCTCAAACGACAATCAACTGTGGCGGCGGCCATTTACATGACATCATATTCTCGACTTGATGTAAAAAAAATTAAAAGACCAAATAAAAATAATCCACAAGAAGAATCAAAGTTTTTAATTTTTTTTTTAAATTACAGCCAAAAAACATCGGAAGGTTATTTTTGCGCCACCTTGTATATCACAAAATAAACTAGTAAATGATAACTACTCTCTGGCGTCATAAGTATTTACACACTCTTTCTTGGAGTCATTAAACACAATTATTTACAAACATTAGGGTTTACTTTTTAGGATTTAAGGAAGATACATGAATATTTTTCCAAAAGACTCCTCGAATTTATAGGAAGACTCATCAGTCCACAAAACATTGTGCCAAAACTGTATAGACCAGAGAATATTTTGCTAATTTTTTTTTATGATATGTTCCGTTAGGTTTTTTAAAACATGTTTTTACTTTGCATACTACAAAGAATACAACAACCAAAAATTTCTTTGCAAATTATGCAAACAACAAAAAAGGCGACCTATCTTTAATATATTTCTTCTGAAAGTGTAAATTTGTAAAGTGTAATTTTTTGTAAGCTTTTTGACGTATGTTCAAAGAAAACAACTTTTTGTGAAAAAATGTAACACGACAAATGTATTCTGAAACAAAAAGGCCGATAACTCCTTTGTAATTAAAATTATAGAAAATTTGACTAAAGCTGATAAAAATAAAAGATTCTGATTATATTCAATCCAAAACTGGAGAGTTCAATCTATATTTTTGAAGATATTTGATGTTAAATACATTTAAAACCGTCTCCTAAAAAGTTAGATTTTGCTACAAACGACACCCGTTCTTAACGTAACGATATATCAACGTTTTTCCATTCTTGAAAGAATTTTTGGTAGGCTTATTTCGGAATGGCCTTTAGCTCCCTTTGCGAATTCTCTTTGATGATTTCAAACGTCTCAAAATGTTTTCCACGAAGAGACGATTTGACTTTGGGGAATAGAAAGAAGTCACAAGAGGCCATATCTGGCGACTATGGTGCTTGTTGTACGATGTGGATATTGTTTTTGGTCAAATAATTGCATACAATACGTGATGTGTGAGCTGGTGTATTATCGTTGTGCAAAAATCATGAATTGTGCTTTCATAATTCTGGCCTCTTTCGCCGAATATTCTCGCGCAAACGCTTTTAAACACTCAGACCGATTAATCTTGAGGAAAGAATTTCGAGTGTACGACATCCTGAGAATCGAAGAAAACAGTCAACATCACCTTAATTTTTGAACGACTTTGTCGTGGTTTTTTTGGGTTTCGGCTTATTAAAAGATCTGTCGAAATTTATCAAGATCGAGATTTATTAAAAGATCGTCGATTATTTTTTCTTTTTTTTTTTTTTTTTTGAAAAATGCACATTTGACATTTCATTTCTATATGAAGTCAAAACTGATATTTCATTGAACACAGCTGTATATATAACACAATTTTAGTTCTTATATT
The DNA here is from genome assembly GCA_943735915.1 of Pherbina coryleti. Taxonomy (NCBI): domain Eukaryota; kingdom Metazoa; phylum Arthropoda; class Insecta; order Diptera; family Sciomyzidae; genus Pherbina; species Pherbina coryleti. The sequence goes on from OX030950.1 coordinate 63,930,134, forward strand.
TACTCATACTCATACTCATACTATAGCTATATCTTATTTAGCTTAATACCTATGCTTATATTTATTTAAACGGTGCAAGTTTAAAACTTTTTTATGAAAAAAAATACTAATCGAATGTTTATTTGTAAACATAGTTACGATGAAACGGGGAACACTAGAGGCACACCCGAATTCCAACCGCCTTCACCAACACGCCTTACTTGGAATCTCACCCCCTGTATACCGCAGATAGAAGAAGCCACACTGGATGCTGCCAAACTGATAAATGTAATTTTCCGCTAACATTTTGCTAGTGTTGCTGAGACTAACATGAATTAATCTTTTTCTCAAACCAGGATGTAGACCTACGCATACTTGTGCACAATCAATACGGAAAGGGTTTCATGAAGAAATGTCGCCTCTCACCCGATGCCTATATACAGATGGCTCTGCAGTTAGCCTACTTCCGTGATGCCGGACGCTTCTCACTTACCTATGAAGCTTCGATGACGCGACTCTTCCGTGAGGGTCGTACAGAAACGGTGCGTCCCTGCACAATTGAGTCATCAGCGTGGGTCAGATCAATGCAGAATAAACACACAACGGTATTCATCAGGCTTATTTCATACTTGAACTGTTTTTAAGAGATTGTATTTGAATGAATATATTTTTTTCTATAGAATGACGAACGTGTTAAACTTATCCTCAAAGCCTGCGAACGTCATCAGTTGGGCTATCAGGATGCTATGTGTGGGCGTGGCATTGATAGACATTTATTCTGCTTGTATGTTGTATCGAAGTATTTGGAAGTCGATTCACCATTCCTAAACGAGGTATTGAGTGAACCATGGCGTTTGTCCACTAGTCAAACCCCACACGGACAAACTCCAAAAATGGATCTTAAAAAGTATCCGAACTGTATTAGTTCTGGCGGTGGTTTTGGTCCAGTTGCTGATGATGGTTATGGTGTTTCATACATTATTGCAGGCGAGGATTTGCTTTTCTTCCACATATCGGCAAAGAAGAACTGCGAATTGACGGTAAGTTCTAAACGGGAAGCTTTTGAAAATATCTTTAAAAATATTAAACCTTCTAAAAGAAGTTTTCGTTTAAATTCTGATAAATTTCTTTTTTTAAGAACTTTTTTGTGATCCATCCAAAATCTCTGCTATACTTAAACTACCATATTTCGTTTATTTCCAGGATGTGCACCGTTTTTCGGACAACATTTGCCAAGCTCTAGCGGACATACGTGAAATGTTTGAAAAACATCAAAAAGAGCATCCCAAAAAGATCACAAACGGAACAACGAAATAATACCATGTATCCTGACATAACATATCGTATATAAGATGACAAATTGTTGTTGTTATTGTTGCAACTGTAATGCAAAGAATTCTAGTTAGAAAAACTTAGCGATAAATTATATAAATATAAATATAAATATATTATTTTTTAAGGCTAAGAAATTGCTAAGACAGCAAAAGATAAAAGTAAAATTATTATTGTTAGCATTTGTTTTTGAGCCTTAATTTAAGTTAAATTAGTGCAATTATAATAATTTTTTTGTTGAAAGCGTATGAAAAAAAAGCTGTATCTATTATATTTTAGCCTCTACACGAACCCTCACGTTTTTTGTTAGGTGTTAAATTTAACAGTTTTTGTTTTTAACAATTTTGTTTAATTTTACTGAGCTTTTATCTGGCTGTATTTTTTCGAAAAATATTAGACAAAGATTCATTCATAAACTCAGGTTTGAAATTTTTGAAATTATTAAACTTAGTGCAGAGATTTTTTTTTCAAATATCGATAAAAACTCGCCACTCAAAACGAAGAAAGCAAAATATATCAAAAACTTTACTATACAAGAGAATGATTTATTTTGCTAGCAATATATATTTTTAAAAATTTTAAAAAATTTTTTCCCAATTATTTCTCAACTGATTTGTACGAAAGTGAATTTTTGCCGCAATCTTCTCATTAGCTAGTTTTTAAGAATATTTAGACTATAAGCAATGTTTATAAATTAAGTATGAAAATAAAATAAAAAACAAAGAATTTATTGTGTTTTTAAATTAGAATTTATACATGCACTATTATCAGGCTGGAGCCTCCGTTTTTAGTTAAAATCAGCAATGCCCAGTGCCTAACTCTTTCCGCTTTTTAAAACAAATTCAATATTTTGATGTTAGTTGCGATGCGTCGAATTCAGTTTGCAGCTGCAGTCATGCTTCTTAATGCTTTGTTGTTGCATGTACGCTAGACCGTATCACCAAAACTAACCTATATTTGACCCCACCTCAATCGTTAGACATTTAAAAGACATTTTCAAAAAAAAATGTATTTTTTTTTTAAATGGTCCCTATGGTGCTTTTTTCTTGTTTTCATTATATCTTCTGTGTTTCTTGTCCGATCCCAAAGATTTTTCATATATGTGTTTATTGATTTTTTGCAATTTTTTTCTGATTTTATTTTTTCGCAAATCTTGTTTTTTTTAATTATCACCCACCTTATCTCAGTTGCTACTATGTTAACAAAATCTTAAAATAACAAATAATTAAAGCTCACAAAAAATCGTTAAGACCATGGAAACAAATGATATCCATAAAATTTATTTTTGGTGCAGTTCCGACCGATTTTATCCCAACAATAACACTTTCGAAATGTTCGTTACTCATACTCGACTTTTTATTAAACAAATATCTTGGCTTTTCCAATCACAACTGTTCTCATAAGACAATTAATAAAAGTCAATTATATCGAGTGTTGAAGATTGCAAAAAGCTTTTATATTTGAAATTTGATGTTTACTAGAGTTGTAATAAAATCTCTAATTGTTTATTAAAGTTGACGATTATTTTTCGTTGAGAGTAAGTTTAACTAATAAAATCATGCTCTGTTACAAACTCTGCCCAACAGTAGTTGTTGTCGGCTTTAAATGATACCACCACCCCCCCAGCTCATCGTCGCTTCCATTCATGAGCAAAAAATATTTAAACACTTTGTACCAACAACAAAAAAGGCCATCACCACCACCTACTCTTCGTTTTCGCTATGCAGTCAACAAAAACAACAAACGTCTTCGCTTTGCCCGCATAATTGTTACAACAACAATAGCAACATACATCAATTCTTCGTCTTCGATTTGAAGCCCGTTCAAACCTAACAGATCGTATTGGGCAATTTCGTGGACCCAACCACCAGCCCTTTATCCAATATGGCAGCACCACATACACAGAAATGATCGATTAGACCAAATTTCAGATCACTGATCCACCATGTCTTCAGTTTTTTACTCAAGAGCAATTGACTGATCTACAGTACTTGGACGTCATTATTATAATTCCTGGTGAGCATTATAGCAGATATTTTTTTTATGAAATAAATGATTAAATTTGACGTCATATATTAAATCGTATTTATCATGTTATATGTTTTGCACAGATTATCCTTGTCACTCCCAAAACACCACGCGTTACGTCCAAATTGTGCAAAAGTCGGCCACAGCAGTCACTGCCGAAAATCGTTTAGGGCACATTTTCGCGAAGCTTGACAGCTTCGAGCGCTGCAGCCACCTTGAATCCCGTAAAGATTTAGAAAATTAATAAAAATTCGAGTATGAGTGACGAACATTTCGGAATTGTTATTTTTGGGATAAAATCGTTTGGAACTGCTTCAAAACTGAATTTAATGGATATCATTTGTTTCCATGGTCTTAATGATTTTTTGTGAGCTTTAATTATTTGCTCTTTTTAGATTTTGTTAACATAGTAACATAGCATAGAGAGATAAGGTGGGTGATAACTTAAAAAAACAAGATTTGCAAAAAAATAAAATCAGAAAAAAATTGCAAAAAACAATAAATACATATATGAAAAATCTTTGGGATCGGACAAGAAACACAGAAGATATAACGAAAACAAGAAAAAAGCACCATAGGGACCATTTAAAAAAAAAAAATTTATTTTGAAAATGTCTTTTAAATGTCTAATGATTGAGGCGGGGTCAAAATGGGTTTACTTTTTTTCCATACAAGGTGATACGGTCTAATGTACGCACCATCGATCGATTTTAAATTGTTTGCTGTGGTTTTTGTGTATTAAACAACTGTGACTTGTGTGCTATCCCGGATTCTGTTTTTGTTTCTAGGTCCTCTTCGTTTTTTACAGGTCATTTTCGACTACAATACATTTTGTGTTGTTGGTTCCATATTTTTTGTAATTGGTAATTCTTCATTGTGCTACTCATTCAACGTTTTGCTGTTGATATTGGCTTGCTGTCTTCAAGTAATTTTTGTTGTGGGCATCGCTGGTTTATATTGTAATATTGCAGGTAAGATGAAATCTTTATGATGTATTTAAATCTGCAATTTTAAATTTTAAATCTTAAATCTCAAGCCTTAAATCTTAAATCTAAAATCTTAAATCTTAAATCTCAAAACTTAAAACTTAAAACTTAAATCTTAAATCTTAGATCTTAAATCTTAAATCTTAAATCTTAAATCTTAAATCTTAGATCTTAAATCTTAAATCTTAAATCTTAAATCTTAAATCTTGAATCTTAAATCTTAAATCTTAAATCTTAAATCTTAAATCTTAAATCTTAAATCTTAAATCTTAAATCTTAAATCTTAAATCTTAAATCTTAAATCTTAAATCTTAAATCTTAAATCTTAAATATTAAATATTAAATCTTAAATCTTAAATCTTAAATCTTAAATCTTAGATCAGAAATCTCAAAACTTAAATCTTAAAAAAATTTTTTTTTTCGGATGAACCAGTCTCCAGATATCCTACTCACCGCAATTTTAAGATCTTTCGTGACATTGCACTTTTTTACCATATCGACGAATATTTTTGGACCAAAATTTCAGGGATTAATCTTGAATATTTTTACTTTAATAATGTAAAAAAATGTCGGTGCAAAAAAAAAAAATTTTTTTTTTGTTTCAGTCCAAAGTACAAGTAACATTTTTGTTATTTTTTGCTATTTTGTTGTTTGGATAGCCAACACACAAACCTTTTAAAAGATATTGTAGGATATGTAGCATAGCTAATACACAATCGATTTAACAGATTATTGTGATCTGTTGCAATATAGCTTCAGTTGAATATTGAATAAACAACTTTGCGTAACAAAGGTTTTTGGATTGGTGGATAGTGTGTAGAACCAAAAATAATAGAAATCAGATTATGCCATCATAGGCAGAAAAAGTTGCACCGTTCTGCGCAAGATGCTAGGTCTTTCGTGACGTAAATAGGAAAAGACACTTTCTCTCTTCTTATCAATGATTTTCTGTTCGTGCAAGAAAAGACGAAATATAGTGCGAAATAGTTCTGTGCGTTTTATTTTTAGGTACAGTTTTGTTTGTTTATGTTTTGCTCAGTGAAAAACAGATGATTTTGACAATGTGTCGATCATGACGTAGGCAGACATGCGCATGGCACAATCTTGTATTTATTATTTTTGGTATAGAACTGTCAATCGATGGGGTATGAGTTCGATACCCATGGCGGACAAACAAATGTTTTTAATATTACATTTTCTTCTCTTTTGAGAGGTGTGCGCGCAAAATAACCACAAAATTCCAAGAAACTGGCTCAGCGCAAGATGTGAAGACATCAAATCGATGACTTCTAAATGGACGTTCGAGCGAAAATATCGACCCAGTGAAGGAAAGTGTTGAAAACCAACCTAGCACCATAATTCGTGCTCATGAATTCCACTTCTTAACGTCCACCCTGCAGCGAATTTTGACGTAAGATTTAGTTCTGCATTCATATAAGGTCTAATTGACTGAAGAACTGGTGCCGGTGGACCACAAAGAGCGCCGTCATTTCTCTGATTAGACTTAGGAAAACATTGGACCAAATAAATTTCTGAAGAAGATCATTTTAACATTGGCGGTAATGTTATTAAGAAAATTGTAGTATTTGGGGATACGAAAAACCCGCGAGTCATTCAGGAGATGAAAATGTACCCACAACGAGTGAGTGTTTGGAGTGGAGAGTGTGTCGGACGCGACATAGGGCCGTACTTTATCGAAAATGACGCCGGAAGGGCCGGCTCACGCAATGGAGTGCGCAACAGAGGCATGATAAATAATTCTTTGTGATCGGAAATGAAGGTATATAGACACAGATTACCTTTACTTTCAACTGGATGGTGCTACGTGCTGTACAAGTCGCGAAACAATCCAAATTTTCCTGGTCGCGTTCTGGAGACATAAACTGGCCATCAAAATCTGGTGATTTTACACCTTTAGGATTCTTCCTTTGAGGTTATGTTAAGATTAAGGGTCTGCACTATTCATCCATTAAAAATTCTAACTTTCGAAGTGAACACTTCGTGAAAAAAGATATTGTATTTCGTCTGCATATGTCTACTTTACACTCTGATCAAAATTTAAGAGAAATCTCAGCAATTGTTTGCTTTATTAAAAAAAAAAAAAACACTACAGCTGATACACCCGTTAGATTTTAAAATGAAAGAGAACCGACTTTGCTTTGAAATATTAAACCCGTATGTTTTGACTTAATGTGGCCAGATATTGGCAAAATCGAAAATTTTTTTAAATTTAATCTATTTTTGTACTCGAAGAATTCTTAAGAACCCCTTCAAAAAATTATTTGTCAAGATCCATTGTGTTCTGAAGGACATACCCCAAAGTGTGCCTTTAAAGTTTATAGGCTTCGCATTTATCTTTCTACAGGGTTTTCCAATAAGAGGTGTTATTGTGAATCGCTCGTTATTCTGATTCGCTCACTTTTAAAGCTTTTATTCTTTGAAATTTGACAAGTGTTGTCGATAGAACAGAGCGTCAGCGTCAACGTAATAAAATACCGTAAATCACCAAAGGAGGACGAGCTAATTTAACTTGTGAGAACGACATCAGAGCCCGTATTTTCAGAGTCACCACAACAAGGTTAGTACATATTTGAATTTGATTTGGGGTTTTGATTTGTTAAGGGGTGGGAATCGGTCAGTTGGTTGTTGCCTAAATCGTTGCATTCATAATGCCTGAAACAAGAGCAGGTAGTAAGTCAACGCCAACGGTAGATGACGGTAGCGATAGCGAAGATTTAAACGCAACAGTTATGACAGCGCGAAATGATAAATCATCTCAAACGTCCATTGAAGCAAAAATGGCAGCTATGATGATGCAGATTCAGAGCCTTCAAGCAGAAGTGACGAAAAACAATCAAATGTTGCTCCAGAGTGAAACCAATCGCGATAGGTTAACTGCGTCTGCAGCAACTAGTACACCGAGCGACGATGGCTCCTCGTTGGCGGCGGCTTTACTCCAGTTGAATAACACGTTGACGAATTCTAGGACTGAACAAACGCATCGTCTATACGATTTGCCAGAATTTGATGGTCGCCCGGCAGACGAAAAGGAAAACTTTGGCAGACCAGAACAGCTTGTCAAAAGCCAAATCGCAAGGCTGAGAAGCGTCGCCCCGATAGCTGAAAACCGCATTGAGGAGGTAGTGCCCTTCGCCACCAAGGTCCAAAATTTAGCATCGTTTCTAGAAGCGGCAGACTGTGACCATCATTTATGCAATCCAACTCTGATGGAAGAATTGCTTTTTAAGTTGTCTGTTCAAAGAAGACTGAAATGGGCGCGGTACTCAATCAACATCAAACCAAGGCCTTCAATAAGACATTTTAGCGATTGGCTTCAGGATCTGGCGCGCTTAGTGAACTCGGTCAGCGTAAACTTAAACGACCACCCGATACAAGCCAATGCCAAAGGAATTGGACGCTCGAAGTTTTTCCACGCCGATGTAGCCAATTGTGAGCAAAATAAGGAAGATTGCGCTTTGTGTTCTGGTCAGCATAGCACTCCAAAGTGCAAACGTTTTTTAGACATGCGTCTTGCACAACGATGGCGCCTTGTCCGTAATAGAAGACTGTGTTTTAATTGTCTGAGAGGTAACCACCGAAGCAACAGCTGTGAACAGCAAAATGAATGCGGCATTAAAGACTGTACCAGAAAGTATAATGCTCTCCTACATGACCACAAAGAAAAACTTGATAGCCAACACGGCGTGCTTCATCCACAGCAACGCAGAAATTATGGTGCGCAATCAGAAGGTGAACGTGAGCAACATTGTGGGTCACGGCAGGAGCGAAGCGTCTTCACTAGCAACGTCATGAAACCCTTTCGGGCAAATCTTTTGTTTAAAATAGTACCAGTTAAACTGTACGCTAAAGGAGACGAAGTTCCATGCTATGCCTTTCTCGATGAGGGGTCGGCCGTGTCATTAATAAACAAAAGTTTAGCGGATCGTCTTGGTTTAGATGGTGTTAACGAAAATTTAACGTTACAATGGTTCGGAAACAAAACAACCACAGAGGCGTCGAGTCGAGTAAGCATGCAAATATCTGGAGCGTTCAAGGGAAGTAAAATATTTGACTTAGTAAATGTGCACACCGTTAAGGATCTTGAATTACCAATGCAGACTTTGAACATGAATAAGCTGATGCTAAGTATCGACATTTAAAAAGACTTCCTATCCAGCAATACAGCTCAGCAGTTCCGGAAATTTTAATTGGTCTTGATAACGCCCACCTGGGAGTAGGACGGATGGTGTCAGCAGATAAGTCAAAAGGTCCCATTGCAATTAAAACCAAGTTGGGTTGGATCGTATACGGCACAGAAGATAATAGCAACGGAAGAGAAGGTAGTTGCTCTTTCTTTGCACAATGCATATGTGAAGACCAATTGGATCAGCTCGTGAAAAACTTTATCGCTGACGAAAACTTAGGAACCAGCACCATCAAAAAGCACGTAGAGTCACAGGATATGGTAAGAGCCAAGCAAATACTGGAAGAGACGACCGTTCGAAATGGAATTAAATTCGAAACCGGGCTGCTGTGGAAAAGCGACACTGTGGACCTTCCTGAAAGTAGAGATATGGCTTTAACAAGACTACAAGCACTCGAAAAGAAATTCCAGCGTAATAATGCCTTTTATATGGAATATAAAAATATAATGAATGATTACGAGAAGAAGGGCTTTTCGAGAAAATTAAGTGGTCAGGAAGCGTCTTCTAGGTCAAGTCGCAATTGGTATCTACCACACTTCGGAATCTATAATCCCAACAAACCTGGGAAACTACGCCTAGTTTTCGACGCCGCAGCAAAGGTGCAAGGCACTTCGTTAAATTCAGTGCTTCTGAGTGGTCCGGATCTAGGCCAGCCATTAACAACAATCTTGTTCAAATTTCGTCAAAAAGAGTTTGCTGTCTGTGCGGACATTGTTCAAATGTTTCACCAAGTGGGTATAAGACTGGAAGATCAAATGTCGCAGCGCTTTTTGTGGAGAGACAAACCCGAAGACCCGATCGTAGAATACGCTATGGCTGTTATGACTTTTGGAGCCACGTGTTCGCCATGCTCAGCACAATACGTGAAAAATAAGAACGCACTCGAATTTCAAGCGTCGTTTCCAGATGCAGTAGATGCAATAATGAATAATCATTACGTGGACGACTTCGTGCATTGCTTTTCTACAGAACAAGAAGCTTTAAAGACCACAAAAGAGGTTGTTTGGATCCATAAGAAAGCGGGCTTCGAGCTAAGTCGATTTACTTCGAATTCATCACTTGGAAATGAACACTTCAACTCTAATCGAGAATCATCTATAAATTTGGACAGAGATGAAGTCGCGCAATACCAAAAGGTTCTTGGGATGCACTGGAATACGGGAAGTGACAGTCTTAAATTCGTTCTGTCGTTTGGAAAAGTAGACGCTGGTCTATTGGGAGGAGAAGCAAGGCCTACTAAACGCAATGTTCTGAGTATCACGATGTCAGTTTTTGACCCGTTTGGAATCGCTGCAGAGCATTCATTGGTCGCCAAACTTTTGTTGCAGTACCTATGGCGCACGCGCGTAGAGTGGGATGAACCCATTCCGGACGAAGCCAACAATATGTGGATAAGGTGGCTCTCAATGTTAACAGAGGTAGAGAACATCAGCGTACCTCGCTGTTACAGCAATTTATTTTCAACCGTGCCAGTGGAATTGCACATATTTGCTGACGCTAGCGAAATGGCAAACGCTGCTGTCGTGTATTGGAGAATTCTTGAAGAGCCTTCGGATGTCAAAATAGCATTTGTAGTAGGAAAAACCAAATGCGCGCCACTAAAATTAATGACTATTCCTCGACTAGAATTACAATCAGCAGTACTGGCTACGCGTCTGCGGCGGATGGTTATGACAGCTCATAACATTGATCCAAAGAAGGTTGTGATGTGGAGTGATTCTCGCACGGTATTGTCATGGATCCAATCGGACCATCGAAGGTATAAGCCTTATGTTGCGCATAGAATCAACGAAATCCTGGAGAACAGTTCAGTTGAGGAGTGGAGATGGGTTCCAAGCTCTCAGAATCCTGCTGACTTCGGCACGCGAATTAAAGATGGCAAACGCGATTCACTGTGGATAAATGGTCCTAAGTTTCTACTTACTAATGAATGCCAATGGCCACGAACAGAACCACTAATCACTACAGATGAAGAAGTACGAACAAAGTCCACTTTACTCCATATCAACGTTACTTGCACCATTTTTAAAAGATTCTCGGATTTTGTAAGGCTAAAAAGAGTCATTGCATGGATCCTTCGATTTCGAGATAATTCACTTATTACAACTAACAGAGCTAGAGAGAGCGGAAAATGTTATTATTCGCAACATTCAAATGGAATCGTATCCAGATGAGTATCAAGCGTTAGTCGCTGAGAAGGCTGTACCTCGGAGCAGCAGTTTGTGGAAGCTGACACCTTGCCTCGACGAAGCGGGCGTGATTCGCTTGGATGGCCGAATAAACAACGCAGTAGCAGCTCCTCTCTCGACTCGAAAACCAGTGATTCTGCCAAAGGGTCATCATGTAACAAACCTCATCGTGAATTTTTATCACCGAAACTGGAAGCACCAAAATGAACAAACTGTCATCGCTGAAATAAGACGAAAATACTGGATACCCAACATAAGAGTTGCCGTACGTCGGACAGTAAGAATGTGCCAACAATGTAAAAACAATAAGGTACAGCCAGCGAATCCTATAATGGGGCAGTTACCTGAAGATCGTCTGACTCCATTTGTCAGGCCGTTCACCTACACGGGACTAGACTTCATGGGGCCATTTCAGATTACAGTCGGACGTCGGTGTGAAAAGCGATGGATCGCACTCTTTACATGCTTGACAACACGCGCCATTAACTTGGAAATCGCACGAGATCTCTCCACAGATACTTGTCTCATGTGCCTTCGAAACTTTATGAATAGGCGTGGATGTCCCGTGCGCATCAGATCAGACAATGCAACAAATTTTGTTGGAACTGATAGGGAGCTCAAGAGAAACCGATTGGATTTTGAACACGGAAGGATAGCGGATGCACTTTCAAGCAAGAATGTCGAATGGATTTTCAACTGCCCACTTAACCCTCATGCTGGTGGTTCATGGGAGCGCCTGGTTTGCAGCGTGAAGACAGCAATGGGACATGCTCTGAAGGATGGTAATTTGCAGGAACATACTCTCTACAGCTTGATGTGCGAAGCTGAAAACATCATCAATTCACGACCTCTGACACACATTCCGCTCGACTCACCCAATGACGAACCCTTAACCCCTAATCACTTTCTCTTAGGTACGGCCAACTCTGATCAAACACCTCATCCACACGAAGAAAAGCTGCAGGTGACTCGAAAACAGTGGCGAAAGGTTCAGCAGTTACAGCATAGTTTCTGGAAAAAGTGGCTCGCGGAGTATCTACCAGACTTATGCCGCAGGACAAAGTGGTAATACCAGTGGTATAACCCAGTAACACCACTCTCGGTTGGCAACACCGTTCTGGTTTGTGACAGCAGCGTACACCGCTCTAAATGGCTTCTGGGAAGAGTAATCAAGGTATACCCTGGCAAGGACTTCCAGGTCAGAGCAGCAGACGTCAAGGTAAAGTCAGGAATTCTCAAAAGACCGCCCTGCATCTTGGCGAAACTTGATATTGGTGAATCGAGGGACTAGATTCACGGGGCCCGGGATGTTGTCGATAGAACGTGACCGTGTAAACACCTTAACATTGTAATAGATTCTAACTTTGTATTAATTTTGAAAATATGGCAACACGCCTCAAAATGTCAAAACTGATGATTTTACTTTCCTATTTCCTTTTGGTTCACTTTTGTTGCTAGCGAAGTAGAGGACACACGAAAGTGTGAGTACATATTTATAATTTATATTAAAACTTAATTTGTATTCTTTAAACAGGAAATAAAACCGCCAAAGCATTATCGACGTGTTTTATTTATTCCTCTACAAAAGGCAACAACAAGTAGAAACTAGGCCATTACTAAAAATGGAACGATACACGCTTCAAAAACGCATTGAAATTATTAAAATTCACTACAAAAATGGTGAAAATCTTGCAGTCACAGTTCGCAAAACTAAAGCATTTTTTGGTCGTCGTGAAGCACCTTGTCGGACCGCAATACAGAAATTGTTGAACAAATTTGAGCTGTTGGAACAAGTTAGTGATGTGAAGAATAAAACCCGTGCACGTCGCTCAAGAACAACAGAATATTTATGCTGTAGCCCAAAGTGTTAAAGAAAACCCAGGTTTGTCCATTCCTCGTCGTTCTTTGGAATTGGGTATTCCACATACGTCAATACACCGTATTTTTCATAAAGACTTGGGTCTTAAGGCTTATAAAGTTTAGTTAACACAAGAACTCAAGCCGGCCGATCATCAACAACGTCGTGTCTTTGCTGATTGGGTCCTTGAAATGCATGAAAATGATCCGGAATTCCATAGAAAAATCATCTTGACTGATGAGGCCCATTTCCACCTTGGTGGCTACGTCAACAAGCAAAATTGTCGCATCTGGGGCTCGGAAAATCCAAGAGTTATTGCTGAGAAGCCTCTCCATCCTCAACGTGTGACTGTTTGGTGCGGTTTATGGTCCGGCGGGGTCATTGGACCTTACTTTTTCGAAAATGAGGTTGGATCAGCAGTTATGGTGAATGGATTGCGCTATCGAGAGATGATTAATGATTTTTTATGGTCGGAGTTGGATGGTATTGATCTGGACAACGTTTACTTTCAACAAGACGGCGCTACGTGGCACACAAGCAACGAAAGCATTTATCTTTTACGGGAAAAGTTTCCAGACCGTGTTATCTCTCGAAGAGGTGATCACAATTGGTCACCGAGATCTTGTGATTTAACACCTTGCAACTTCTTCCTTTGGGGCCACGTGAAAGACAAGGTCTACGCCAACAGCCCAGCATCGATTGAAGATCTCAAAGATGGAATTCGTGAGGCTATCGAGGACATAGGGCAGCCAAAAAAAATTTCATGAAAAGGATATTGTCCTGTAAACGTGGTCGTGGTGGCCATTTGACTGATGTTGTTTTTCATTATTAACTGCTTACCTTCCTCTTTATTATGAAATAAACATCCGATCATTTATCCCAAAAAATGGCATTTTTCTTTGAATACCAAAATAACACCTCTTATTGGAAAACCCGTTATTTAAAAAACGCAGAAATTATTCAAAGTCGTTGAGGAATCAAAATATTTTCTTGCATTTTTAAAGAAAAAAATCTTTCTTATGGGATATTGAAGAAAATATTTTTCCATTTTAAGAAAAATAAACAATCAAACTAAAAAAGTTTTCCCCTGCCAGTTGGGGCTATTGCACACATCGCTTTCACTGCCTCATAAAACGTGAAATATTGTATTGATAGCTTAAGGCTGCTGAAGTTAATAGCAAAGCATTGCCACAGTTTGCACAATAAGACAATTAATTCAGCATAGATTGATTTTACCTCGAGCTAAATAGATTTCCATGTGACTACAGGGTAGAAGAAGCTAAAGCTTATGTAAATAATAAGAACTCCAGTCTTGTGTGGGAGCGTTTTTTATTCTTGTTCGTATGTTTGTGTGTCTGTTTGTTTGTTTGTTTGTTTTTTTTTTTGTTTGTTTTTTTTGTTTGTTTGCGCTACATAATAAGCTTTAGCGATGCGCTTTATAGAGCTTTGCCAGCTTAAAGCTTAGCTCTAAAGCATAAAAATGCCAAAATTTGCCTTCAGACTTAAGAAAATAAACAACACGAGCAGGATCAATTTTAAACGTCTTTTTTTTTGAGTGTGCTGCTGATGTCTTCCATGATTTTGCTTTTATGTTCGCGCTATTATTTGCATTGAATCAATTGTTGGCAGACTGCGCTGCAGGGATTTGCCAGGCGGGCAAAGGAATTTTATTGAAATTGTAGCCTTTGGCAATAGCAACAAGTGGTTCAGAAGGTCTAAAAGCTTTCGCCTTCTCACTCGTAAGCTTTCTCCCTTGCTCTTGGGACCGAAATTCGTCGATTTACCTCTCTTAAGATTTATCAACAATCGTTAAGAAATTTTGTGGTGTTAACAGCGATTCGACTGAAATGGATGGAAATTTAGGAAAAGAAAACAACCTAGCCTATCGATGATGGCTCTTAAGCGACACAGGTTGGCACAATATCCTTGCCAACACACACACATACACAAATTCACTCACGCATAAACGTAAAACATACATACTCATGCATATTTATGCATAATCCACAGGGAGTTGTTGCGCTTTACTGAGCAGTCGGCAAGGACGATGACAGCAAAATAAATGATTCAGCAGGAGCATGACAAAGCAAGGCAAAGCAAATCAAAGCAAAGTATTTCAATATAAACTAGAAACGTATAAATATCGATTGGATTCATAGTCAGAGTGGTGTAGGTATGTGTAAATGTTGCAATAGCGTTAAAGCCCGAATGAAGCAGGGCAACAAACAGAACGGAAAAAAGTTAGCACCAACATTAAATGAATTAAAATAAAATATATTGATAGAAAAGTAGAAAGTATTGGAGAACTATATAGAAGACGAGGCAGAAGATGAAGACGATGTAGAAGAAGAAGTGGCAGAAGAAAGGTAACAGCTCAGCAGCAAAAGAGTAGAAAAGTGGTTCAATAACGCAAACGATGCATATCACGTGTACAAAGAATATCATGTCCTTGAGATGGTATTATTTCAATGGCTGCTGTTGCCTGCCAGAGCATTGATTGGAACTAGTAAGCTCCGCCAAGTGCTCACTGACGCAAAGAGTTAAGAAAGAAAAAAAAAATAAATAAAAATGTTTTAAATGAAAAAGAAAAATAAAACAAAAACAAATATAGATAACCTAACAATGCTATCCCAAGCATTGATTTAATAAATACAGTTGAGGGTTCAAAGAAAGGGACAGATAAATAAATAAAGTTTAGTTAAGAGCCCAAAAAACGATTTTTTTTTAACACATTTAAGTTTGGAAGAACCGCAAAATTGAGGTTAAACATCGAATGAAAATTTGTTCAAGAAAAGTTTTGTCACAATTTAGAAAAAAAAAAAAAATGGTTGTGCCATGAACACAAGTGAAGGCTTGTGAGTGTAAATTTATCCTTGGTCTAATTCTTAATTTTATATTTGTTCTAATGCTTGTCGTGCTTCTTGTCCACATATCCTTGTTTGAATACCTTTCTTAATTCTTGACCCAGTCCTTGTTCAAATCTTTGTGCTAAATCTAGTCCTAAGTGTGTCTTGTTCTATTTATTTTCCTCATCTTTGTCCTAATAGTTTTCCCAATCCTTGTCCATATCCAAAGACAATATCTTAAATCATTGTCCAGATCTTGTTCTACTTCTTGTCTTATTCCTGGCTCTCTCTGTACTGAGGATAAGGATAAGGATAAGGATAAGGATAAGGATAAGGATAAGGATAAGGATAAGGATAAGGATAAGGATAAGGATAAGGATAAGGATAAGGATAAGGATAAGGATAAGGATAAGGATAAGGATAAGGATAAGGATAAGGATAAGGATAAGGATAAGGATAAGGATAAGGATAAGGATAAGGATAAGGATAAGGATAAGGATAAGGATAAGGATAAGGATAAGGATAAGGATAAGGATAAGGATAAGGATAAGGATAAGGATAAGGATAAGGATAAGGATAAGGATAAGGATAAGGATAAGGATAAGGATAAGGATAAGGATAAGGATAAGGATAAGGATAAGGATAAGGATAAGGATAAGGATAAGGATAAGGATAAGGATAAGGATAAGGATAAGGATAAGGATAAGGATAAGGATAAGGATAAGGATAAGGATAAGGATAAGGATAAGGATAAGGATAAGAATAAGGATAAGGATAAGGATAAGGATAAGGATAAGGATAAGGATAAGGATAAGGATAAGGATAAGGATAAGGATAAGGATAAGGATAAGGATAAGGATAAGGATAAGGATAAGGATAAGGATAAGGATAAGGATAAGGATAAGGATAAGGATAAGGATAAGGATAAGGATAAGGATAAGGATAAGGATAAGGATAAGGATAAGGATAAGGACAAGGATAAGGATAAGGATAAGGATAAGGATAAGGATAAGGATAAGGATAAGGATAAGGATAAGGATAAGGATAAGGATAAGGATAAGGATAAGGATAAGGATAAGGATAAGGATAAGGATAAGGATAAGGATAAGGATAAGGATAAGGATAAGGATAAGGATAAGGATAAGGATAAGGATAAGGATAAGGATAAGGATAAGGATAAGGATAAGGATAAGGATAAGGATAAGGATAAGGATAAGGATAAGGATAAGGATAAGGATAAGGATAAGGATAAGGATAAGGATAAAGATAAGGATAAGGATAAGGATAAGGATAAGGATATGGATAAGGATAAGGATAAGGATAAGGATAAGGATAAGGATAAGGATAAGGATAAAGATAAGGATAAGGATAAGGATAAGGATAAGGATAAGGATAAGGATAAGGCTAAGGATAAGGATAAGGATAAGGATAAGGATAAGGATAAGGATAAGGATGAGGATAAGGATAAGGATAAGGATAACGATAAGGATAATTATTGTTGAGAATAAAGATAGATAGACAGATCGATAGATATAAATAGTATGTATAAGACAATTTCATTTTGAAGTTGTTGATGATGATGACATTGCTACGAACATATTTAAGAACATCTGAAAATACTCGTATTATTATTATGCAATACATTTTGGAATCAATTATGAAATTTTCAGTTCAATTAATTTCTCTTTTGTAGACATGTGTTTTTTAATTCTATTCTATTCTTTTATGGCGCAGTCTGTCACTTTTTATCCTAATTCTCTTCCATAGAATTTGTCACTTCAATACCTCCGGCTGTGTAGATATGCAGACAATCCTTTTTTTTTATAAAAAATTGGGCTGTAACTCTTAAATGATGAGCATATTTTCTTTGAAAATCCCTTAGAAGAGTCGAAAAATGGTTGTAAAGAAAACGTAATTTTAGAAATATTTGAAAGAATGGAATTTTATTCTAGGGAAGAAGGCCAGTCAATAATGTCATAATAAAAACGTGTGAACTGAAAGATCTATTGGATGTTAAAGCATACGAACATACGTAGATGGCATTTCATTCTATTTACATCCTACTCCAAACTAATTGTAAGCGAATAATCACAGATTGACGGATGCAAGGAGACGCAATTCACATTCATTCACATTCGAGTTTTAAATAGAGCTGGCGCCGCTTTAATACACAAAGGTTAATAAAAACATGCTCTGTAAATTATTAATATAACCATAAACATTTTGGAATAATTTTTTTCTTCAATTTTTCTAGTTGACCTTCCAGGAATATACTTTTGTGACGATAATAAATTATTATGAAATTTAAGCTACCTTAACTACAAGAGATTTATTGCAAACTGCCTATTTTTGACATATTTTTGGCATATTACGATGTGTGTGTGTTTATGTGTGTTTGGGTGAGAACGGGATGGAGAGAGGTACGGAAAGAGAGATTTTTTTTTATTTTATTTTTATAGCAAAAGTCAATTTGATGGCGGTTCGATTGGTTCAACTCGAATTGGTTGACCTTTTTGCGGAAATCGTATTCAAGCAACGCAGTTTCCGGCTACAGATGAAAATCTGGTGAATTCAAGCAATGCTAACGTTTAAATATTAAGTAAGATATTTAAATTGGGAGATAAAAAAAAAACCCCAGAACATTAACAGCTAGAACCAGAGTATTTTGGTTTTGGTAAGGATGCAGAACACTGCTTGCCTGAGTTCAATCCTCGCCATATCCAGGGACACAAGATAAACTTTGTAACACAAAACCCAGAAGAATAAACATACAAATGAAAGAGTAGATAAATGATGAATGAAAGAGGGAAACCAGCACCAACGGTTGTCGCATTTCTTTTAAGATGCACACCTCTACGTTGGCGAGCAGGCAAGGGGGCGAGCAGGTGAGCGGAGTGAGCGATGGCAAAAGCAAAAAAAAAAAAATGTATCCTTTTCGCATGAAGAAATTTGATTTAATTTAAAATGAACACATTTGATCCTCGAATACAGTGTTGTACATACATGTAAGCATACAAATACACACCGACACAAATACTCACTCACACACAGTTCTGTAGCTGCAAGCCATGACATGGCGGTAAGAGTTAGCGCCTTTACCTTCTTTTTAAGTGGGGTCGTTGGGTGTATTCTTCGTTCGATTCTTACATTTCATTAAATTTTTGAAGTTCAATGTGACCGTGCGAAGTGTGATGCGATGCGCTCCTGTGATGAGTTAGTTGCTAGTGTTTATTTTTTACTCCAATTCTATTATTTTTTCTTTTTTGTAAACTTAATTTTTTTTTGTTTGTTTTTGCAGGGATCAAAGCTTTAATTTAGTGCGACAATAAATTGCTTTCAGCTTACATTGATCCTTTGAGTGTGTCAGTGTGTGTATATGTGAGAAGTTTGCGGAAATAGTGTTTTTTTCGTAGTCATTGTGTAGCTTTAGTGTACCGTTCAATATGTCGTCGTATTCTTGTCCGCTGGGACTTATACGAGACATAAGCTGAGTTCATGGAGTGGAAATCGTAATGCTAGATGGTGACATCGCGTTGTAGCGACAACAGCCAGGTAGTCAGCCATTAGGATGAGTCTTTGAAATTTGCACTTAGAAAGTGTTTTGAAGGAAGGAGTGGTTTTTCTTTGTTTCTTTTGTTGTTTTTGCAAAGGAGCTCATTTCAGTCCATATCACTTAGTTGTGCATTCTTTTTGCTGATCCTATGTTGTGTCCATCTCAAAATTGTGTTCTTTGCAATTACTAAGTCGGAATCAATATCTCAAAACCAGCCATTTAAAATAAATATAATTTAAATTAATATATTAAGGAAATAAGGATCAAAGCTGGAATATATTATCATATCTAGTTATATTAAGTTAATAAATAAGTTTTCGACGAAAGTTGGGGACTACTGTCTGGAGCATTTATACGGAGTCTGTTCCACCAAACAACAGGACTTTGCTCTGACCTTAGGTTGTGTTGAATCTAAGCACTCTATCAATATTATATGCAATCACATTTGTCTCTCTGCATATGCGTGTGTGTGTATATCTATGTATGGCTGTGTATGTTTGAGGTTTCGATAACCCCGTTGGCCAAAAAATTTAAGGCACAATCCATTAGATGAAAAAAAAAAAACCGAAGCAACCAACAAAAAGTCCCTTAAGATGTTTGTATTTTGCAAAAAACAAACATAAAGCTACCTTGTTTTGTTGCTCAAAAAGACGAGGACTTTGTCCTTTTTGGTGTTGTTCTTGTTGTTGTTGTGGCGTAGAATTTTATGTGTCATTTTATGCGTAGCACATGAATTGCATACAAATTGAAGAGCAACAAAGCATCTACAGTAGGAGGCAAATAGAATATTCAAAAACATCTTCAAATCACTTTCAGAATTTGTCAGGATATTTTCATTGTGATAAGTTTTTTTTTTTATTGAAATTTTTGTACCTACTTTTTAAAATCTACAACGAACGGAAGTTGAGCTAAGAGGAAACGACGCTAAAAAATAAATAAAAACGAAAAAAAGACACGTAGGTGGGCATGAATGCCAAAGCGGAAAAATAGAGAAAAATCGCAAAATTCAAATTCAAAGAAAAGAAAACACATTTTCATTGAAAATTGTACATAGACGCATAGACTGCCCAAGGGATGATACGAGGGATGTGGAGAGTGAGTGTTCATGCGATTGTGGTAGAGTCTGTCTGTTTACGTGACACTTGTGTGAGTTGGACAGCATGCAAATCTAATCGGATTCGCATAATAGAAAGAAGCAATTCCATGGATTTCATAAATTTTTTTCTATGTCTACTTTAAAAATGTACAAAATCAATTTCCCCGAGCGGATATAATAGATAAGATGTGAAAGTACATCATGTGGCTAGAGTGAAGCAAAAATAAAGGCTGGATAGCAAAAAAAAAAGAGAGATAGTTCTATAGAAATTTCAAGTGCAGCTGTGTCAATTAGGAATGTCGACGGTATTGCTCAATCCCGTGATTTTGCAGATTCATAATTTTCTTAAACTTACTTAAAATTCTACAAAAATTAAAATGGGTTTGTTTCAATTATACATGAACAAATTTTATAAAAACTCTATCCACTACGAGCCCAGCTAGCATTTTCAATCGTAGACGACTCTTCCACGATAGGACCGGGCGATTAAATAAATCGTTGACGATGTCGTATTCCGATCGCGCAAGTTCAGTACAACGGGAGAAACTGTGTCAAGCCGGCGACTCTTCCATTTGAGTCGTCTACGATGCGCAGAAAAGAATCGTGTAAGGCGCTTTTATTCCTACTTCAAACGATCCTTCAATCAATCGCCTAAATGAATAGTCTACGATGCGCCAAAAAGAATAGCTGAAGAGTCTTCAAACTATCGCCAAGACGATCTTTAATTGATCCTAAATGGTACAAATAAAAAGGATTGTTATGTATTGTTCATTTTTTTTTATTTAAAATAAAATTAATTTAATTATTTATATAAAAAAAACAAACTATTTAGGATCCAAATCCCCCTTCTTTGTTCAATCATCCTTCTTGGTCCATCTTTCCTGAGCCGGTTATCAGATGAACAAAATGTTGTTGCAAAAGAAAAGCAAATTAGGAAAATATAAGAGCATGAAATAAAATGTACTTACTTGTTATAATTCTCGGAATACTAAATTCCTGGATGCTGGGCTTATTATTTGTTCTAAGCCATCTCTCGAAACCAGCCTCGGCACGTATTCACTACTTAACGACTGAGTTGTAATGAAGCAAAAATCAGTTGTTCAAAAAAAGTAAAAACCAATTGCTCTTTGTAAACTTTTCTAAAAATAACTGTTTAATTCGCCAAAAGATCGCGAAAAGCGTAAGCGGCGACTTTAAAAGAACACAAAATAGATTCGCAAAAACATAACAAGCATAAAATCTTAAAAAAAAAATAAATAACTGGCCATTTCAGCCCTTGAAAGGACTTTGACCTAGCTTCTTATGATCAATTGTGTTGTGCGTGTTATTAAGTTTGTACACAATTGAACGAGAAATGGACCTACAGTCTTAACGCCGACTCCGAACGGCGATGAACGAAATGTTCTTATTCTCAAGAAGCTTTACATGGCATTTTTATTACTCTCTGAGGTTTGCCATTGTCTGCAGAGAGGTGGCGGCCGTACAGAAAAATTATTTTAATTCAAATAATTTTCTGTCGCTGCTGGGGTTCGTACCTGGGTCTCCAAGTTCATTGACATAGCGGCCACGCACTTTAACCAACTACGCCACGGACGCCACAGCGTAAAATCTTATTGTGGTGAAAATCAATGGTCGTCAAAACGATTAAACAACGATTGTAGAGTAACAAAAACAGAAAAACATACGTCAGTCAATCATCAAAATGAGTCACATAAATACCATTCTCAAGAGTCTAATGCGAGTTTTGGCAACAAGCACTCTTAAATGCTCACCAAGATGCGTGAACGATGATTCACTCGTCCAAAAATCATCACAACGACTCGCAATAGCATCATTTGGAAGAGCAAAATAAAATTCTACTTAAACAATCGTCTGGACGATTAAAAAAAGAATCGCGAAATGATCGCGCTCGTCATACAATCTTCTAAATGCTAGCTGGGAGTATGTCACTTTTTAAATTACCGCAATAAATACTGGAATTTACACATACACAAATATAAGAAAAAAAAAAACAACGAATGTCAAGAACGTCAAGTTTTAAGAGCTCACATGTTTGCGCTGGAAGGTTATATGGCGGGGAAAAAAATTAATTAATTCTTGATTTCACATTCCTCGTTAAATTTTTAACTATAAGAGAAAAAGTAATTTTTTTTTGTAGTAACATTATTTTCACGTATCAAAATGGGCTACTGCTAAAAACCATGGCACCTTCTTTTCTACATCATATTCGTAACTTCGCCAAAAATTTTCAATCTGTAAAAATTAAAAATAATCTTCTTAAATAATGTTGTAATAATGGTTAGACGGAAGAAGTTTTTGATGTGACAATGCTACTTTTTACCGAGCAGCTTTTCAAAAAAGTAGAAAAATACAATTTTTAAAATGTGTCGGCGTTGCATAATATTGTTACCCAATGAATATTGGTGTTATTATAAAAGTAATGACGCGACGGAAAAACTAAAATTTTCTTCGACATCTTGACAAAAATAAAAACAACTAGTAAGAAATGATCTTCGACTGGGTCAAGAATGATAGAATCAAGATTACGTGTTCCGCAGTTCAAATTGACGAAATTGAAAATAAGTTCTTACGGAAAAGTAATGTAAAAATAACAACGCTATTGTATAAAAATATGGATATTTTCAAATACGGAAAATATAAATTTTTTAAACTTTTACGATTTTTATCTTCTAAACCATTCGGCTTAGGAGGTCCATAGGTCCGTTAAATATTTAGGAGTGAACCCTAAAGTGAAATTATTCTAAATTCTGACAATACCGCTGGACGACGCATGCTCTCTCTCTCTCTCTCATTTGCGGAACGTGTAATCTTGTTTCTGTCATTTTTGCAACTTGGTCGAAGTTAAAATACTACCACGGCAGAACCAAAGTACATTTCAAGTCTTCAGCAGCCAATAAAATGTTTATCTGTAAAACATTTTCGTCATAGTACTAACAGAAAATGTTCGCTTTTGTTTTTTTTATAAAGTCCCTTTGTATGGGAGGTATCCGTGGTTTTCATCCGATTTGGTTGAATTTCATACTCAGAGTGTATTTTAAATATCAGAGCTCATATGCAATTTCAAGTCCATATATTAATTTTTGTGGAATTCTAAGAGATTTTACCGTTTTGATAAAGTCACTTTGTATTATGGGAGGTAGGCCTGGTTTTCATCCGATTTCGCTCATTTTTGAACTTGATCATAAAAGCTTAAATATCGAATTTCGTGATGATAGCTTGAAAATTACGATTGTAATCGTGGTCACAGACAGACGAACATGTCTAAATTGACTCGGTTGGTGATGCTGATCAAGAATATATATACTTTATATACTTAAAATTAATACAATCCTCTTACGTTTTTTAACCGTGGGGGTATAAAAATATCGAAGATTTCATCCAGAGGCTGAGTTAGCTGCCTATGCAACGAAACTACAAATTCGTTGCATCGAATAATAAGGCACTATGTGTAGGTACTACGGTAAAAATATTATACATCAGTAAAGATTTATTTTTAGCGCTCATGACAAATAATAGACAAGAAATTCATGATGTCATGACGCTACAATATCGAAAATGCTTCAATCACGCTTCGGCGTTGCATGGAATTAATACTCGTCAATTATATGCGGCATGGTTAATGTTTTAAATCTAATACGAAGAATTTTTATGACGTCGTTAGATCACGGAGGTAGCAGCTTATGCAGCAAAAATGCTATTTCGTTGCATGGAATTATTACATGGAATTATTACTCGAGTATTACTCGCTGAGCTTTTATTTTATGACAGCAAAAACTGATTCTTGGTTCTCATAACGAATATGAAAAAAACTTTTGTAGCCACGATACCAAGAAGGCAACCTGTTAATACAGTAAAAGTTCAGTAACAATGAAAAAATGTTGCATGGAATTATAGGTAACTCCATGACTATTTTCGGTAAGGTGGTAAGGTAAGGTGAAGGATGGAGCGAAAGTAAAAACAACGTTTTCAGTCAGAGGAAAAAAAAAATAAATAATGGCGTTATGAAGCCTTTCAGGGACTCCTTAAAGTAACCTAAATGCCCCAAATGCAATTGTAAAAGAACAAAAAAAAAAAATTATATTAAAATGAAAATAAGGACAAGTATTGGGACGAGGATTTGGATGAGGGCTAGGAAAAGTAATGAGTTATCCATTTCGGGTTTTGGAAAGTGTAGCCCTGGCATTTGGCAGATGTCAAATGTTGATTTCATCCTTTTTACAATACGGAACGTTATACCACTAAGCAAAGCGTTAAAATCAGGGATGGAAAATAACGATTATTTTGACGTGACGAAGTTACGTTATACTCCTCTAGTTTCCAAAAAAGTTAAAAAATGAATTTTTTAAAAATTCATCTGCGTTACATTGAATTGTTACTCGCTGGGTATAAGAGCTAAGATTAAAAATATAGTATGACCGTAAAGGTTAATTCTTTGGCTATATTAAAAAAACAAAAAAAAAATTTAATACGGCACAGGAACGTAGTGGGAGCTGCTTAAGCAACGCAACTGAAAATTTGTTACATGGAATTATTACTCGCTGAGTATTAGTGCTAGGATTAAAAATACAATACGCCAATAAAGGCCTATTAGAAGCCCTCACAACAAAATTAGACAGAAAATTTCTGACATCATAAGGACGCTGAGAGAGCCGCTCAAAGATCGATAACGCAACATTCATGCAGCGGCGTTGCATTGAATTTTTACTCAATGAGTATATAACCTACGATAAAAGTGTAAAAAGGAAAATAAAGTTTTTATACATGGCTTTACGACAAAAATAAAAAAAAAATTCCGGCGTCGTCAGGTCGTGAATATAGCAGCTTATGTAACAGAAACGTAATATCGTTTCATGGAATTATTACTCACTCAGGAGGAGTGCTACAGTAAATTTTGTTTAACGACAGCAGGGATGTGTTATTACGCTTCACAACTAAATAACAAAAAAAATTTTGTTGTCATGATTTCAGGGATGCAATCACATAATGTAGTAAAAATGCTACAGCCATGAAAAAACGTTGCATGGATTTTTAACTCTGTGTCTACTGGTGCAACGGTAAATTTTAAGGAACGAAAACAAAGGTGAGGTCTTCGGGCATATGACAAAAATAAAAAAAAAATTTGACGGCGTGTCAAAAACCCCCAGGGAACCGCCTAATGTGACGCATATGCATCACTTTTGCTGGATTTATTGAAATTAGAGCTCAACCAATGGGGAAGCAAAAAAAAGCTAAACGAAAAGCACCAACTCCAAATCCAACAACATCTCCAACACCAATACCAACACCAATACCAACACCAACACCAACACCAACACCAACACCAACACCAACATCAACATCAACATCAACATCAACATAACCATTAACATCAACATCAATATCAACATCAACATAACCATTAACATCAACGTCAACATCAACATCAACATCAACATCAACATCAACATCAACATCAACATCAACATCAACATCAACATCAACATCAACATCAACATCAACATCAACATCAACATCAACATCAACATCAACATCAACATCAACATCAATATCAACATCAACATCAACATCAACATCAACATCAACATCAACATCAACATCAGCATCAACATCAACATCAACATCAACATCAACATCAACATCAACATCAACATCAACATCAACATCAACATCAACATCAACATCAACATCAACATCAACATCTACATCAACATCAACATCAACATCAACATCAACATCAACATCAACATCAACATCAACATCAACATCAACATCAACATCAACATCAACATCAACATCAACATCAACATCAACATCAACATCAACATCAACATCAACATCAACATCAACATCAACATCAACATCAACATCAACATCAACATCAACATCAACATCAACATCAACATCAACATCAACATCAACATCAACATCAACATCAACATCAACATCAACATCAACATCAACATCAACATCAACATCAACATCAACATCAACATCAACATCAATATCAACATCAATATCAATATCAATATCAACAGCAACATCAACATCAACATCAACATCAACATCAACATAAAAAACAACAACTACAACAACAACAACAACAACAACAACAACAACACCAACAAAAATTTAGTTAGTTACGATTTCACTGCTCACAAACAACAAAATAACACAATGGAAAAGGACAATGACATGAATTTGGATATGGATTAGGACAAAAACTAAGACACACCTTTTTAAACCAGGAAAGGGATTCGGTATATTTGATTAAGTCAAAAATTTGGTCATGGATTAGAACAAGAGTTTGGACATGAAATAGGAGTATAAAGAAACACCGTCACGTCAAAACTTACGGGTGTGTCCACGACACAGCCAACGCTCTTTTTTTTTTTAAGTTTTAGATCAAAAAATCATGCATAAAAATATGTTAAATAATTTTAAATGTAGCAATATGAAGCTAGCTCAGTAGCTCAGAGATTCTATTTTTGACATTATGTTTTTCATGATTTTTTAGATAGAAATAAACTTAAACCAATTATTTGTGATCGAAAAAATCACGATAAAAAGAACTTTTATTTCTGTTTGAAACAATATCGATTCAAAAATTATTTTTATATCTGATTGAAAAAAAATTACGGTAAAAAAATAATTTTTATAAAATGTTTGACTGAAAGAAATAATCGTCCCCGGTTAAAATTGTTAAACTGTTCTACAAAAATACTGATTTGTCGAATCAAATTTTCTTCAGTGACAGTGGCAGATCTAGGATTCGCCAAAGGGGGCGGGGTGGGCTGAAACTACAGTTTTGTATGGCCAGGGGGGGGGGGGGGCTGAAACGTCTTTTTGGATTTTTTAAAATTTTTTTTAATTTTTTTCCCGTACAAAAAATTGTCCAAGGGGGGAGGGGTTGCTAAAGCCCTTTCTGCCCGTATGTAGATACCACTGTTCAGTGATGAGGCCCATTTCGCGATAGGTGAATATGTCAAAAAGCCCCAAAATTACCGTATATGTGGCTTTAAAATTTTTCAAGTAATTGTGGAGAAGTCATTGTATCCACAAAAAGTAACTGTCTGGTGTGCATTGTGGTCTGGTGGTGTCATTGGTCCGGTCTTTTTTTTTAAAACGATCAAGGAGCAATCGTTGAGCAATCTGAGAGCTATGGCCGCATGTTAACCGATTTTTTTCACCCTGAAATTGAAGATATGGATCTGGAAGATATGTCGTTTCAACAAGTTGGGGCCAATGTCATACAACAAAACTAACATGAGCTTTGTTGCAACAGAAATTTCTAGGATGATTTATTTCTAGATTTGACGATGTCGTTTGGCCTCTGAGATCTTGCGATTTAATGCCTTTTGGACTTTTTTTGTGGGGTTTCGCAAAAGTTCTTATTTACGTGAATAAACCTCTAACTCCTGAGCAATTCAAAACCAACATTCGTCAAGTCCTGGCCGAGCTAAAGCCCTAGTTCTGCACAAAAATCATCAAAAATTACTTCAAAAGGATTGAGTCCTGCAAAAACTTCCGTGAAAGTCTTTGAATGATATTGCATTTCCCTCTATAATGGCAAAGTCAAAACATTATAACAAAATAATTATCGAAATCTGCATTTTTAGTGTGTTTGTTTTAAACTTTACTTTCTTACTTTAAAATGCATAACCTTTTATTAGAAAAAGGATGAGGGCAAAAATTTGGACAAAGTTTATGACCAAGAGTAAGATTAGGAGTAAACAAAAGTTTAGCCAAAGCTTGCGTATGAAATTTGACAATGTTTAGGACAAGATTTCAGACAAAGATTATAAACTATGACAAGTATTGAGATAAGGATTTGGACAAAGATTTAGACACATCTTAAACAACTTTAAGGAAGAGATTGAACAAGATAAGACTAAAATTTAGGAAAAAATTGATAAAAGTAGTGGGACAAGTATAAGTAAATGGATTTGAACAAGGATACGAGTAAAGTCAAGAATTTGTACATGGATAAAAACAAGACTTTTAACAAAAATAACTGACGAACTACTTCTTGTAAAAACGTTGTTCGTGTCCAAATTCTTGACCTTACATATATAAGTATGAGGATAAAGGTTAAGACAAGTTTGGGAACAAAGGAAAGAATAGGGAAAAGAATAAGAAAATAGAAACGCCAAATCAACTTCTTTTTTTTTTAAATGTAGAGAAATTACTTGTTTTTCAAACTTCGAGCTTAGTTTAATTTACTTATAGAATCAAGGATTATATGAAAATTCCAGGATTTAAAATTTATTTCTGTGGTTTTTTCAGAGATTCTGCCATTTTGACGAGATCACTTTGTATGGGAGGTAGGGAAAGTTTGGGAACGAAGAAAAGTATAGTAACAAGAATAAAGATATGCTGGCACTTCCAACCCTACGGACGTGTCCAGGATATAGCTAACTTCTTTTTCAAGTGAATTTGTTTGGTAGAACTTGGTATTTTACTTTTACTTCCAATTCGAAAGCACAAATTTTACGCAGTACACCTTATAACGAATTCAATGTTATTCAATCTCACTTTTAATCAGAAGTAGAACGAAGAACTTCTCATGGCCTTATATGCGAGTATATTTTTAACCCTATCTCGACTTTGCAGGAAGAGATATATAAATAAATTTTTTGTTTTGACATCTAGCCACATACATAAAATTTCCAACACGTTGCAATTTCCAAGAAAACTCAAATGATATGTTTTATTTTTGCTCTGTCTTCTGTCGTCTCAAAGCTTGGTTATAGAGAAGAGAAAACGCCAAAATGGTTCCCAAAGGAGCATTTAATGTCTTTTGTTCACATAACGCACTGTATGCGCTGTAACATATAAATATGGAGTGACATATATGTCGAAGTAAGCACACAAACACACAAACACATTCACCACACACACGTACTCATAGACACAAACCAACCGATAAATAAATAAATACGAAGTTGTAGATGCAGGAAAATCAATAGCTGCTGCTTTTCATATTTTATGAAATGTAAAGTGTTGGCAAGCGTCTGCATGGCCAAGTGTGGAGCAAGCAACCGAAGATGACACACTTCAAGAGAAAGAGTAGCAATGAAAGCGTTAGCGATAAAATCTTTATTGCTATCGTTGCGGTTTTTTAAAAGAATATGACAACTACCGTTTCCGGGATATGCTTGCGATTATAATTTTGCCCTACAGCCAGGCTAACGGACTGGTGTATTTTGACAAATGTTGTTAAAAGTTATTTTTGTCTTAAAATTGCAATTAACCCTCATCCGGATTTGTCATTAAAAAGATGACAAACATTCGGATGTAACATTTGACTTAACACGCTTATATTTTTGGTTATTATATGTTCAGTTACGGATGTAATATAATTAAAATAATATTTTTTTTTTCATTAAAGTCTTTATTAATAAAAATGATATTGTTTATATGGCCCGAATACAAATTTAAACGACAGGACGGATTTCGCTCAAATTCAACACACATATTACTTGCATTCTACGTTAGGTTTTTGCGTACTTAGTTTTGATTACGCCTCTTCCGGCCCTTTACAAGTAACGCAAATCTACCTACATACGTACTTTTTTTATCAAAAATATTCGTCCAATTAATTGAAAAAAAAATTCTGTTATTTTGACACCAAAAACATTCACATATTTTCAAAATTGCACAAAATTTTAGCACAATGCCTTTTTCTAACGATATCGTTTCCTTAGGATAGAAAAAAACTATCACAAATTCGTATTTGTTACTTTCAATGCAAATAACTGCGTTATTTCTGAATATATTTTTTAGTTTTTTTATTTACAAATTCAATTTAAGCACTTAGCAAAAACTATTTGTAGGTTACCGTTCGCTAAGAGCATATATTTTTAATTTTTTTTCAAAAAAGGTCAAAAGTATTGACTTTTTATTAAAAACTAGTAAGAAATGATCTTCGACTGGGCCGAAGTTAAAATACCCCCACGGCCGAACCAAAGTATATTCAAAGTCTTATGCAATCAATAAAATGTTTATCTGTAAAAACGTTTTCGTTATACTTTTAACAGAAAATATTCGCTTTTGTTTTTTGATAAAGTCGCTTTGTATGGGAGGTGGGCGTGGTTTTCACTCAATTTGGTTGAATTCTATACACATAGTACACGTTATATATCAAAGTGTATATGCAAAATTTCAAGTCCATACATTAATTGTTGTGGATTTTAGAGAAATTTTACCTTTTTGATAAAGTCGCTTAGTATGGGAGGTAGGCGTGGTTTTCATCCGATTTAGTTGAATTTCATACTTAGAGTGTATTTTGTACATCAAAACTCATATGCAAAATTGCAAGTGCATATATAATCATTTTTGTTGAAGTCTAAGAGATTTTACCGTTTTGATAAAGTCACTTTGTATGGGAGGTAGGCGTGGTTTTCGTCCGATTTGGCTCATTTACGAACTTGACCTTCATTTTTTAGATAAAAGCTTAAATATTGAATTTCGTGATGATAGCTTTAAAATTACGGCTGTAATCGTGATCACAGACAGACGGACAGACGGACAGACAGACGGACATGGCTAAATCAACTCGGGTGGTGATGCTGATCAAGAATATATACACTTTTATATACCTACCACGCCTCCTTATGGGCGTTACAAACGGAGTGACAAAATTAATATACCCCCATTTACGTTTTTTAAACGTGGGGGTATAAAAATGGTACAGAACCTGTTTTTGTTGTTAAAATCATAAAAACTCAAAATTGCATTTTTGAGCAGTGTTGCCAGATAGGTTGAGCTTCTTTCCCTTAAATCTGAAAACATTAGCTGAATTTTCCCCTAAAAATAAAAAAAAACCCTACAATTTTTTGAGTTAATTTATTGAATATTTTGATTAATTGATGTAAATAAATACAATATCAAAAAAAAAAAATCTTTGGACTAAGAAAAAATCACATTAGTTTTTTTTTGTACATGTGGTGTCGGCCGCTATGTCAACGAATCTGGAGACGCAGGTTCGAACCCCAGCAGCGACAGAAAATTATTTGAATTAGTCATTTTTCTGTACGGCCGCCACCTCTCTGCAGACAATGGCAAACCTCAGAGAGTAATCAAAATGCCATGTAAAGCTTCTTGAGAACAAGAACATTCCGTTCATCGCCGTTCGGAGTTTTCGTTAAGCCTGTAGGTCCATTTCTCGGTCAATTGTGTACAAACTTAATAACACGCACAACACAATTGATCATAAGAAGCTAGGTCAAAGCCCTTTCAAGGGCTGAAATGGCCAGCTATTTATTTTTTTTATTTTTTAGTTTTTTTGTATATAGTAATTCATTGAGGAACTTATAAAAAAACAAACTCAAGTAATAAAGAAATTACATATTTTGAATTTCATTAAGATCGCTTCAATATAAGAGCTATAACCGCCATAACAGACGGACAGGCAGAAAATCGGACAGACGGGAACATGGCAATACGGGAGAGAAAACAAAAATATATCTTACTAATTTTAAGTACCTTTGTTAGTTAACACAAACGCATCTTTTAGTTTAACAGAATTTGTCTTGAAAATTAGTGCGTTTTGAGGAAAACTTGTTTTTTAAGCGTTTTTTTAAATGAAGTGTTTTATCTTATGCGCAACTTTACGCAGCCAATTTTTTAAGAAACATAAGGCAGAAATACTATATTTTATGAAAGTATTATTTTTCGATTGTAATTGGATTGAACTATTTAGATTTTTTCTACTCAATTTTAGTAAAAGAAAGACGGCTTAATAAATTTAGAAACATACTTTCACGTTTTTTTTAATTTTTGTTTTTTTTCTTGTTTTTGTTGTTAATTAAAAAATCAATTAAAAAATACAAAAAAAAAAAACAAATAAAAACAAATTTAAATATATGCTTCCTCGTCAGAATTTAAAACAGCTTCTCATTTCTCACATATTCTGGTGCTATTTCGCTCATTCGACAAACAATCAGTTGCGAAACAGTATTGTTTCGATAGTACGCAATTGTTTGGACTCACTTTGACAAAATAAACCTTGTAAGAGCTAAAACAAAATTAAAAATATTACACAAAGGGGTGCATCAAATGCAAAAAAATACAGTTCATAGTTGATGATGCCGCTTCTTTTAGAAACCACTAAAAATTCTCAAAAAACCCTAACAGAAAAATAAAATCCCCTAAAGTTTTCCCCTAAAGATTTTTGACCCCTAAATTTTCTACTAAACCGAAAAAACCCATAAATCTAGGGGAAAATCCCCTAATCTGGGAACACTGTTTTTGAGTACCTTTAACATGACGTAACACTTAATAGCAAAAGAGGTTTCACTTTTACAAAAATTTCTATTAACTGTTTCTGTCATCAAAAAAAAAAAACAAGACCCAACCCCAGTGATTTTTCAAAGAAATTAATTTTTTTCAACAGTTTTTTTATGCTTTTTAAAGAATAGTTAAGCTCCAAGATCAAAAGTAATCACTATAAATCTATTTTCTTGGTCCCTCGGACTTATAATGAGCATTACTTTTCAAGGTTAAACTTGACACAGGGTGCATTGAAGTAGATAAGAACTCAGTTACTAATGTAAAAAGCGTTCTCTCTGTCAAAAATAAACTTCCGGGTAACTTTCTCGGCATATTGGCCGTATAAGTAGAACCTTAGTAGCTTGAGTGGATCACAGTGAAAAGTCATGCCAGATTACTGATGAGTTGGTGCGCGGCCACTGAAACAGTCTGTATAGTCTGCTGTGTGATTTGCCCTATACAGAGCCGTTGTTGTTGTTGTTGATTGTTGCCTTCTTTGTTTTCATGTTGTCTTGTTATCAACATACTTGGCTTAAAGCTCAAATTTGTTTTCAATATAAATAATGGAAGGTCATATTCAAATTTTAAGTATGAAGAGAAAAAAGAGAAAAAAGAGAAAAAAAAAAAATAAAAAATAAAATATTTAAAATTATATAATTTATAAAAAAATGCTACGGAAAAAATCATTTTCTGGAAAATTCTTTATGCCTTGAATTTTTTATTCTAATTTAAGCCAAAAAATTCTTGGGACAAACGTACTCTTTTAGCTATATCTATAATATAGGGAACTCCTACCTGGCTTTATCTCTAAAAGCCAAAATGGCTTTATGAGCTTATCTACAAACCATAAGGTTCAACGCAACCACAAAGAAATAAATAATAATAATAATACTTATAATACTTATTACCCCTATTTACTCTTTTTTATAAACTTGTATCGCCTGTGGTCAGAATTCAACCATATAAAAATCGATTTTTGTTTTTATTTTTATTTTTATTGAAAGCGTTTGGTAAAGTTCAAAAACATTAAATTGAGAAATACCTTAGATACAATGAATGAAAATTAATTGATATTAAAGTGTATCAAGGTTAGTTTGATTTATTTCGTAACGATTATATTAATAAACATCATAATTGGCATGCTTGCAAGGTGAACTCTTTTTATGCTTTGCTTTAATAGTCTTCTGGATTGGTAACAATAAATTTTCCATAAGAATTCATTTTCACAACACATTTTATTCAAATCAAATTTGAAATTTTAATTGCATTGATAAAAAATTCGATACAAAATTAATGTGAAAATATATGTTTTTACATAAAAATTTGGCATTGCTTTTACTTTCCTAATGAATTCAATGTGAACACAATGTGAGCGGCAAGCTTAAAATAGAAAAACACTCCTTTTTGGCATCAAGTGGCGAGCTTACTTTCTCTTCACATTGTGGGGATCATTTATATGGCAATTTCATTGTGTGTACGTTCTGTGGCCGTTGAATATACACAGAAAATCTTTCGTCTCTCGTACTCCTACCGCAGTCTAAAGAAATAAAAAACCTAACGAAACAACGCTGGACGTTTTTTTGCACATGAACCCACAATGGGTGCAATACATATATTTATATAATTTCACCTGTTCAAAGCAGTTAGATTTCTATAAAAAATATTCGGTGCGTTCCTTAACTCTACTTTAATTCATTTAAAAAAAAAGGATTAATAAATTCGGTTGAGAAAGTGGTTCCTTACTGTTTTACCTACGCCTATTTATATATAGGTGATTTATGTACATATATAGATTTGACAGCATCCATTTTATTCGATACTTAGTATATATATATTCATAAAATCCTTGTAACTTTTGTGAGTAAGCCTTAGTTTTCGGAAAAGAAAAATTAAAATAGACTATATATTTTTCCGACCCATTAATACCTTCGGAAACTTCCTTATTGGGGTAGTTTCAAGAATAACATTGCCACCGATTTCATTCTCTTTCCAATAGCAAGTTAAACCTCCCGTGATTGAAGTCTCTATAAGACCTGTAAGAGTAGTTTTAACTTTACGGCCAAAAAAAAGGCATAATTTTACGTTTCAACATGAAATAAAGGGTTCTTCTACTGCTATCTCAAGTAACCACAGTCACTCAAGAGTAGGTTTCTCTTGCTAAACGCTAATTTAAAATGTAGCCTATTCTAAAAGGCAACAGAGCTAAGCTTAATTTTAAACGTAATTTCATCATTAAATTATCACATTTTGGGTTGCCTCCAGCATAGCTTCAAGGTTGTAGCAGTCATATTTTTGTTTGATGTATGTATCTCGGCAGCATACTCCCTCAAAAGTAATTTTGCTGATTGATGATGGATTAGCTGGAACAGGCCCGTAGACAAGGGGGGGGTTTTTAGGGTTAAAACCCCCCCCTTATGGTCCAAAAAGTATAAGAAAATAATATATTAGCATTAATGTAACTTTGCCAATTTGCGAATACTTTGCTGCACGTGCGTCTTTTTTCTCTTACAGTGCAACTGCAACTGTAAACAGGAACAGCGAAAATATCAAAATGCTTAAGTATCGAAAAAAGTTCGATACATTCAATTGAACTTTGTCTACCACCAGCAATTTAAGAATTTATTTTACAGGTGTTACGTGAAAGTGGTGAAATTTTGATTGAGTTTCGTTAGATAAGTTAGATAAGAGTTTCTATTGTTCATTTTACTGTGCCAAAACTACAAAAATGATTCTACTTAATTGGCTGCAGAAACCAGAAGTAAAAAAGGCTAGAACGGTGGAAAGTACTTGCTTGATTTAAATGATTTTTTTTTCCTTTATCAATGCGTAAATGTGTTAAAAAGTTGCCGAATATTTCTGAATGTTTGAAAGCTGTGTTGTTTTTTTTTTTTGTAGCGTGTTTGCATTGATTGAATATTAATGGATTAGTTTTTTGCTTGATGCGGAACCGACAAAATCCGAATAATATTATATTTCATCTGTATTGCAGAAAACGTTCAAGAAACTTTGGAATCTGAAAAGTC
This sequence comes from Pherbina coryleti, assembly GCA_943735915.1. NCBI lineage: Eukaryota > Metazoa > Arthropoda > Insecta > Diptera > Sciomyzidae > Pherbina > Pherbina coryleti. Next base: position 63,965,520 of record OX030950.1, read on the forward strand.
TTCAGAACTTCCTTTGTAACCTGCACTTGAAGAAAGCTTTAATGTTGACAGCTATGTGGAAAGCGGTAGTGCATTGAGAGTATATCAATGTCCAAATAACGATATTTCCAAGTTGATGAGCAATATTTCCGACTCGAACCGCCTTGAAATTTTTCAAAGCATTTATGTGCCTCCACCAAATTTTAATTTTCCTGCCAGCGGTTCTCGGAAACTCCGATTTAAGCATTCTTGGTTGAGACGTTGGCATTGGTTGGTTTACTCCAAATTGGAAAATGCAGCTTATTTCAAGTTTTGCATATTTTTTAGCACTGGTTTTGGAGGTGCAGGATCACAACCTCTTGGTAATTTTACCGAATGACAATAAAAACTTTTTAAATACAATTTTCTACCCTTTTCATTGTGGCCTTTACAAAAGTCAGGAAATACAAAAAAATGTCGTTTTCTAATCGTGGTTAATTTTATATAGAATTTGAAACCGATATAAGTTTGCAAGTAAATTATTAAAATAATAAAATAAGAGGCTTAATTATCGTCATTTTAGAAGTTTGTCTTGAAAATTTTATTTTTTTAGCGTCTTTCTGTATTCCAAAATGACAGTGCAACGATAAGCAAGATATATAGCCGAAACACACTGAGCTCAACAAGCGACAGTTTTGATATTATAGAACACACGTTTTTTATGTTAAATGGGTGTGCATCCTTAAGCATACATAGGGATTGCAGTGTCACAGCGGACACTGTGTTGTTAGAATTAACAAAAACAAAAAAAAAAGACTTAATCTATCTTCTATCTATATATATAAAAATCAAATGCGTGTGCGTTAGTCTTGCTAAGTCTCAGAAACGGCTGGGTCGATTTTAATAATTCTTTTTTTATATCGTTTGCCTTGATACAGATGTGGTTCAGAAAGAAAGAAAATTACAAAAACATCAAGGAACAGCGGAAAATCGCTGAAATTGCCACATCAGACTACTTTAAATAGCCAACGAATCTTAACTGCTGGACGGATTTAACTCAAATTCGGCACACACATTACTTAAATCCTAGATTAGGTTAGGGCATACTTGGTTTTGACCACGCCCCTTCTTCTGCCCCTTTACAAGAAACGTAAATTATCCTACTAGCGTACTTTTATTAGCAAAACTCTGCGTCTTAATAATTAAAAGAAAATTCTGTCAAAAAACATTCACATACTTATCTTCAAAATTTTAGTACAGCGTCTTTTTTTAATAACTTCGTTTCCTTAGAATAACAAAAAACCATCAGAAATTCGTATTTCTTACTTTCGATGAAAATAACTCCGTTTTTTTTTAATATATTTCATCCAATTTCTTTTCGTTGATAAATTCAATTAAAGTACTTAATAAACCATATTTGAAGAAAGCTCCAACGTGTTCATTTTATACTCCAAAACTCACAAAAGCTGTCATTTCAACAAATAAAAAAAAATTTAAAAAAAATTATTTGTTTGCCCATTGTGAGGATCGATCCTTAGACCACCTCATGGCTTCAAAACTAACAGTTGAGCTGACTATTTTTATTCAAATTGAAATGTACTAAAAAAAATAGAATTCGCACTAAAATGATATGACAGCACAATCTTTTGAATTCGAATAATAGCAGCCTATTACATTCCGCGTTAATATGGGATATTGGAGTGTTTCATTCAATCAATAATTGAAATTCGATTGGCACCATTTCATCATGATCGAAAACATGAATGTTCGATAAAACATTAATTTCGGGTGGAATCGTGATTGCTCGAATTTAGGGCGGGACGAAGTTTGCCGAGCCTATAGTATAAATATATAAAATAAACAAAAATAAAGTAAATTAATTTCTGCTTTATGTATTTGGTGTACAAAAAAGTTTTAAAGTGTTTTTTTTCAAGTTTGTCGCTTTATTGTGAAAAATTTGTAACAAAATCATTTTTCAAAGTATTGTCCATTTCTAGCCACTGATTTTTCCCATCTTTCTGGTACTTATATAAAAAATACCTTTTCATTTATCGATATCAAAAACTATCGATATTTTTTTTTTAATCCAAACCCCCCCCTTAGGTAAATCCTGGCTACGGGCCTGAGCTGGAATAACATAGAGCCCAAAACTTTTTATCTTTTATTTTTAGCATCAAACATTTAAGGTGTAGGGGCATAAAATAAAAGTTCATCAAGGTTAATAGATAAATAATGAGTCATCAGTGAGTTCTACGAGTATATTACTTAACGCTGGCAACATTGCGAATTTTATGAACTTAGTTGTGGCTTTGAAAAGTTTTTGTCTCTTATCGATACTGATTGTAGGATAGCGATCTCCACTGCGTCCATTATTGAAGCATTGAGAAATGTATGAAACGCATGGAAAATTATTAACAATTCTTTTAATTATAGGAATTCTATTAACAAAGAAATGAATTACAAAGTACTATGGCAAGAGCTTTTGGTAAAAAGCTTTAGCAATAACTTGATTATAAATAGGAACTTGAGTTGTTTGTTGCTAAACTTTCGCCGAATCATCGTTCCTTCTTCCTTGCTTCCTTAGCTTTTGTCAACTTCATTAGCAGCTTGTTTCGTCAACTTGCGACCACAACTCAGTTAATAGTTGTGTGCTGGTGTGTCTGTGTGTTTTTTTACATTTTTATTTATTATTTTTCATCTTATCTCTTTTTTATTGATTTATTCAATTTAAAGTTATAAAGCCAAAGTTGTTTTCAATCTATTTAAGAAATCTTCAACTCCTCCGCAGCGAGCGACACTCCACACGCAACAGCGCGTCGAACTAATTGAATTTTATTTCCGTTTCCGTTGCTGTTTCCGTTTCATGTTCTTCCGTTGCGCATGCTGCTGTTGAGTTCATTGCAAGTAGCATCAAGTCGCCAAGCCAAAAAGTTTGAATGTCTAAACTTGGCTTAAATTCAATTGTTGCAAATGTGAAAACTTTTTCTTTGCTTTTGTTTGTTTTTTGGTTGTTTTTGTTTTTATTTTGGGTTGTTTCTCTCTTGTAGATTTTTACCACAGTTCATACTTCAAGTAGTTGACAACAAAACGCAACGCAAGGCAACGTTAGGCAACGCAGTGCAATCAATGACAAACAACAAGCCCCGCCAAGTCAACGCTGCGTGAGCAATAATCTTTGACTTATTCATTTGTAACTGTATGAGCATGGATGTGTGTATATGTGTGTTCTTTTGAAACTTTCGACTTTTCTGAATTTCTTTGTTGTTGCGAATGTATTCAGCAGAGAAAACTTTTTGTTGCCAAGTTTGAAAAGTTGTTAATCGTGAGCGCAGCAGGGCTTTGGAGCCTGATGGGAGATGTCGGTTTTGATTAATTAACTCAATCTCTTTGATATTTTTAACACAGTTTCTATTACCTTTCAAAAGTTTTCAGTTGAAATTTCAATTTTAACTTTCTCATTTTTTTGTTCAATAAAACTATTGAGTGTAGAAGTTTTGAGTTTAAATAGCGTTATATAGGCTCATTAGTACACAAAAATACCTATAACATAGCCGATTGAGTGATTTGAAAAAACGACATAAAGTCAACAAAAAGGGAGAAAATACATCGATATTCAGGCGCAGTTAAAAATTGTTTCAAGGGGAGTTTTACACAGTCAGGAGTCATGTTATTTTTGCAACGCATATACAGAGAGTGTCAGCTTATTTAATGCAAGTAAAAAAATAACACGTTAAAGCTCAGTAACTTATAAGCCAAATGAGATATTGAAAAGAGAAGAATGCAATTTTAAAGTGTGTGATTTATAAACAAATAAATACGTGATAGTACCCTATTTTAACGAAATTCCTTTGGTTTTTTCATTACAGATGATCCAGTCCAGAGATATCATGCTCATCATAAGATGTATTTTTTAAGCGGAGTTCCCAGAGAAAGGCTACAGCATCTTAAAAAATAATTATTTTTACAAACAAAAAATATAAAAAAAAAAAAAAAGAATTGGCCACATCGGTGTTGTGCGCGTCCTTAAATGGTTATACACAACTGATCGAGAACTGAACCTACTTGTTTTATGCCAACTCGGGTAATATGGATGTGGTAATATGGACGATAAGATTCTCAATAACTTTTACATGTCATTATTTACTCTCTAAAACTTGCGAATGCCTGCTGAGAGATAGCAGAAAAATTTATTTCAATGGAAAATTTTCTTTGTCAGCTGGGATTTGAACCTAGTACCTCACGGTTCGCAAAATTGGCATCGAACGATCCACGTACTTTAATACATTCGGTTACGGCTGCCACAATGACCGTCTTCGGCTTGGCCGGAGTTAAAATACCTCCATAGCTGTGTTTAAGTATTTCAAAGTAGTGGATGCTTATTTTTTATGACGTCATTTTGACAGGGCAACAAGTCTGGTCTTTATCCAATTTTTCAAAATTTCAAATTCAACGTACTTTTTAAATATCAAGTTAATATCAAGTTTATGCATAAAATATGAAGTCAATGCGTTAAATTTTTGGTTCTTACTGTGGCGTCCGTGACGTAGTTGGTTAAAGTGCGTGGCCGCTATGTCAACGAACCTGGAAGCCCAGGTTCGAACCCCAGCAGCGACAGAAAATTATTTGAATTAAAATAATTTAACCGCCACCTCTCTGCAGACAATGGCAAACCTAAGAGAGTAATCAAAATGCCATGTAAAGCTTCTTGAGAATAAGAACATTCCGTTCATCGCCGTTCGGAGTCGGCGTTAAGCCTGTAGGTCCGTTTCTCGGTCAATTGTGTACAAACTTAATAACACGCACAACACAATTGATCATAAGAAGCAAGGTCAAAGTCCTTTCAAGGGCTGAAATGGCCAGTTATTTATTTTTTATTTTTAATGAAGGTCTTACTATTTTGATGACGTCACTTTGTATGGGAGGTAGATGAAATTTCCATTTGATTTGACTAAATTTTAAACTCAGAGTGCTTATTTAAAATCATAGCTTGTGTGCAAAATTACACATTTTGCATTCGATTATTTTTGGTGGAAGTTAAATAGATTTTACCGGATTGATATAGTCACTTATTGTGATGACGTCACTTTGTGTAGGCAGTAGGCGCAATTTTCCTTTTAATACTTGGTCTGGATATGGTATTTCTGTGAAGATAGCCCAAAATCTTCAGCCTAACATTTTGCTGAATTCGCCTTAAAAATTTTTGAATGCTGAATTCGCCGCAATGAAAAAAATAGTCACTTGATAAATTTTTTAAAAAAGAATGAAATTTAAAAGACAAATTAACAAATTGCTATCATCCTTCATACTGTAAAATAGACTTGAAGTGAAAAAATTAGGTCATGAAAATATTATGAGAAGAGAAAGCTGTAAAAGCCAAACTTGTAATTTCAAAGAGATTTGCTTGAAAATGGACAGATTATACCTTCATACTGTAAAAAATGTACATTATCCTTTTGATCGTAAAAATCGACCTTTCTTCAAATCGCTTTGCAATTTTGACTTTTACAGCTTTCTCCTCTCATAACATTTTCATGACTTGACTTTTTCACTTCTAAATTTTCATTTTGAAACTTACAAATTGAGTGACTATTAACATTTTCGAGATTGGTTTAGCATGTATTGCATAGTATTTTTAAATTTTTTATCGTATTTATATTATTTAGTTGTTTTCTAACATTTTGTTTTATTAACGGCGAATTAAAATTTTTCTACGGCGAATTAAAAAGTTGAACTCAGTTGGAAATTTGGGATAAAGAATTTGGGCTAACTTTACACCGATCATATTGAGCACATGATGGTGCAGAATTTCAAGTCATTACACTTATTTTAGTAAAATTTTACCAATTTGATGACGTCACTTTGTTGCATGGGATTTTCATTAGATTTTGCCAAATTTCCAAAGCTTATATGTAAAATTTCAATTCTCTTGTTTAATTTTTGGGAAATTTTTTGAGATTTTACTATTCCGATAAAGTTCCTTTTTATGGAAGGTAGAATGAACCCAGTGGTATGTTCACAGGAGCAAGTGAGGGTGCGATTAATCGTTTACTTACTATACAGTGCAGACTTATGGCACCTTTATGTATTCCGAAAAGAGCACTCCCGTTCGTGAAAGAAACGAGTAACATTATTTTTTGATATGAAAAAATGTATTGCGTATTGTGTCCCACACGAATGATAGTGCTCTTTTCGGAATACATAAAGATGCTGTTAGTCCTAATGACTATTTTTTGTTTCCGAACTTAAAGAAAAAGTGGTCAAGGGAAGAGAATTTCGCGATGATAACGATGTTGTATTCCAAACATATTCCTCTCATTTTGAGAGTAAGGACAAAAAATATTTTTTTGACAATAACTTAATAAATTCTTGTTATTGTGGAGGCCGTGGCCGAAAGTTTCAACATTTTTGTACCGTTCGATGCAAATTTTTTCCAAACGAAAGGTCCGTGGTTCGAATCGTCTATCTGACGCAGAAAATTATTTCATTTGAAAGTAATTTTTCTGATCGGTCGTCAACTTACTCTGCAGACAGTGGCAAGCCTCAGAGAGTAAATAAATGCCATGTTAAGCTTATTGAGAACATGCACATATCAAAGTCTAGCTGTTTGAAGTCGGTATAATAGCTGAAGGCCGTATCAAGAAGAGGTGTAGGGTTGGCATGGCGTATTATTTTGAAACTGGTCGTTTAAGAGTTTTTTTTTTTTTAAATATTGTATTTCATACATTATTTCCATGTGTCTATCTTTAAATCCAATAAAAATTCAAGAGATATCCAAACAATTGCTCATTTTATTCAAACAACAAATCTTACACCTCTTGTTGAGACACCATACAATAAGTAGGTCCAGTTCTCGATCATCACCACCGTTGCCAGATTGGGCGATTTTTAGGAAATCGCCTGGCGATTTTTTGGGCGATTTTTGTAAAAACAACAATTTTTCATAAACTCATCTAATGTGTTTAAAATTTCAATTAAAGAAAATACCAATTGTTTTAAGTGTTTGGAGCACTCTGTTAACAATGCGACTGAACACAGCTCACAAGCCCTTATCGATAATTTATTTATATCGAAATACTTATTTATTTGAGACCGTTTCTTCAAAACATCAACGCACTTAATTCATATTTTCAACGAGAAAAAGTTGACTTTTTGAAATTTTTTTTGCAAAGTTGACGTTGAAATCACAACATTTATTCAAAGACTTGTTTCAAAAATTATAAAAGAAGACATTGTCAAAAATTGCAATTTTGATAATTTAGCTACATTCAGCTTAAATAAAATTTTAGCGGATAAAAGCAATTATAAAAGAATTAATGACCTTACATTTCATTATCAGTTCCATGAAGAAATTCACAAATTAAGTGATGATATTGTTATGATAGACATACTATCAAAATGCCAGAATTTCATTATAGTTTTAATCAAGGAAATGTTAAAACGATTACCTAGTCTGTTAGAAATTTTTGAAAATGCTTTTATTTTATGTCCTGAAAGATGTTTAAACTATATAAGACCTTCTTTCCGTGAACTCCCTCTTCATTATCTATCTCTTGAAGAGAGACGTGCAGAAGAAATCGAATACGAATCTTTGTTGACATTTCCATGGAGCAATGTTATGTCGGCATACAAAATTAAGACAGCCGCGGCGTAGGCGGAAAAATGTTTGACAATATTTGTAAGTTGGCATTCATCTTGTATAAACTAAATCAATGTATGAACTAAACAAAACTTCGAGAATTTACGAAACGGAGGAAGAGTTTAATATGGCTGAAGGAACTACGTTTTTTGCAAAAAGTTTTTTTTTTAAAGTTGCATATTGAAAAATTCTAAAAAGTTATAGTCTCTAAAAAAATGTTCTTTAACGATCAAAATTCTCGTATAAAATGAAGTAGCTTTTTTATTATTTTTTATAGATCTCAAAAATATGAAAATAAGAATATCTAATACTATTAACAGATCTCAGTATTATTTGAAAAAAAATGTATATAATTTGTTTTGTTTTTTCTAATATAATAAATTTCTTAGAAAAATGGCGATTTATGGCGATTTTTTTTTTCATTGGGCGATTTTGGGCGATATTTTTTTTAAATCTCGCGCTTTTCTCAAAAAAGTTCTGGCAACACTGATCATCACACAATTGCTTAGGCCGCTGTTATACAGACGCTCAAATGATTCAAGATCACGTCCTATTTTACGCTCTTTTTTCGTTTGATTAGCTCTGTGATGAAAGTATGTTATACAGACGCTCATTTGATCCCTGAACACTAGTACACTTCTTGCTACTTTTAATACTTTATGCAAAAAAGTATCACGAGTATAAGTATCGTGAGTGTTGCTATTAAGCAGGTTTCATTACTGCTTTCATGCATTTCGTACTAAAAGTGTAATATTTTCATGCAAAAACACAAATGTTGTGAATAATTGCACAGCGAAACCCTGTTTTGATCTCGTGATTCCATTTCATTTTGGAATCATTTGGTGACCAGTCTAAGCAAAATAAATTTCCTCGCTCACTCTCTCAAATTTCCCTTTTACATTGAAACAACAACAATGCGTGCCCGTGATCTGATCGTGAGCGTCTGTATAACAACGGCCATACAAAAAGCTGGGTTGAATTCGTTTCAAGCTCTAAACTGGTGGATTCGTGTTTTTTCATTTTTTTTTCGTACTCACAATGAAAGTAGCAACAAATGCAAAAAAAAATTGATGTAGTTAATCAGGTGATGAGAAAGCTTATCTCATGTTTTACGAATGTGCATATTATCCTTAAGGTGTTGAATAATTTCAAAACTGAAAACGTCCCTTTATATATGTAAATTTTATCAATTTTGCAATAATATTCCAATACTTTTGAAAAGCTAACGGTAACCAAAAATTTGGAAGATAGTGTAAACTAGTCAGAATTAAGAATTTAGCACATACACTTTAGCTAACTTATTCACTCATCTAAAGCTCCCCAACAAATTCTATAAAATTAATTCCAGAACCACTATGTTCAACTGTTAGACCAACTGTTTGTAGGTCTTAAAACTAAAACACTCCAGCTGTTCACTAAAAAATTTAAAGTTTCTGATGTTCACTGTCTGAGTTTTTGCTAATTCAACAACTTCCATATTTATATCAATTAAATTGAAGGATACTTGAGCTCTAAGCGTTAAATTTCACACATTCACACAACATGCTGAAACGCACTGTTAACCACTGTGTCAACCACACACAAACACTCTCACACACAGTCAAGCGAAATGAAGTTGTTGCTGTTCCTTTTTTGGACAAAACATGCAACACTTAATTATTGCGCGTTTTTTCATATTTTATTTTCATAGCAAATAAGAGTCGCACATTTTTTGTGGTCATTTGTGGACAACAAGAGTTGAAATGTTGGCGTAGCTTAAGTGTCTAGCTCGACTTGAATTGGAATTTAAATTTAAGTTGGACTGAGTTGTGGCAGCGCTGTCGCTAACTCTGCTCATACTTGAAGTCATAGTAAATTTTACGCCGGTTTTTCAAAAAGTAGCAACAGCGACGCCAATCTCTGCCTTCTCGGTAATTTGAACAAAACTAAAACGTTACACCCCCCCTCACGTCAACTGCTACCCGCTCCCTGTTGTCATGCTTTTGGCCCAGCGATCATTTGTCTCGTTGAGCTAGCAAACCAGAGCAGCTTACAAAGTCGGGGTTTGCCCGCATTGTATGTAGTAAATTGGCCACATTTTGTGGCACTTGCCACTGGCCAAGCATCAATCAGTTGTGCCACAACCAACGCACATGGACTGGCAATGGGTATGTGTGCGTGTGTGTGTGGTGTACGTTGGTGTCTGGGTGTGTCCTTAAATAATTTTATTTATTTTTATTTTTGCAGCTCTGTTGGTAAAAAGAATTTCATGTAATCACAAAAAGGATTTCCGGTTTTGAGCATTTCGGTGATATGCTGCTGTCTATTGCCAACAAAAGTCAATGGAAATAAATACAGACAACAACATGGTCGACAAACTGAGTCAAACCGAGAATGTGTTAGTGTTTGTGTATTTGCAGCGACAGCCGACAAACGGAAGGAAACGCAAGTCAATGAAATAGGAAGTGATAACATTTTTGTTGGGTCTATTAAAAATAACGGTAATTGCAGTTGAAAAAACAGCCATGTGGCGGCTCATGGGATTCGGTTTGCTTTAGGGATGCGTTTCTTGATAATAGTGACGATTTTTGTTTTTGGTTTGATAAATCCTTATGTTTGGAAAAAATATCGGCCTTTTCATTTATTTAAATTGCTTTGATGCTTGATCAAAACTTGATGCGTTGCATAAAAGTCGTTTATAAATTAATTCAATTTTATTCCCTGTATAAAAGAAGAAATTAAAATAATTGGTCAGTGTCTGGTGGAAAATTTTTAAAAAATCAATGATTTCATAAAAAACAATCTGCCATCACTGGGATCAATTAAAGGGTAACACGTAGTCAGGATGCAAAAACAAAAAGATTTTTAATAATTTTTCCAGAGAAGACATTTTAATCTTTTTACCCATAAATTAAAATTTATATTGTAACTATATAAATAAAAAAATCTATATAAAAAAAAAAAGAGCGTTGGCTGTGTCGTGGACACACCCGTAAGTTTTGACGTGACGGTGTTTCTTTATACTCCTATTTCATGTCCAAACTCTTGTTCTAATCCATGACCAAATTTTTGACTTAATCAAATATACCGAATCCCTTTCCTGGTTTAAAAAGGTGTGTCTTAGTTTTTGTCCTAATCCATATCCAAATTCATGTCATTGTCCTTTTCCAGTTTCATTGTGTTATTTTGTTGTTTGTGAGCAGTGAAATCGTAACTCACTAAATTTTTGTTGTTGTTGTTGTTGTTGTTGTTGTTGTAGTTGTTGTTGTTGTTGTTGTAGTTGTTGTAGTTGTTGTTTTTTATGTTGATGTTGATGTTGATGTTGATGTTGATGTTGATGTTGATATTGATATTGATGTTGATGTTGATGTTGATGTTGATGTCGATGTTGATGTTGATGTTGATGTTGATGTTGATGTTGATGTTGATGTTGATGTTGATGTTGATGTTGATGTTGATGTTGATGTTGATGTTGATGTTGATGTTGATGTTGATGTTGATGTTGATGTTGATGTTGATGTTGATGTTGATGTTGATGTTGATGTTGATGTTGATGTTGATGTTGATGTTGATGTTGATGTTGATGTAGATGTTGATGTTGATGTTGATGTTGATGTTGATGTTGATGTTGATGTTGATGTTGATGTTGATGTTGATGTTGATGTTGAAGTTGATGTTGATGTTGATGTTGATGTTGATGTTGATGTTGATGTTGATGTTGATGTTGATGTTGATGTTGATGTTGATGTTGATGTTGATGTTGATGTTGATGTTGATGTTGATGTTGATGTTGATGTTGATGTTGATGTTGATGTTGATGTTGATGTTGATGTTGATGTTGATGTTGATGTTGATGTTGATGTTGATGTTGATGTTGATGTTGATGTTGATGTTGATGTTGATGTTGATGTTGATGTTGATGTTGATGTTGATGTTGATGTTGATGTTGATGTTGATGTTGATGTTGATGTTGATGTTGATGTTGATGTTGACGTTGATGTTAATGGTTATGTTGATGTTGATATTGATGTTGATGTTAATGGTTATGTTGATGTTGATGTTGATGTTGATGTTGGTGTTGGTGTTGGTGTTGGTGTTGGTGTTGGTGTTGGTGTTGGTGTTGGTGTTGGTGTTGGTATTGGTGTTGGTATTGGTGTTGGAGATGTTGTTGGATTTGGAGTTGGTGCTTTTCGTTTAGCTTTTTTTTTGCTTCCCCATTGGTTGAGCTCTAATTTCAATTAATCCAGCAAAAGTGATGCATATGCGTCACATTAGGCGGTTCCCTGGGGGTTTTTGACACGCCGTCAAATTTTTTTTTTATTTTTGTCATATGCCCGAAGACCTCACCTTTGTTTTCGTTCCTTAAAATTTACCGTTGCACCAGTAGACACAGAGTTAAAAATCCATGCAACGTTTTTTCATGGCTGTAGCATTTTTACTACATTATGTGATTGCATCCCTGAAATCATGACAACAAAATTTTTTTTGTTATTTAGTTGTGAAGCGTAATAACACATCCCTGCTGTCGTTAAACAAAATTTACTGTAGCACTCCTCCTGAGTGAGTAATAATTCCATGAAACGATATTACGTTTCTGTTACATAAGCTGCTATATTCACGACCTGACGACGCCGGAATTTTTTTTTTATTTTTGTCGTAAAGCCATGTATAAAAACTTTATTTTCCTTTTCACACTTTTATCGTAGGTTATATACTCATTGAGTAAAAATTCAATGCAACGCCGCTGCATGAATGTTGCGTTATCGATCTTTGAGCGGCTCTCTCAGCGTCCTTATGATGTCAGAAATTTTCTGTCTAATTTTGTTGTGAGGGCTTCTAATAGGCCTTTATTGGCGTATCGTATTTTTAATCCTAGCACTAATACTCAGCGAGTAATAATTCCATGTAACAAATTTTCAGTTGCGTTGCTTAAGCAGCTCCCACTACGTTCCTGTGCCGTATTAAATTTTTTTTTTGTTTTTTTAATATAGCCAAAGAATTAACCTTTACGGTCATACTATATTTTTAATCATAGTTCTTATACTTAGCGAGTAACAATTCAATGAAACGCAGATGCATTTTTAAAAAATTCATTTTTTAACTTTTTTGGAAACTAGAGGAGTATAACGTAACTTCGTCACGTCAAAAATTTTTTTTAAAGCTACTTGTAGCTGATCAGCTACAGAGCATGATCAGAGAGCATGATCATCAGAAATGAAAAAAATAAAAAAAAAATGCATTAAATATAAAATAGATATTATGTTATGTTGTATTTAATCGAAGGAGTTAGCCTAGAATTATTTTTAAACAAAATGGCGGAATCTCGATGTAAAGAAGTGGTTTTTAATATAAATAAAATAAAAAAAATAAACTGGCCATTTCAGACCTTGAAAGGACTTTGACTGAGGTTCTTAGGAACAAATTGTGTTGTGCGTGTTATTAAAGGTTTGTACACAAATCGTCGCTCGTATGACTAACTGACGTAATTAAAATTTTTTGCGAAATTGAATTTAAGGCGTCAATATATTTATTTAGTTAGTCATACGAGCGACGAAATCGACAACGGGACCTAATAATTTTATGACGACTCCGAACGGCTAATGTGAATATTCTCACGAAACTTTACACGACATTATTTCCTCTCTGAGGCTTGCCATTGTCTGCAGAGAGGCGACGACCGAACAGAAAAATTAAATCAATTGAAAATACTTTCTGTGTCAGATGGAAATTAGACCAGGGTCCTCTGGTGTATGGGTCGCGCACTCTACCCGCTGCGCCACGGTCGCCACGTGTCATTATTTACCGCTTACTTGCCACTAACATATAATTTTTTATTTCCTGAGGTTTGCTATAGTCCACAGAATTAATTTCAATTAAAAAAAGAGTTGGCTGTGTCGTGGACACACCCGTAGGTTTTGCCGTGACGATGTTTTTTTTATACTCCTATTTCACTCAAACTCTCGTTTTAATCCATGACCAAAGTTTTGACTTCAAATATACTGCATCCCTTTGCTAGTTTGAAAAGGTGTGTCTTAATTTTTGTTGTTTGTGAGCATTGTTGGTTGCCACAAAAAAACTGTTGAAATCATAACTAACTAGAGTTGTTGTTGCTGTTGTTGTTGTTGTTGTTGTTGTTATTGGGGTTGTTGTTGTTATTGTTGTTGTTGTTGGTATTGGTATTGGTGTTGGTGCTGGTGGTGATGTTGGTGTTGATGTTGGTGTTGATGTTGGTGTTGGTGTTGGTGTTGGTGTTGGTGTTGGTGTTGGTGTTGGTGTTGGTGTTGTTGTTGGTGTTGGTGTTGGTGTTGATGTTGATGTTGGTGTTGGTGTTGGTGTTGGTGTTGTTGTTGTTATTGTTGTTGTTGGTATTGGTATTGGTGTTGGTGCTGGTGTTGATGTTGGTGTTGATGTTGGTGTTGATGTTGGTGTTGGTGTTGGTGTTGGTGTTGGTGTTGGTGTTGGTGTTGGTGTTGGTGTTGGTGTTGGTGTTGGTGTTGGTGTTGGTGTTGGTGTTGGTGTTGGTGTTGGTGTTGGTGTTGGTGTTGTTGTTGGTGTTGGTGTTGGTGTTGATGTTGATGTTGGTGTTGGTGTTGGTGTTGGTGTTGTTGTTGTTATTGTTGTTGTTGGTATTGGTGTTGACGTTGTTGTTGGTATTGTTTTCTTTAATATGCTTCTCCAATGGTTGTGCTTTTACTTGCTGCATTAGTAAAGGCTTAGCCTAAGTAAAAATTCCATGCAACGATATTACATTTCTGTTAAATAAGCTGCTATATTCACGACCTGGTGACTTCAGAAATGAAATTTTTTTTTATTTTTTGTCGTAAGGCCAAGTTTTCATCCATCATTTTCATTTTTAAACATTTTTCGTAGCTTATATAATCACCGAGTAAAAATTAAATGCAACGCCGCTGCATGAATATTGCGTTGTTGATATTTGAGCGGCTCTCTCTTTATACCCATGACGTCAGAAATTTTTTGTCTAATTTCGTTGTGAGGGCTTAGAACAGGATTCGAACCTCGAACCTCATATATTTTCGTATCGTATCGGATTTATCGTATTAAGAACGTTTTCGGTTAATATTTGATAAAAATAATACGATATAATAAAAAATTTAAAAATTTGCCCGACGTTTTGCAAAAAATTAAAAAAAATTTTTAAAATATTTCTAGTGGATATAGCGAAAAATTTATTTTCTAAAAGTTAAATGAATTTTTACGGGCTTTTTATTTCTGAAATCAAAATGGCACCTTTAGAAGGTAGAAACTGAGTCCTGTGGGTCAGTGTTATCATAAGTCAACTGAGGTCAATGAATCTTAGAAGCAAAAATAGGTCTCTCTGAGACAAAAACATAAACACATCATTCTTTATGATCAGATGGTAAATACCGAAGTTATAAAGAAATATGTTGATACGCGACCCCTACATTCGGTCAAAGAAAAACAAAAAAATTTTTTTTCGAAACTTTCCTTCAATAATGCTTCAGATTAGCTGGTGTGTGGTGAAATTTATTTTTTTGAGACGGTCTATTGCACATGTATATATTTTCAGTTGATTCGACATGAAAGAAATGAAGGAAGATAAAAGTGTTGGACCATAGCCTAGTCAGGATTCGAACTGCGGACCGCTGTGGATGGCAGTCAAGCCCATCATGACTCCGCTATCGAGAACGCCAAAAACATCGGCGTTTTCGCTTGTGTCCAAGGCGAAAGTCCAATAACATCGGTTACGGTTGAAATGAGTTAACAAGCCAAAAAAAAAAAAGGTAAGTTTTACAAATGACAGCATATTCAAAACTTATTGCCTTTCAGCATCGGTTTATCGAAATTTTATTTTGAACATCTCTATGTTCAACTCTTAAATAAAGCGGCAATTTTCTAGATGGCTCGTTAGACACAAATTACAAACGTGACTGCATATTCGGCACCCAAAAGTGTTATACGTTTGAAAACACACACTAGATACATTTTAATTCTGATTAATTCCAGAGCCATCCACAAAAATTGAAATTATTTTTTATTTCGAGGTAGTGCGGGAAACAAGAAAAGTAAAAAAAAAAATTAAGCACTGGATAAACCACCAGATTAAACTGGAGAAATTGCAGCCATTTATTTGTGGGTTGGGTAGCATAGGTTTGTTTAATTTCCGTTTTTCGTTTACTTTTAACTGGATTTGCTTTCAGTTTTTTTTTAGTTTTTTTTGTTAGTTTTTTTTTATAGCTCAAATGAACCACGTGACCTAGCATGCATGTGCGTGTGCAATGCTTTATTTTAACTTTAATTTATTTTATGTATTAGTGTGCAGCATTAATCAAAGTTCCTAGCATGGGAGTATGCGTGTGTGTGTGTGTGTGTGTGTGCTTAGCTTTTATTTGATTGTGATTATTGCATGTAAACGCCCCCTGACATTGAGGGTGTGGCTGCTGAAGATAATTTTTATTTTTCATGCACTCTTTATTGCTTTTATCTCACTTCTCTTTTTGTTTTTTCTTTTTTTTTTTTGGCGTTATTTTTGTGTTTTTGTTGCCATTTTATAGTCGCTCATAAATTAGTTGGGTTTATATAGCAAAAACGTGACATTTCATTCATTTTGATAGACAATTATCACAGCTTATTGCTTTTTTGACTGTTCGATTTTGATTTCTTACCCTCCCCTTTATTGGCCTCTCTTAATTTTCTGATGACTGTCAAATTTTTTATGTTTTTTTTTTGTTTATTTGCTGGCAACGCCTATCAAGTCAAACAAATCAAATTAACACTCAGTTAATCTCTTTATGTCTTTTTTTAATGTCTTTATTTGCCCAAATTTTTTCTATACATAGACACACCCATACATACTCAAATAGAAAATCTCACTTTGACTAAATTAAGCTTTATTGAACGAAGAACAGTAAAAATCAGTGATGGAAAAATTTAATTCGATTTTTTTCACCCCCCTAGCACACGCTTAGCTTTAAATCACAGCTTGTAAGACATGATATGTTAATTTTTGAAATGTAGGAATTTTTAAATTTTTGCTATACCATCTCTCCCAACCCATACTTAGCCTAAGTACCCAACCACCAACCAATATTATTGCTTATTCCATTAACATTTACAATGTGTACTTCAGATTGCGTGGAGAAACTCTTAAGGATCTGTTCATCTTTTTATCTTTTTATATCCAAATTGAATGTTTTAGCGTAAATTTTATGCTGCATCCGAGTGTACATTACATAGAGTAGCGAGTATCACGCTTTGTGTGTCTTTCATTTTTGAATATATTTGGGATGTGATATTTGCATGATGTAAAATATTTATGCACTGTATACCGACAACTTTGTTGCAAGTGTATTTTTTTGCTCTTTTTTTTGTGGTTTTTTTTCGCTAGTTAATTTTATATTCGTCTTTTATGGCGAATTGAAAAAGTTGATGCAGACGACGCAATTTCTGCAGGGATTAAAATTTTCCGACTTTGAATAATTTTTCTGTAGTATGCGAATTCGCTGAAATGTCATTAAATATTTATGGTGATTGATCAGTATTTTACAGTTTTTCGTCTTTTCAATTCGACGTTCAAAATAGAGCGTAATGTGGAAAGTAATACACTCTGAGACATTGAACACTTTAAGCTCTATACAAATAATGCTCAATTCCAACATTTTGCTTACCCGACGAGCTTTCATTAAATTTTCAATTATGCAATTAAATTTGTATATTTTGAAAAAAAAACACTATGTTTAAATTTGTCAAAATCGTATGAAAGCCACACTTTGACCCCTCTACGGCCTCTAGTTTAGGAGATATAAGAAGCAGAAGATTTTGTTTTCATTGAAAAATCGTATCCTATTCAAATTGATGTCATAAAAATGCTAAAATCTCTAAAAATTTCACAAAAACTAATCTTAAATTTTGAAAATTTTAACCTTTAATATCAAATGATTTCTTTTAGTTTAAAATTTGTCAAAATCGAATAGCAGCCACGCCTATTTCCGATACATTGTGAAGTCATCCAAATAAGAAAACCTTCATAAATTAAAAAAAAAAAAATAAAATAAATTAAAAAAAAATAAAAACCCAAAAAAATAATGGTTTGACAAAATAATTTACACAAAATTTTTGATATTTAAAAGTACAAGAAATTTAAATTTGGATAGATTGAATAAAAACCACGCCCATCCCCCATGCAAACTGACGTCATCAAAATAATATAGTATAGCAACTGATTTTGGACAACCTTTCATGGAATTCGTCCTGGGTCGAACGACAACCACGATTGAATTCGTTATATCAGTTTTTTACAGTGCTGTAGGATGGTGCTTTATAACCATATTCCTCCTCCTCCATGCATTCTTGTCTTGATAGTCCAGGTGGAAAGTTATGAAAAATAATCACACGAAAATGTTCACGAGTTAATTAAATTTTTTGCCCGAGATGAATTTTTGTTGTTACGAATACTTTCACATATCGCGCTCAAATGGCAAAATGCTTTTAAGTAGGGTATGTTCAAGAATAATAGAAACAAGATTACGCGTTCCGCAGCCACGTTATTTAACGCCCTCTTTTTCAATTGACTGCATGACGTCTCACAGCACTCCTTCACTATAAAATGAATTCAAATGTGGAATCACTTAGGCAAATTGAGGAAATTGAAAATACATTCTTTCGGAAAAGAAAAGTAAAAATAACTAGTCTTCTGTATAAAAAAAATGATATTTTCGTATTCGAAAAAATTTAAATCCTTCAAGATTTTTATCTCCTAAACCATTTGAGATCGACAAAATTTTATTGCACCAATAGGCTTAGGAGGTCCATATACATATTTTAAAAATAAAAAAAATATATATTTTGTATATAGAACATAAATGTATGCAGTTAAGGCATGTTGCTACTTGGCGCGCTCGGTATTCGAGTGAAATTTAAAATTTTTTTACAGGAAAACGGTAAGAAATAATGAATATTTTTTTTTGGGGTGAATGAAGATACTATAAAATTATTAAGAAAAATTTTTTTTTATTAATATTTAACATTTGTTATGCATGAAACTTTAATTTGATGTTGACGTGTCGATATCGGAAAGAGCTGATGGTTACCATAATAACTAAAGTTTAGCAGCACCTAGAAAAACAAAAAAAAAAAAAATCAAATTTATAAATAATATGAGTATGGTTATCGAGTGAACTAAAATTTTCATGATTGGCAAAAAAATAAAAAAATTATGAAGATTTGAAAAAAAAATCGTAAAAAACGGAAGTTTTTTCTGGATTTTGTGCAAAAAAATATGGAAAAGTTAAAAATTTTTGCAATATTTTAGTTCACACGGAAACTACGCATGTGGAAGGTATGTGGTTAAAATTTGGAGATAGTCGGACAAGGTAATTTTGTGTAACGATGGTAACCAGGTATCAAAATGCAAAAAACTTCAAACTAAAGTTTCATACATAAAAAATGTTAAAAATTAATAAAAGAAATTTCTAGTAAAAAATGTTTTGAGTGTATATATATATATAACCCCAAAAAATTTTCCCATTATCTTTTACCGTTTTCCTGTAAAAATTTTTTAAATTTTCACTCGAATACCGAGAGCGCCAAGTAGCAACGTGCATTAATGTAAACGCAAGTAATGTATGACTCTCTCTCACTTGCGGAACGCGTAATCTGGTTTATATCATTCTTGGGGTATGTTCAACAATGTAAAGTATGCAATGGTAACGACTGATGGTAAGTGTTGCCACTAACATGTGCCAAGGCCAGAAATATAAATAGCAACCATCGCACAGTGGTGCGATTGGAATTGAAAAAACTTTCTGTGTCAAGAGGAAATTGAACCACAGTTCTCTGGCGTATGAGCCACGCACTCTGCCTACTGCATCACGGCCGCCAGTTTGACGTCAGTTTGACATGTGCAGGATGTAAAAATTCGATTTCGAATTTCTTCCGTCAAGCATGCCCTTTCGCATCACTGTGCGTCGTAAGCAAAATTGCTACATTTGGGGATCCAAAAACCGGCGCATAATTTAGAAGATGCCCAATGCGCTCACTACGAGTGACTGTTTGGAGCGGATCGTGTACCGGAGTCGTCTTAGGACTGTTCTCTTTCGAGAATAACGAATGCAGAGCTGTTACTGTCTATGGCGTGCTTTACAGAGATATGATCAATAACTTTGTTGTAGTCGGAGATGATGTACATACATTGTATACGGACACAGACGACCACTACTTTCAGGAGAATAGAGCTTAAGACGTGTTATTGTGTACGATCGGAATTCATTATTCCACTTTTTGACCCACAGATTTTTCGAATAACGTTTTTCGATTTCGTCCTAAAAGTAGTAAAAGTTAACCAAGTAAAGCTTACGTAAACTACGTTTGTGTAATATTTATATTAACCCGGCGTTAGTGTGGTGGGGTATGACATACCCCAGAGACCTTATTTCCTTCAATATCTTCTTTGTAGTATTTGTAAGTTTCAATAAAACTATTTTTTATTTCAATTACAACGCACTTTAAATATTATTTTTTTAACAGTAAATCAATCAAGAAATGAGAAGCTATTTGAATTTTTTCGATAACATTTTTTTTGTAGTATTTATACGACTTATACTTTTGGGGTATGTCATACCCCACCACACTAATGCACATTGGGCCAGAAATTTGAAAAAGTGGCCAAAACTCATATATTGGCGATGCGTGGACAGAATTAAATAAAAATTGGTACAGAATACTTAACACACGACCTTCTTCAAGCACGGGAAAATAAGTGGGCCGGACTCAAGAACGGGGCGTGGCAATATCAATAAAATACTGTATCTCGTCTAATAGTGGGGCTAGGTTATTAAAATTCGGTACAGTATTTAGTGGGATATTTTCCCGAGCATGATGAAAAATTGGACTGGATTATCTCAGTTAGTGTTGGGACTAGGGTATTGAAATTGGCAATAGGGGTGGTACAATCGTTTCCGAGGATTTTAGAAAAAGTGAGTGGGATCCAACAATGGAGCGTGGCACTATTTATATAAAAACTGTAGTTTGGTTTTTATTTATTCTGTGGTATTAAAAAGAAGGCGGGATACGAGGCAGATCAAGGCGTTGCTTTAACCGAATCTGACATGTGATGTGGTAACTAAAAATAAATATACAAGGTTTTAGAAAATAACACTTTTAGAACAATAAAAATGTTATGAAATCGAGAAACAAAAAAACCCGCAATTAGCCTACATAAATGACACATGTATATAGTTTCCAGGGTCACCACGTGAAGGTTGCGGGGAGATCCCCATGTTGTTTTTATTTTTATCTGCTTTTTTGTTATTGTAGTTTTATTTAATCTTTTTTTTTTTATATATTTATATATATTATTATATAAAAAAAATGTAGACCATTACTATGAAATATGTTTTCAGTTAGGACAAAGAAATATTTATTTTTAATTTATCAATTTAATTAAATATTTAATTAATGTTATTCAAAATGATTTCTGCAAGTGGGCAAGTAAAATATTTTGTTAGTTTTGGTTTTTTTTCATCATGTTTTATAACAACTCTTTCTAAGCACTTTTCCGAAAGATCTATCACGTAAAATCAAAATTTCAGATTTTATGACGCTTTCCCTATAGCATGTTTTTGGCGAAAATGAGCAAATATATAGGAGAAAATAACAAATTTTTCAAAGTTTCAAAAAAGGCAGTTTTGGTTTTCTTTATTGTGGAGTACATATGTTTTAAAACAACTCTTTCTAAACAGATTTCCAAAGTGTTTATTATATTTCATGAAATTCAAGTTAATTTTGTTCTCTACACTTTCTACAACTGCAGATATTGCTCTTTTAATCTTAGTTTTGTATGGGAGGTGGGCGAAGGGCGTGGCCGATATTGATAAAAATTTGTGTGGCGTTATATATTTATGAAATAATGACACATGCTTAATTTCATGTATGTACCTACAATGATTCCCTCTATTGTTGTCCCCAATCCATAGAACTCGTTACACTGTGCGACGTTAGTTTTTTATAAATTTCTCAAAAGTAAATAAAAATGTGCAAAAGTGTGCATATCCCTCTTCAAGTAAATATCTTAAAGTAAGTAATAGCATGTAAATTATTTCAATTACGAGCGGAATCTCGGGGAATCTTCTCTAGGCGCCGCATTTTTTTTTTTTTAAACCCCATTTTTTTGTATTTTGTGTGTGGAAAAAAGCATTAAAAACAAAAGAAAATATGTATATATATATATATATATATTTTTAACATTGTTTTCAATGTGTTCAAAAAAGTGCTAACAATTTAAAAGAAGTTTGAGAAATAGTTATACTGTTGATGATTTCAAATTTTAGATGTAAATAAAAAAAAAATTGTAATTTTTGACTTAAAATGCCTCCCAAATTGTAATTTTTAATTTTATATTAATAATATTTCGTCTCAGGGTACCTAAATGTGTCCCGTTATCAATCGTAAGAATCATTTGTATACAGAAAATATTTGACTTTTGGCCACTTATTGAAATTCCTGGCCCAATGTGTAATGGCGTGACTTTTTTCCACCACACTAACGCCGGGTTAATTAAGCCTGCTACTTACTACTT
This sequence comes from Pherbina coryleti, assembly GCA_943735915.1. Lineage (NCBI taxonomy): Eukaryota > Metazoa > Arthropoda > Insecta > Diptera > Sciomyzidae > Pherbina > Pherbina coryleti. The sequence goes on from OX030950.1 coordinate 63,987,647, forward strand.
CGAGTATGCACTGTACAACTTTTTGTTCAACTTACTGATCTGTTCAATAGTTTACTCCTTCACACACACTCTCACCAAAACACGCACATAAAAAAAGTTCATATATTAAGACCAGACAATCCTATAAGCGTTGCTGCAAAAGAACAAAAAAAACAAAACGTTTTAATAAATGTTAATGTTCTCAAAAATCATAACATATGTAGACAGACAAGGACACACTGTCTCACTCGGTGTCAGAGAAAACAAGAGAGAGAGAGAGAAAGATAAAGTTATAGTTAAATATTAATTTTAAGCAAGGAAAATAAACAAATACCCAGTCAGACAGACAGACAGACAGACACGACTGACAGATCGAGAAATAAAATGCGTTAAATACACAGCAATAAACATAAAAAGTTCAAAAGCGTTTTTGTTTTGAATTCTATCTTTTGTTTTTCTCCATCTTAACGTAAGTTAGTTGGGTGTATTTTCCATTTTGTTTTTTTTTTCAGATTTATTTGAGGACAAACTTTTCCTCTGCAACTATTTCGAAGGATTCACGTTCATAATATGTTGATTTTTGTGCTTTCATGTGCTTCCATGTGCTTTTTTATTGCTTTAAAATTCAAATTTTTATATTTCGCGGTACAAATGTTTCCACCGTCTGTTGAGTGGTAAAGCGGCAGAGGCGGCCCGGAGTAGGCTACACACAGTTGTCATTTAAGAACGCCTTAAGGGGCGTGCGGGGCAGCTCAATGAATGTAACAGCATAACTTTTAGTTGTAATGTTCTGTGAGTACATGAAATGTTGAAGTTTCCTGCGCCCAGATTGTTTTCAATGATGATTTATTTAAGCGGAAATGTGGTGATAAAAAAGTTTGAATGGGAAAATTATTTTTTGTTTCCAACTGTTTAAGGGTTTGTGTTGTAAATCTACAGAAAATCAGTGGGAAAAAAAGAAAGTTTGAAATATCATGATTATCAATTGAAATATGAATGGTTAATAAAAAGATAGTGATATATATATGGAATATCATAGGATAATCTTAGAACCCATCCAAATGCGTGGTATTCACGTAAATGTGAAAGTGATAGAAGGCAGAGCGAAACTTAACAAAATGAGGTCAAAAAGTCAAATGAAAGAAATTATTGAATTGATCTATAAATAAAAAAAACTAAATGTGTCAGAAAAGATATGTAACGATAAAAAATAAGAAAAGAAAAATAAATATAAATATACACAAAGGCTTAAGTGTGACATTTAACAGAATAAAAACACACAAAAGTTAAATAAAAGTGAAAAAACACAAAAAAAGCAGAGAAATCTAAAAAGGCGAAAGGAAAACATTTTTAAAAAAGCAATTCCAAAAAAGGGGAAATGTTATGAAAAACAAAAAAACAAAAAACAAGGAATCGTTATGGCTCAATACAAAATGATGACAAAATAAATTTTAGTAAAATATTAAAAACCAATAGAAACTAAAGCCAGAAAGATGATTTCAGCGAAAAATGTCAGTATAATAGACATATAAAGCATAAGTTCAAAAAATTAAAAATGCAAAATAAAGCATAATTCATAATCTTATTAAAATTATAAAATCAATATTGCTATTTAGAGTAACGTCTTTGTAGTATTCAGAAAAAAGAGTTAAAAATTAATGCTTTTTATTTTATACATTATACTTTATACTTTATACTTTATACTTTATACTTTATACTTTATAATTTATACTTTATACTTTATACTTTATACTTTATACTTTATACTTTATACTTTATACTTTATACTTTATACTTTATACTTTATACTTTATACTTTATACTTTATACTTTATACTTTATACTTTATACTTTATACTTTATACTTTATACTTTATACTTTATACTTTATACTTTATACTTTATACTTTATACTTTATACTTTATACTTTATACTTTATACTTTATACTTTATACTTTATACTTTATACTTTATACTTTATACTTTATACTTTATACTTTATACTTTATACTTTATACTTTATACTTTATACTTTATACTTTATACTTTATACTTTATACTTTATACTTTATACTTTATACTTTATACTTTATACTTTATACTTTATACTTTATACTTTATACTTTATACTTTATACTTTATACTTTATACTTTATACTTTATACTTTATACTTTATACTTTATACTTTATACTTTATACTTTATACTTTATACTTTATACTTTATACTTTATACTTTATACTTTATACTTTATACTTTATACTTTATACTTTATACTTTATACTTTATACTTTATACTTTATACTTTATACTTTATACTTTATACTTTATACTTTATACTTTATACTTTATACTTTATACTTTATACTTTATACTTTATACTTTATACTTTATACTTTATACTTTATACTTTATACTTTATACTTTATACTTTATACTTTATACTTTATACTTTATACTTTATACTTTATACTTTATACTTTATACTTTATACTTTATACTTTATACTTTATACTTTATACTTTATACTTTATACTTTATACTTTATACTTTATACTTTATACTTTTGCGTCATTCACTGTCGATAAGTGCACAATTGAATTTTTCTCAGTTTACAGATTAATAATTCACATTTAATAAATGCTAATTGAGCATGAATATTAAAACCAATTTCGTTGATTAATAATTCGTGGCTCAAATTAATCTCCAACCTTCGCTGTTAGCCGACATCAACTTAAGTGTTAGAATTATTTTAAAGTATTTGAAATTTTCTGACATATTTTCAAAGACATCGTTTAAGTTACAAATTCCGTTGCCAAACTTTGTCTGCCTATCATAGACTGCATCGTATCATAGCGTGTAAGATTTTTAGAAACTTTGATGGCAGACTAGTTGTTATGGGTTGGGAACAAATTTTGTTTGTTGCCAAAGTCTTTCAGAGTCTTGCAGGAACTCAGTCTTACTCACTGCCTTTTACACAATACTGTGTAAGACGAGCTGTGAATTTAATTAATTATTTGTTGTTTTTGGCCAGAGTATTTGTAATGATGCCATTGTTATTTTTGTTGTTGTTGTTGTTAACTTAGGTGTTGTCGTCAAGCTTAAAACATGCACGTGTTTCACTTAAATTGAAACTTTCGGGTATTAACAGATTTACTGACAAAGTCAACAACTTCTTAAACAATGTTAAATGTGAAAAATAGCGACAAGTTTTCAAAATATTGTAGAACATTTTAATGGCGAACATGAACATTAAAGTGGTAAACATTAAATCGCCGCTTAAAGCTGATATATTGGGAAACCTATTTAAGCGCCCGCTAGAGGTGGTTTAAACATTGCGAAGTGTGTTTTTGAGCAGAATTGAGTAATTTTCATGAAATATATACTTACATTTATATCTACCTTTATTTTAAATAAAAACCAAAACAAAAAAATCCCAAAGGACAGCAAAGGACGACCAAAGGTCAGCATAACGTCAAAGTTCAGCAAAAATATTAACAGCGTGTTAATTAAAAATTACTTAAGCACTATAACTTCTTTTCAAAAAAGTTAACTTCAACTTTATAATTAGCTTTAAACTTGCTCTTGTCTCTGTTCTAATAAAAAAAACATGTTCATTACAAAAAGTAACAGATTTATAATGTTGCAAAAAAAATTATAGCGACTTAAATATGAACGAAGAAGAAATGAATTCCCAAAACAGTCTAGAAAAAATTAATTTACAATGCACAAGAAATGAAACAAAGAAACCAAAAAGATAGGATGATGGTGAATAGGGGAAAAAAAGTAAAGGTGATAAAGTGGATCAAAAGGTACGTCTTAATAAAATAAAGGTTTTGTAAGCCGAGAACAAAAATATCAGAGTTTAAGCGGATCGTTTTAGGAATTTGTGCAATAAACACGATCTTATCAAATTTAAAAAAAAAAAAAAAAAATGAACCATGCCACCAAGCTGTCAAGCCATATTGAATCATATATTCTTTGTCAGTCATTGAATCACAAATTTGACAGATATGATTGTTACATCATGAAAATGTATGGCATTTCTGGAAAAAAAATCTCTACAAAATATAGGCAGTATCAACAAGAGGTGTAAGAAATATTTCTTGAATGAAACAAATAATTGTTCGCATGTCTCTTAGATTTGTATAGGGTTGTAAAGTACACACATCGAGACTATAGGCAAGAATTAAGTACTTGCTTGAAATATGAGTTCAAGCTTGCTTCAAATATCAAAATTAATCGATTATCCAAATAATTCAATGAGCTTGTGTGGGAAAAGCTTAAGCGTATTGGGACTTTTAAGGATTCTGTGGACTCCTTGGACAAAAAAGTGATGATTCTATAGCAGTGGTGATCAACGCATGGTTCAAACAACAACAAAGAAAGCTTTTTCTCTTATTTTTATACCCCCACGTTAAAAAAACGTAAATGGGGGTATATTAATTTTGTCACTCCGTTTGTAACGCTCATAAGGAGGCGTGGTAGGTATAGAAAAGTGTATATATTCTTGATCAGCATAACCACCCGAGTTGATTTAGTCATGTCCGTCTGTCCGTCTGTCTGTGATCACGATTACAGCCGTAATTTTAAAGCTATCATCACGAAATTCAATATTTAAGCTTTTATCTAAAAAATCAAGGTCAAGTTCGTAAATGAGCCAAATCGGATGAAAACCACGCCTACCTCCCATACAAAGTGACTTTATCAAAACGGTAAAATCTCTTAGGCGACCGTGGCGTAGTTGGTTAAAGTGCGTGGCCGCTATGTCAAAGAACTTTGGAGACCCAGGTTCGAACCCCAGCAGCGACAGAAAATTATTTGAATTAAAATAATTTTTCTGTACGGTTGCCACCTCTCTGCAGACAATGGCAAACCTCAGAGAGTAATCCAATGCCATGTAAAGCTTCTTGAGAATAAGAACATTACGTTCATCGCCGTTCGGAGTCGGCGTTAAGCATGTAGGTCCCTTTCTCGGTCAATTGTGTACAAACTTAATAACACGCACAACACAATTGATCATAAGAAGATAGGTCAAAGTCCTTTCAAGGGCTGAAATGGCCAGTAATTTATTTATTTTATTTTTTTTTAAAATCTCTTAGGATTTAACAAAAATGAATATATGGACTTGCAATTTTGCATATGAGTTTTGATTTTTAAAATACACTCTAAGTATGGAATTCAACCACATCGGATGAAAACCACGCCTACCTACCATACAAAGTGACTTTATCAAAAAGGTAAAATTTCTCTAAAATCCACTAAAATTAATGTATGAACTTGAAATTTTGCATAATAACTTTGATATATAATCTGTACTATGTGTATGGAATTCAACCAAATTGAGTGAAAACCACGCCCACCTCCCATACAAAGCGACTTTATCAAAAAACAAAAGCGAATATTTTCTTTCAAAAATATAACGAAAACGTTTTTACAGATAAACATTTTATTGATTGCTTAAGACTTTGAATATACTTTGGTTCGGCCGTGGAGGTATTTTAACTTCGGCCCAGTCGAAGATCATTTCTTACTTGTTGTGTTAGTTTTTCGCTATTTTAACATAGAAAATATCATAAAAAGGTAAAAGTGTTCATTCATAAATAAAACAGCGAGTACCTACCACACCACATAACTGCTCAAAGCATACTGACTTGAAATTTAAGGCACAGCAGAAGAAACAAACTTTTACGCAGTGTACAAACATAGCAAGCCGATTGATACTTCGTGTGCAAAGCTCAACAACGCACGATGCCTGCGGGCTATGGGAAACCATGTAGTGAGCACCACTGTTCTATAGCAGTTGTCATCAAACTCTATACAAGTATACTTTGTTTATGTATAAAAGCTCATTGAAAGCTTTGCACTGAAAAAAAATAGTACTTGAGTCTCAGTCCAGCTTTCATGCAAGGCGATGGTTCGCTTGTTTGATTATTCAGTGGCGCCGGAAAAAATTTTCATCTGGTGTTTTAAAAATCTATGGGAGAGGCGTGAGGAGGAAATTTTCATCAACCGTTCTAATATTAATAATTAACTAGCATACGGCACAGACATCAATGTGCTCTCATCTAAATATAAGGAATAAAATATGCATTAAGATATTTTTGAATTAAGTTCTGAATGTAAATACATAGCTACTTATTATATTTGTGCGTCGTGCTATTGTTGAAGGTGACAGAGGGATCGTTTTAATAATTTCAACAAATTCCTTCCCTTTTTCTCCAAAACAATTCATAACATCTTTCGTCAATTCCTTAAAAAATAACCCAATTTGGTAAGGCCGGCAATGTTTTGCCAGAGCTAAACTTACTATATACATATGATGCTTTCTGAACATTTGAATACACAAACTTTGGTTAACTGTGCATTGGCCCAGTAGCCAGTTTGCTATTTTTTTCAATAAACGCTTTTTTTAAACGAATCGCTAGTTCTTTACGATCAGTTTCACTCAAACTTTTGTATGTTAAACTATGACAAGCATTATAATGCTGTTCCATGTTATTTTTTTACGAGCAGAAACAGTCCGGTAGCACACCATACATTGAGGTTGAGAAAAAATATTTTCTGCAAAAAAGAATTGCAACTCACATTCAAGTAGAGACATTTTGCATAGAAATAGCAAAAACAGATATTTTTATGAGTGTAGTATAAGTTGCATATGTGCAGCAAAAAAAACAATCTAACAAGCATGCGTGGGCCGCAGGTCTATTCTGCATGAAATTTCAATAGATACTGACGCAGTTCAGTGCTCGTCGGTGAGTTAATATGTATACAGAAAGCTTTTAAGCACAAAAGCTTGAATGCCCGTGGGCATAGGCTTTGATGATCACTGTTCTATAACCAATAGCTGTTTTTTCAAAATTTTTAAATTAAAGACGGCGGATAGGGTTGCCACAAAATTTTACTTTTATTTTTACCAATACGGTGCTTTGGCAAACACTAGGAAAAAATGGAAAAATTCTGAAAATGGATTCGGATTTAGCGGGCCAATTTTAACTTGTGTTCGCCCTAGTACCGAATTCGTAAAAATTGAAAAATTTAGGTGGCAACCCTATCCGCCATCTTGTATTTTAAAATTCTGGCATAAGATTCGAAATCAGCGACCCCCCAAAACTATTAGATAATATTTAAAACTCGTAAAAAACATATTATTGGGTTGTAACCTTATTGTAAAAATTTACATAATTTTGAATTTCTGATAACGGATTCGTATTCAGCAACCCGTTCCTAACTAATGTTCGTTCGTAAAAAATTAGATGTTAACCCTATTCGCCATCTTTAATTTTAAAGTTCTAACATCAGATATAAAATCAGCTACCCTCTTAAACTGTCAAACACGGAGTCCACAGAACCCTAAAAAGTTATTTTACGCTTAAGCTTTTCCTATACAATCTCTTGAATTATTTGAATACTTGAATTAATTGGATACTTGCGAGCTAGCAAGTTTTTGCCGATCGTTTCAAGCCTATCGACTTTGGGACCCGACAAAGTAAGCCACAATAAGTCAAGTCAACGAGAAAGCAGGGATATGACTTGCATCTGTTTGGTATTCTTGTAAGCAGGCTAAAGCTTGATTTTTCAAGTATGGATACATACGTACAATATTTCAAGTACTTGAAGTGGCTTGAACTTAAAGTAGGCTTGTGCAGTTCTCTGGTATGTACAATGCAATATCAACTCTCTGAGGTTTGTCATTGACTGCAGAGAGCTGGCGATCGATAAAAAAAACAAACTTCAACTATAACCTTTTTCTGTGGCAGCTGAATACCTTTCGGACCTTGCGTTTCGCAAAAATTCAAAATTTAGTGAGAACGTGTTTTTTTTCTTCTCCTTCGTCAACAGAAGCATCAAATCAGTAGCATATGATTAAAATCGTTAAAAAAAAAAACATAACTTGCCTTTTTAGCCCTTGAAAGGACTTTGACCTAGCTTCCTTATGATCAATTGTGTTGTGTGTGTTATTAAGTTTGTACACAAATTGACCGAGAACCGGACCTACAGGTTTAACGCCGACTCCGAACGGCGATGAACGGAATCTTCTTCTTCTCAAGAAGCTTTAACATGGCATTTTTATTACTCTCTGAGGCTTGCCATTGTCTGCAGAGAGGTGGCGGCCGTACCGAAAAATTATTTTAATTCAAATAATTTTCTGTCGCTGCTGGGGTTCGAACCCGGGTCTCCAGGTTCGTTGACTTTAACCAACTTCGCCACGGACGCCACAAAATCGTTAGTTACTATTTTATTAAGTATTCGTTGGTCTTTAATGGGTTAACAACTCTCACAATAATGTCGTTAAAAATCTTGAAAAATTTCGGCATGTTCTGGTAGTACACATTTTGCTCTGTATGCATTCTTATTTTCGACATACACACACACCCTCTTAAACTTAATCGCGTATGTCCTTTTTTATAGCCATTCCATCAACTTCATTTAACAATCACTTGAGTTAACAATATAATTTTCACTCTACTATTTTCTCAGGATAATGTTGAGGTCAACTATAGAAGGACAAATACTTCGGGTTCGTTAGCACCACGAACATTTAAGGTGTGTTTAAAAAGTAAAAAACCGGGTTCATTGTTAGCAACTGGCACTTAGCTTCATTTTATGTTCCCCTTTTGTTTAAGTCAATCCAAGCAATGTGAATCCATTTAAGTATCATTGCACACGAACATTACGAAGCATGGCGTAGACATTAGATAGGGTTGGCATTGCCATTGCATAGCGAACAATCGGAGCATCAGCACATCTCCGAACCACGCACAATTGCATCATATAACACCAAATAAAGCTAAAACAATTGTAGCCGAAGAACCGTTTGGCATTGCGTTTGAGTTTGCAGACCTTGTTAAAGTGGCTAAGAAAAGAATTTCAGGACGTGTTCCATTATTACTTCCCGTTTTAAGTCCAACCTTATCTACTTACTCTTACGGATAGTTTGTAGATAACACTCAGAAATGTGCATTTAACTTGGCATACTTCAGAGACATACATAATTTTCAGCGTTTCTTATTTCTTAAATTAACCATGGTTCCTGTTTCTGAAAATAGTACTAAATATTTAAACTCACTACTATTTAATTTTTCTACTACTCATACAAATTTCATCTACTGCTTCGAGATATTAAAATACACATGCACGAACTTCTTCCGTTCATATGGGTACGTGTTTTTTCGTGCAGCTATGCCTTTAAAATTCTTCCGTTGAAAGTTCAACAAAAGATCAGTTGAAAAAAAGGTAGCAACTGCTAAATGCGACTAATTTCCAAAACAATAAAAGTAACGCCAATTGCCGTACGAACAAAGCCACGTTCTGATTTGATCCCTCTGGAACCTCAAAATTTACTCCATGCCACTTGCAATGGCATCAGTGTAGCAGCTGTCTTCTAGTTAAAGATGCCAACTAAAGGAAGGGGAAGAGTAGGTTGGTTGGGTGAGGGAGTTCTGAGACTGTGTGCGAACTAATACAAATAAATGCCATTTCATGGATGAGCGTTCATACAAAGTGAGAGAAGTAAAAACATTTGTATGTATGAATGTCGTCACAAGTGCCAACAAAGTGTAGCAAATGTAAGTGTTGCCAATGTTCGTTCAACAAAAATATAAAAAAAATTACTCCCGAGGGTATTTTTAAATTGCAAACGACAAAAATGCTTGCAACAATTTAATAGAAATCATCAAGTGTTTGCCACCGAGTGAGTGTGTGACGACGAGCAAGCACTCAAGGCGAATGTCCAATGCGGTCGTTAGCATTTTTCTGCCAGCCAGTGTTGCCATTGCTAAGTACTGTAATACTTTTGTCACATTTATGCTAATGATTTCAATAGTTTTTTCTTTTTTATTTCAAAGAAGAAATCAGAAATTTCCAATTCGACTACTTATCCACTGTAGCACCATAGCTCGTACGCCAACCACCCAAGCTTTTATTGTCTGATCCATGCAGCGTTACTTTAAACAATTTTTTGTAAAAAATTATTAAAAAAGTTTAGTTATTGTTCTAGCTAGCTGAACTTTAATATTGTTTGTTTTCAAGGATATTGGCGCGTAACGACCAAGCGACGACCAACACAGCTGCTACTTACTTCCTTTGGGAAATGTTGGAAATAAATATCCTAGCAGTGGGATTTATTTTCAAGCTCCTAGCTCGAAAAAAGTGTGCGTTCATGTGTACAGAGCATCATGTTGCTTATAAAATGTAGAGTTCTTTGGGGCTGCTTGGTGTTTGATTGCATCCCTATTGAGATGCATATCATCCACACTTCATCGTTGATGGCAGAGGAATGCTCGGTTAAGCACTATTTGGAGAAACTTTCTGTTGAAGTGGGTTAGTAATGATATTGAGCTTATTAACGATACATGACAACAATTGTTATAAAACCTCCTACAGGTCCGAATTGAAAAAAAGTTTTGGGTATCATATCCATATTTATATTTGTTTTCTTATTCATATTCCTATTCAGATTCATATTCATATGCATGCTCATATTCATATTTATATTCATATTCATTTTCATATTCATATTCATATTCATATTCATATTCATATTCATATTCACATTCATATTCATATTCATATTCATATTCATATTCATATTCATATTCATATTCATATATATTCATATTCATATTCATATTCATCTTCATAATCATAATCATATTCATATTCATATTGATATTCATATTCATATTCATATTCATATTCATATTCATATTCATAATCATATTCATGTTCATATTCATGTTCATATTCATATTCATATTCATATTCATATTCATATTCATATTCATATTCATATTCATATTCATATTCATATTCATATTCAAATTCATATTCATATTCATATTCATATTCATATTCATATTCATATTCATATTCATATTTATATTCATAATCATATTCATATTCATATTCATATTGAAATTCATATTCATATTCATATTCATATTCATACTCATATTCATATTCATATTCATATTTATATTCATATTCATATTCATATTCATATTCATATTCATATTCATATTCATATTCATATTCGTATTTATATTCATATTCATATTCATATTCACATTCATATTCATATTCATATTCATAATCATATTCATGTTCATATTCATATTCATATTCATGTTCATATTCATATTCATATTCATATTCATATTCATATTCATATTCATATTCATATTCATATTCACATTCATATTCATATTCATATTCATAATCATATTCATGTTCATATTCATATTCATATTCATATTCATATTCATATTCATATTCATATTCATATTCATATTCATATTCATATTCATATTCATATTCATATTCATATTCATATTCATATTCATATTCATATTCATATTCATATTCATATTCATATTCATATTCATATTCATATTCATATTCATAATCATATTCATATTCATATTCATATTGAAATTCATATTCATATTCATATTCATATTCATATTCATACTCATATTCATATTCATATTCATATTTATATTCATATTCATATTCATATTCGTATTCATATTCAAATTCATATTCCTATTCATATTCATATTCATATTCATATTCATATTCATATTCATATTCATATTCATATTCATATCCATATTCATATTCATATTCATATTCATATTCATATTCATATTCATATTCATATTCATATTCATATTCTTATTCATATTCATATTCATATTCATATTCATATTCATATGCATACTCATATTCATATTCATATTCATATTCACGTTCATATTCATTTTCATATTCATATTCATATTCATATTCATATTCATATTCATATTCATATTCATATTCATATTAATATTCATATTCATATTCATATTCATATTAATATTCATATTCATATTCATATTCATATTCATATTCATATTCATATTCATATTCATATTCATATTCATATTCATATTCATATTCATATTCATATTCTTATTCATATTCATATTCATATTCATATTCATATTCATATGCATACTCATATTCATATTCATATTCATATTCATATTCATATTCACATTCATATTCATTTTCATATTCATATTCATATTCATATTCATATTCATATTCATATTCATATTCATATTCATATTAATATTCATATTCATATTCATATTCATATTCATATTCATATTCATATTCATATTCATATTCATATTCATATTCATATTCATATTCATATTCATATTCATATTCATATTCATATTCGTATTCATATTCCTATTCATATTCGTATTCGTATTCATATTCATATTCATACTTATATTCATATTCATATTCATATTCATATTCATATTCATATTCATATTCATATTCATATTCATATTCATATTCATATTCATATTCATATTCATATTCATATTCATATTCATATTCATATCCATATTCATATTCACATTCATATTCATATTCATATTCATATTCATATTCATATTCATATTCATATTCATATTCATTTTCATATTCTTATTCATATTCATGTTCATATTCATATTCATATTCATATTCATATTCATATTCATATTCACATTCATATTCATATTCACATTCATATTCATATTCATATTCATATTCATATTCATATTCATATTCATATTCATATTCATATTCATATTCATATATATTCATATTCATATTCATATTCATATTCATATTCATATTCATATTCATATTCATATTCATATTCATATTCATAATCATATTCATATTCATATTCATATTCATATTCATATTCATATTCATATTCATATTCAAGCCATGCCAAGATACCTTTGACATTTGCCATGATTTCGCTCTCTTCGATTTTTGTTTAAGAGAAACTGCTTCAGCAGTTTTCGCAGTTTTTATTGAGTTCGATTAAATTAATAGCCACAACAACGTGATGAGCTCACATAATTCTTGAAAAAGATTTGAAGTTTAAACCAGAATATTTAGATCTGATTTGGTTGTCAACAAAAGCAGGCACAGGTTGTCATAATGAAAATGATGAGTTTTTGGTTAAAATTGTTTTTCGCTGTTATATGTAAGTATTTTCCATCTTATAAGTTGCATTATTTTACTTTTTTTACTGTTCTCACAGCTATTTTTCTTCAAAGTGAAGTTACTACTGCAGAGGGAACTACAGAATGTGGACTGTCGAATGCGAATCTATTAAATAATAAAAATAAAGTAACTGCGATCGATGAGTTTCCGTGGATGGGCAGATTGGCATATAGCAATGGTAGGAGTTCTCTACAGTTTGGAAGGTCTTTCGATATATTGTGATTTTTTGATATTTTTAGCAAGACAACAGGTGGGAGCAGTCTTTCTTTGTCAGGCGGTATTGATCACTCAACGCTATATGATAACAGTCGCTCATTGCCTGGGAGCTTTAGATAATCTAGAACCATTTGCAGTACTATTGGGTGATTGGGACACCTCAAATGAATGGACTGATAAGGATTGCGAGCAGGTTAGCGGCAAATGTTCAATGCCAATGCTGATTGAAATTGAAGAGATTGTTGTAAATCCTCATTTCGACTGGAGCAAGCATATCAACGATATTGGTTTGCTGCGCCTCAATCAAACAGTAACGTACACAGATTTCATTCGCCCGATTTGCTTAACTGGCAAGGATGTTAGACAAAAGCAATTCGACTTTAAACAATTAATGTTAACTGGTTGGATGCGCCGTGTTGGAGGATTTAAGCAGAAAATGTTTGTGCCTATTTTTAATCGAGATGATTGTAGCAGAATTTACAAGGAGCAAGATCGTTTTAACATCACTGACTCGCATGAGTGTGTATTTGCTTGTGACAATGGTGTTAGCTTTTTGTCTAGTTCATCTTTGATGGATGTCAGGCAAGAAGAATTGCCTCTTAAAGTCTATTTGGTTGGTGTGATCTCATATCGCACATTGACGTGTATACCTGGAGTGCCCGATGTTTTTACACGTGTCGACCCTTACATGGATTGGATAGAAAATAATATTGTTCCATAATCGTTAGAGAGAGAGAGAGAGAAAAAAACTATCAAAATTTAATTTTTGAAGAACTTCTCTGCAATAGTCCTATAGATCTCATATAAGCACTTGATTTTTGTTAATTTTTGTAATTTTTTAACATTTCATCCTAAAGATGATTCTAAGTCTACTTTGCTTGTTTATCATGTGAAATTAAATTAGTTAAAAATATTTTATTATTTAAAAATTATGAAAAAGATAAGACTTTTCTGATGTTCTATGCTTGATATTTTATCGAAAAGATAATAAAGTGACCCGATAATAAATTTTAATAAAAAACTTTCTGAAATAATTTAGACTAGCATATTGTCAAGCACATAATATTACAAAAAAAAAAACACAATCGACATAAGAGTATGTAACTCTTATGGTAACAATGGTAAATAACATTGTTTGATAAAGATCGTGAAGATATCAGATGCCGTTCAAATTCAATTCAAAATATTTACAATTTTTGAAAAAAATCTTTTGAGCTTTTGATGAAGATACATACATCAAATATAAGATCATCTAACCTTAGTATTTAGTATGTGGCGTCCGTGGCGTAGTTGGTTAAAGTGCGTGGCCGCTATGTCAAAGAACTTTGGAAACCCAGGTTCGAACCCCAGCAGCGACAGAAAATTATTTGAATTAAAATAATTTTTCTGTACGGCCGCCACCTCTCTGCAGACAATGGCAAACCTCAGAGAGCAATCAAAATGCCATGTAAAGCTTCTTGAGAATAAGAACATTCCGTTCATCGCCGTTCGGAGTCGGCGTTAAGCATGTAGGTCCATTTCTCGGTCAATTGTGTACAAACTTAATAACACGCACAACACAATTGATCATAAGAAGCTAGGTCAAAGTCCTTTCAAGGGCTGAAATGGCCAGTTATTTATTTTTTTTTTTTAACCTTAGTATTTTAGAACCAGATAACTAAATAATTGTTTGTTTTTCGAAAAGCTTATGATGTGTATAAGAATTATTGGTATTTTCTCTTAAGAATCAATTCCTGAAGAATGCAAATTATTCAAAAAGTTTACATTTTGTATTTAGTACTACTCAAAAATTTCAATTAAATCAAGTTATTAGTCTGTGGAAAAGTTCACTCGGTATTATTTATGTTTTGATGGAGTTGAAAGCAAAACAACATAGTGAGCGTCAAAAGAAAGTGTACACCTTAGCTCTTTGTATTTGAACTCTTTAACTTTATAATTTTTTAATGTTACAGTTGATGTCGGCTATCTTGTAGATTTAAGACGGTTTGAAAATCAACTCGAACTATCGACAAAATAAACTAATTAAAAGGAACAACAAGTCAGTTAACGTTTTAAAAACGTGCCTGCTCGGGAGCAAGAGTCAATAAAAATCATTCAACTGCCCGCGCTCGCGAGTGGGATCCCAAGTTCAAGGTCTTTACAGGTCACTAAAGATCTATTCACCCAAAATCTGCACATACTCTAGGGATTTCTACAGGGCTATTTTGAGGTTGTACTAAAAAAAATAAGTACTATTTCGGAGAAAATAACATTTACGGTATATGATTTAAGTTTTTCATAATTTACTTGTTATTCATTTTTTTACGACAGAGTTAGACGCTCAGAAATTGATTGTAATGAATTCGTTAAAAAATTTTCGATCAGAAAATAAGATCGCGAAAGTATTAAAATTTCAAGAATAACTGTTTATACTGTTTTAAAACGTTACGAAAAAACTCTGAGCATCGAAAGAAAGCAAAAAACGAGTGAAAATAAATAACATCCAACATTAAATTAAAGGCAATTGTCTTAGCCTTAATTAAAAGAAAAAAAAACCCTGGTCTCTCCGACAATGACCGCGCGAAAAAATTTAATACCAGCAGGAGTACAACTCGGCAAATACGAGTAGAAGCAGGCTATAAACCATATCGATTAATTAAATACCCGAATCAAACTTGATCTACAACAGCTTCCAGGACAAAAGTTTTATACGGCAAAGAGGCGTTTTGGTGACTCCTCAAAATTTAAATATTAAAAGCTTGATATATTTGCAAAGAATGTGATGATCTGGCAAGTCATATGCAGTTGTGGGATGAAGAGTCGGACTCACGTGACATCGACAACGTTGAAATCTGAAATATACAAGAAAGAGTATCTGGAGAAGCATTTATTGCCATTTATACATCACCACCCATCTGCTTCATTATTTAAATACTAACAATGTAGATTTTGTGCCAAAGGACTTCAACCCTCCAAACTGTCCCCAGTTGCGCCCAATCGAAAAATATTGGGCAATTGTTAAATAAAAACTAAGAAAATATGGAGGAGTAGTGACAAAAATCGATATTACTGAAGTAGAACAATTGTGCTGCCCAGGTCACGAGAGCAGATGTTCAACTATTGATGTTGCAGATTATTGGGCACGACCAAAATTTCATACATACCTAATAATGAAATATAAATTCTTTTTACTGCTGTTTTTTAAAAGCTTAATAAACACTCTATTATTAAAGACATACAACATTTTTCTGCCAATATTTGTCTTAAATATTTTACATGATTTTTGTGTACAGATTTTGGCTGGACAGGTCTTTAGCAGAAGACAAAAATATTTAACGGTAACTGGCACGATGGATAAATAGTTGCAGTTTGTTAAAATTCTTGTCAGTATACATATTTATCTGCTAGAAAAAAAAAATTGTCTCTAAATGTAGATTTTTTAATTTTAACTGAAG
Source organism: Pherbina coryleti (assembly GCA_943735915.1). Lineage (NCBI taxonomy): Eukaryota > Metazoa > Arthropoda > Insecta > Diptera > Sciomyzidae > Pherbina > Pherbina coryleti. The sequence continues at coordinate 64,004,342 of OX030950.1, forward strand.
CTTTTAAATATTTACAAATACTTGAACCAATTGCCGTCACTTTTCTATCTTAGCAACTTTCTTCTATCTAAAAGTTTTGTCTTCGACTCGTGAGCCATAAAGCTTGAACTCTTGGTTGCGAGTGTTCGAGAAACCTTTATTGGCTTCAGATCACTCTATAAAATTAAATAATCTATAAAATACAAAACTAGTTAAAATTAGAAGTGGTAAGGTGTGTACTTACTTTTGACGCTCACAGTAGGTAGGTACAATCACGTACACAAAAACGTGATCCCAAAGACTCACGTATGTGAGCTTAAGAGTCTTAGCTAGCCTCGTCTTAGTCTCTCACTTTTTTAATAACATGCATAAAAGTTGTTTATGATCTAAGTATACTATTTATTAATTCTCTTTTATTTGTAAGAACTCTCATATTTTATCACATTGAGAGTGTGAGCGCTTCTGTTTTTTTTTTGTTTTGATAATTTAACTTAGTAGAAAAGAAGAGAGAGTGTAACTTGTTACTTAACACTAAATAGATAAGTTGATTAACATTCATGTTAATGTTTGTCAGTAAGACAGGTATAGACACGTTATGAAGTTGACTTTGAATTAAATTGCTTGAGTTTTTATAAGAATAGTGAAACTGTACATTGGATATTCTATATCATTTCATCCCCTCAGAATTTTTTAACCCCACGCTTACTGCGTAAAAGCTACGAGAACAATTTGACAGTCAGTGACATCTTGAATAAAAGGCTATTTTTATCGTATCGGCAAAAACAGCATTTTATTTCTGAACTTATCTTCATTAAGATCTACTGTGAGCGTCAAACAAAGTGTACATTTTTTGTACACGAGTTATACCACACATAAGTCTTCAATACTGTGATTAGTCCCAAAACTTATTATGTTCTGAATTCTTATTAAAGTCTCTCTTAATATAAGTATAAAGTCTTGCAAATAATTTACCACAAAAAAACAAAATATATAATAAAAACAAAAATAGTCCATATTTATCGCGTCAAAACAAAGTGACCACCTGCATAGTAAGCTTAACAATTTCAAATATTTAAAACAAATGTAACGGTATCTCTCTCAAATTGGTTAATTATGATTTTAGTTAATGTTTCTGTATCATTTGCCTTTAGTAAAGTGAGGAAGTAAGTTGTAAGAAAACTTTTTAACATGCCTAGTTAAACTTCTATTGAAGCACGGGAATAAGTCATAAAATACCATAAAATACCAACAGAAAAATCACTTCGCGAAATAGCTTCAATTTTTGATAGAGATCATAATACCATCAAGAAAATCATTGACAAATACAAAAAATTTGGAGCACTAGAAAATCGACCATGTGCTAGCAGACCAAAACAAATGCGTGAAACCGCAATACGATCAGTAGTCAGAAGAGTGCGAAAATATCCAACTGCAAGCACAGTGAAAATAGCGGATGATCTTTTCGTATCATCAGAAGCCAGTACAATAAGACGTGCATTAAATGCAAATGGTCTATTTGGAAGCGTCCCTCGAAAAACGCCGTTAATAGCAAAAAAAATCAAAGGCTACGCATGGATTTTGCTAAAAAGTATGAAAATCATGAAATTTCTTTTTGGAAAAACATAGTTTTTAGTTATGAAAGCATATTTGAAATTTTTGGATAGAAAAAATCTACAAAAAATATGATGAAACAAATTTCAGGAGTTCAAGGAGCAAAATATTACTTCAAAATAAAGCATGGTGGGGGCTCGGTGATAGTGTGCGAGTGAATGACGGCAAACGGAGTAGAAAATTAAACGTTTATTGACTGTACAATGAATAAATTCGATTACTTTAATATTTTAAAAGAACATTTGTCAGCCAGTGTTAACAAATTAGGACTGGATCGCTTGTAGATGTTTCAGCATGACAACGATCCGAAACATATAGCCAAGGTAGTGAAGGAATGGTTGCTGTGCAAAACTCCATAACAGCTGGATCACCCCCCACAATCATCGGACCTCAACCCGATAGAACATTTGTGGGAGCATCTGGATAGGCAAATAAGAAAGAGAACGATATCCAGCAAGGATTCGCTGAAAGCCGTTTAACTTCAATAATAATTGGGCTGAAGGTTTTTTTCTTATTTACAACTTTAAGTGCACACTCTGTTTTGACTCGAAGAAAATTGAGTATTTTTTGTTTTTGAATTATGTGAAAGTTTGTTGGAAAATATTTTATATTTTTAGTTAGTATATAATAAGAGGATAAAAAATTAATTCCAAAAATACTAAAATTTTTTATAAGATAACTTTTTAAAATATTGAGATAAAGTAAAAAGTATTAAAAATATGGTATACACTTTGTTTTGACGCTCACTGTATATATGAAGTTAAACTTTTTCCAATTTTTTATTCCTTCCAAGTAATAGATTTTGTCAGGTCCTCCCAATAGGCGTTTATTTCAGTGATGACCTTTTCTTTCGAACCAAATATTTTACCGCCGAACCATTTTTTTCAAATTTGGGAATATAAGTAGAAAATAGTTGCAGGGGGCATAATCTGGAGAATATGGTGGATGGGCTCTAGCAGTTTGTAGCCCAATTAAAATTTTTTCAAAACATGTAAATAATATTTGCCGGTTTTCGTTTTACTCTTGACTCTTTACGTTTTACGCCATAACCTTGTTGGCTGACAGACCCATTTTGGCCTTCTTTGGTGAACGTTCCCCCAGAGAAGTCCACTACTTTGACTGTCCCTTGATCATTGGCGTGTTGTGATATATCCATGTTTAGTCTACGGTTGCGAAAATTTCCAAATACCTCACTTAAGGTCGGGTGTCAGTAATAGTGGCACCATTTGCTCGGATAGCTTTTTCATATTCCAATATTCATGAAAAATGTGAAGCCTTAGCAAGCTCACGCAAAAACATCGAAGTTTGAAAAGCTTTAATTCGGATTTTATTAAATATCCAAACATTGCTCTGTTTCAGGTCACTCTATTTATTATGCACAGATACATTGTCTCTCAAGCCCTAACATATCTAAAGATTAAATAGGAGAATAATCTCTGCAAGTTTAAAAATCTTCCAGATTCTTAGTGTTGGGCATAATTTAAGCCATTGTGGCTTTTAACATTCCACCATCAAACTGCCTGTAAATACTTTAAGATCATCATATAATAAATTCACTTTTAAATAAGGACTTAATTTCTTGTTGTTGCAAAAACCGCTTTGCTTGAAATCTCCGAGCATCCAAGTTAAGCTGGCATAGCTCAAAGATAACCAACGTCTAGGCGGGTTCATTAAACTTTAACTAAAATCATGAAGCTACAGTAAAATGCTTGAACATAACAACAAACATCTAGTTGGCACAGTAGACTAAACTGCGTAATAATGCAGCAAATTGTTATAAAATAATTTTTTTTCATATGAAGAACTTTAAGATTCTGATAAATCCAAAAAGATTTCTAAATATTTTTACTTTATTCAAATATTCGATAGCGAGGTGTTTCTTTTTTATCTTAATTATTTTTGAAGATTTTTGAAAAATTTTAATCCTGCAAAAAATAATCGAGAAAAATCTATTCTTAAATAATAACATAATATATACCGCGCCCATTTTGTTCTTTGAAGAAATTTACTTGTGTCAGATACTTTTGCTCTACAGTTTAAGCTGTTGAAAATTTTGCATCATTCATAATAGAACATCTATGTTCAGGTTCAAACGTTTAGGGAACAAGATGTATCCAGCAGACCAAGGTCAACAGACGGGTCGAGAAAATGTTGAAAAAAGTAACGTGGCGGATTTTAATTTTCCCGCCAATCGGTAGGATTATGAAGCTTTCTTTTGTTATAGTCTCAAAGTAGTTAAACGAAGCACCGCTGGACAGATAAAAGCATGGACGGATGTGCTGTGCTTACCTCAGCGAAAAAAAACCATCAGAGCACACCGTTGGTGTTCGTCAGCACGATATCGTGACAAGACAACGCTTTTATATGGCCTGATAAGCTGCTGCTGGTGTTGCTGCTGGCTGGAACACTTTCAGTTATGGTAATTAAGGTTGTTTTCATCCCGAGTTTCTTGTGTTTTAAAGTATTTTCATTGTATAGAGAGGAATTTTTTTTTAAAGTAGTTAATTAACATAAACAAGAGAAATAATTTTGCTACCTTGCTACAATATACACTTGAGGTTTTTATTGATGCTGAGAATATCAGCTGATTTGTCTTTTATCATGGTGTGTGTCTTAACATGGAAAAAACAGACCACACATATTATTTACATGATATGACAAATGACATGACATACGATATGACATATGACATAATATATGACGTGACATAGGAAATATGAAATATTTTGTCATTTGAAATAGAATGTGATATGAAATATGACATGACATATAACATGACATATGACATGACATATGACATAATATATGACATAACATATGTCATGCAATATTTTGTCATTTGACATGAAATTTGATATGAAATATGACATGAAATATAACATGACATATGATATAATATATGACATAATAGCTGCATTCCCATGGCACTGGATCAGATCAAATCTCAGTGGAACAGCTTTAGTTCAACTTTATAACAATTTGCCACCACTGTCTTGAAATAGCTGTTTGAACAACAATAACAATACAAAACAGCACAGTTTAGATTTGCCAACTCTTTTCGTTTTTAACAAAGAATGCTTTAAACCTGGCAGCATTTTCAGATCAGAAATAGGGCCAGGAAAATAGCTGGTTCTAATTTTTGTTTTTGCTTTGTGAATTAAATAGAGCCGCGCCCTAGATTAACGACCACGGGAATGCAGCTAATATATGACATGACATATGCCATGAAATATTTTGTCGTTTGACATGAAATTTGATATGAAATATGACATGACATATAACATGACACAATATATTACATGACATATGCCATGAAATATTTTGTTATATGACATGAACTTTGATATGAAATATGACATGACATATAACATGACATATGAAATGACATATGACATATTATAAGACATGACATATGATATGAAATATGTTTTCATTTGACATGAAATTCGATATGAAATATGACATAACATAAGACATGACATAGTATATTGCATGACATATGCCATGAAATATTTTGTCATATGACATGAAATTTGATATGAAATATGACATGACATATAACATGACACAATATATTACATGACATATGCCATGAAATATTTTGTTATATGACATGAACTTTGATATGAAATATGACATGACATATAACATGACATATGAAATGACATATGACATATTATAAGACATGACATATGATATGAAATATGTTTTCATTTGACATGAAATTCGATATGAAATATGACATAACATAAGACATGACATAGTATATTACATGACATATGCCATGAAATATTTTGTCATATGACATGAAATTTGATATGAAATATGACATGACATATAACATGATATATGACATGACATATGACAAAATATATCACATTACATATGGCATGAAATATTTTGTCATTTGACAAGAAATTTGATATGAAATATGACATGACATATAACAGAACATATGACATAATATATGACATATGACATGAGATATAACTGGACATAAGATATAGCATATGACATGACATATGAAATAACATATGAAATAACATATGATATAAAATATTTTGTAATATGACATAACATATGACATGACATATGACATAATACATGACATGACATATGCCATGAAATATATTGTTATATGACATGAACTTTGATATGAAATATGACATGAAAAATGATACGACACATGATCATAATGGTTTCACACAGAGAAAATGAACTTAATCAAGTTAACATAGCTTAAATGAGAAAGTAATTATTATTATTAGAGAACTGCGGTATTGCGTCTCGTTTATTTAAATAAGTAAACAATAGCAGGTAGAGCTGTTTTATTCAGGTCTAATACGAGATCGATGGCTACAACAAAATATAAATGATCCAATGTTTATAACGCAAATTCATGCGAACTAAGAACTAGTTTTCGAAAAAGTTATTTTTGATAATGCTTTTTAGTATTCTCCCGGCTGTTAATAGAAGAGGTTGTTGAAATGGAACATCTCCGTTGTACTAACTTATTTTTTACATTTCTTTGTTTGTCAGCAGTTTTGTGTAAGTATTCGAAATTATTAATTTTTACTTTATTTTATGTTATTTAATATGTTCCTTAACAATTTCTATTTCCCGAATGCAGCTGTCTCTTTAGCAGCAGCAACGAAAGGATGTGGTGTCATTAATACTGATCAATTACGTAATAAACAAAAATATACCCAAATCGATGAATTTCCTTGGATGGCAAGATTAGCTTATAAGCATAGTGAGTACACTCGAAAGATTTCACTACTTCCTCTTAGTACAACTCTCTTTAACTCTTTAGCTGAAACTTTGATCACAAGTTTTCTCTGCCAGGCAGTGTTGATCGATCAGCAACATCTCGTGACAGTTGCCCACTGTTTAACCGCTACACCTAAAACCCTAGAATCATACGCTGTACTATTTGGCGATTGGAATTCAGAAAATAATCATACCGAAAAGGATTGTGATGTTGTCAGTGGTAAATGCTCAAATCCTATCTTGATTGATATCGAAGAGATAGTTTTATTTCCTCTGGTTGACAAAAAGAAAAAAAATAACGATATCGCCTTATTGCGCCTCACTCAAAAAGTAACATACTCGGATTACATTCGACCAATTTGTTTACCCAGCAATGATATCAAAACAAAAGAATTTGGATCGGAACAACTTACATTAACCGGTTGGTTGCAACGTGAACCAGGAATCAAGCAGAAATTGTCTTTATTTATTTTCAATCAGCATGATTGTCGCAGAAAGTATAAAAAGTTTAATAAGCACGAAATTAGTGATTCGCAATTGTGTGGAATTGCTTGTGAGGATGATAAAACTTACATGTCTAGTGCAGCGCTAATGGATGTAAGGGACCACAAATCACAATCACCCCAAAAAGTCTATTTGGTTGGATTGCTCTCATTTGGTGTATCGTCGTCATCATGTGCTCAACAAGTTCCCGATGTTTTCACTCGTGTCGATCAATATTTGGATTGGATTAAGGAAAATATTTCCTAAATTAGGCAAAATAAATTTATGACAGAAAATTTCAACATTTTAGAAAATTTTTTTTTTTTTTTTTTCTGAAATAAACCCACTGAAACAACACTAATATTTTCGAATTCATTTGTAAACCTTTCCGGGTAGAAACGTTCATATTCGGCACTCATAAATGAACCCTTTTTGTATCATAAAAATGCCTCTCAAAAATCTTATATTGTTTGCAGTAGCGCATTCTTCACTCCAGTTTTCCAAGACCTTATTGATGGTTTCGGGCTGTAGCTCACGGATTGCTTAGATGATATTGGCCTTCATTACTTGAATCGTTTCCGGATTGTTCGCATAACATCGGTCCTTCACGGTTCCCCACAAAAATAAAAAGACCAAAGGGGTTAAATCGCAGCTCCGAGGAGGTAAATTGACATCGCCAAGACGGCTGATAACACGATTTAGGAATTTGGTGTGTAAAAGATCGATTGTGGCATGAGCTGTGTGGTATGGCAGCCATCCTGCATGAACCAGAGGTCGTCCAAATTCATGTCTCCAATTTCAGTAAAAAAAGTCTGTTAACATGGATCTGTAACGCCCAACGTTGACCGAAACGTTGTTCCTAGGCTCATTTTCGAAGAAAAATGGTCTAATGATGCCATCAATCCACAATCCGCACCAAATTGACACTCTCTGGGGATGCATCGGCTTCTCGAGAATAACGTGCGGTTTTTCGAGTCACAGATGTGGCATTTTAGTATGTTTACGTAGCCGCCGAGATAAAAATGCGCCTCGTCAGAAAAGATGATTTTTCGCCCAAAATCGTTGTCCAATTCAAGCTCTATGGCCAAAAATGCTAAGAGATAACGAAGCGGATGTTTGTGAGCCTTCAATTGCTGAGTCAATTGGACCTTGTAAGCGAATAATCCGAGATCTTTTTAGGACCCCTTTTACATTGGTCAAGACTTGAGATCAAGTGTGTGAGTTTGTTGATGAAAGACGCGGACATCAACGTGAGAGAAGGTAAGTTTAAAAGGGAATAGCAAAGAATTGAATTCAAGTCTTGACTAATGCATGGTATAATAATACAAGGTAGCATTGACAACTGCTTATTTTCTCTTCTACAAGAAAACATCTCCTGTCAAAAAAAACTGTTTGTGCAAATGCTTCTGCAGCTGCTGAAGTCGTTGTTTTTTTACTTCTACGTTTTCAACATTGTATGAGTTTCCAGTGGCCAATTGTGTGCGCTCTCTTTTTGAGTATATTTTTTGACAGGAGATGGTTTCCCAAGCAACTGTCAATGCTACCTTGTATTTCACTGTGGAACAAATTCAGGTTAGCAAAAGCCTTAGAGAGTATTCAAAATGCCATGTAAAGCTTCTTGAGAACAAGAACATTCCGTTCATCGCCGTTCGGAGACGGCGTTAAACCTGTAGTTCCGGTTCTCGGTCAATTGTGTATAAACTTAATAATACGCACAACACAATTGATCATAAGAAGCTAGGTCAAAGTCCTTTCAAGGGCTGAAATGGCCAGTTATTTATTTTATTTTTTTTAATTCTTGGGACTTCCCTTTTTAATTACTTCTACCTAAATCGCTATTTATTTAATGGTTTTGGGATTTTTAACGCAAGTTATCGATTAAGACCATTTTCTTTTTAAATGAAATTCATTGAAGAAACTGAGAAGCATATTATAGATCAAACAGAAAGCAAAAAAGACTTAGTTTTGTGAAAAATATTTTCAAAAAGCATGAAAAAAAAATTTTTTTTACAAGATTTTGCTTCATAAGCACCACAAAAATTTTCTAAATAAATTTTTTAAAAAATTTGAATTGTTGCACAGGTCTCTAGCAATAATTTGGCTTTTACAGATTGAAAAAATATCAATTAGTCGACGAGTTATAGCCAAAAAACCATATAAACAATATGCTGCAAATCGGCATTTGACTGCAAAGTTCGAAGGTCGATTAAAAAAAAATTCGAACTAACATAAACAAACGCCGCGATACGGGTCTTCTGATTTAGCCTCTATTTTGACCCCTCACTCTCAGAATCGACCTAACTTTTGCTAACCTGAATTTGTTCCACAGTGTAATACAAGGTAGCATTGACAGTTGCTTGGGAAACCATCTCCTGACAAAAAATATACTCAAAAAGAGAGCGCACACAATCGGCCATTGGAAACACATACAATGTGGAAAACGTAGAAGTGAAAAAAACAACGACTTCAGCAGCTGCAGATGCATTTGCACAAACAGTTGTTTTTGACAGGAGATGTTTTCTTGTAGAAGAGAAAATAAGCAGTTGTCAATGCTACCTTGTATTATTATACCATGAAACGGACGAAAGCAGATAGACGCAATCGATTACTTAAATTGCTTTGTTGTGTATTCGCTTGGTTAATTTGAAAAATGTACAGAGTATCAAATATATTAATAGGCAAAAATTATTGCCAATTAGAAAGAAACAAATTTTTGTATTATTTAATTATTTTGTTTTAGTTGAAGAGTTAAAATCAGTTAAATCGGGAATACAGTTAAAATCGGGAAGGACCTCACTCCTCCATTCGATACCAAACGAGGTTTTAGACAAGGTGATTCCTTATCGTACTTTTTCAACCTTATGATAGAGAAGATCATCCGAGCTGCTGATTTGAGACGCAGCGGCACGATATTCTACAAAAGTATTATGCTGCTGGCGTATGCTGATGATATCGATATCATTGGCCATAATACGCGCGAAGTCAGCGCAGCATTCTCCAGATTAGCGAAAGAGTCGAGTCGAATGGGTCTTGCAGTGAATGCAGATAAGACTAAATACCTAGTGTCAACAAATAAACAGTCCCAGCATCTTGGAAACCACGTCACTGTTGACAACATCTCCTTCGAGGTCGTTAAGGACTTCGTCTACCTGGGATCCAGCATTAACTCTTTCAACGATGTCAGTATTGAGATAAAGCGAAGGATAACTCTTGCCAACAGGTGTTACTTTGGGCTGAGTAGGCTATTGAGAAGCAGAGCCCTCTCTCGACGAACAAAACTCACGCTCTATAAGTCACTTATCATGCCCGTCCTATTATATGCAGCACAAACCTGGATGTTGAGCAGCTCTGGTGAAAAGACTTTGGGAGCCTTCGAGAGAAAGATCTTTCGTAAGATCTTTGGTCCAATCTGCGTCAATGGCGAGTACCGAATTCGATGGAACCACGAGCTGTATGAGCTGTACGCTGACATTGACATAGTTAAGCTCATTAAAATCGAGCGTCTTCGCTGGCTAGGTCATGTTGAGCGAATGGAAAACGACGCTCCAGCGAAGAAAATACTCAATTCGGTGCCCGGTGGTGGTCAACGCAGAAGTGGACGCCCACATCTTCGTTGGAAGGATCAGGTGTTGGATGACCTGACCACGCTTGGTGTTTCCAACTGGCGCCAGCAAGCGCAAAACAGAAATGGCTGGCGCAATTTCTTATACTAGGCCAAAACCGACTTACGGTTGTAAGCGCCAGATAAGTAAGTAAGTAAGTTGAAGAGTGTTTTTCTTTTCGTTTTGTTTTTGATATTTTTTTTTTAATAATATAATTTATACTTTGTATTTTGATTTTATTTTAATATTTTTATTAAATTTTAATATTTAGTTTAAATTAATTACACAGGTCGATAACATACTTATATTTTGTAGTGCTCTAGATGTTTATATACATTTAAACCATAAAAAGAACAAAATATATATGACAACCTGTGTAACTACGCTAAATAATCTGAATTTCTAATTTATTTCTGTTACTTTATAATACTTGATGTTTTTTTTTCATATGTAATTTTCTTCGACTTTATTGTCTTTTTTTAATTGAACAAAATTTTACTTATTTCTTTGCTGTCAGAGTAAAAATTTATCACTCCAAATATACGCTCACTAACGATTAAAAATTCAATCTTCACAATATGAGTTACGTATCAAATTTTAAAATGAGCGTTCACAACCAAAAAACGAACATGAGTAAGCGAGCCAACGACGCTTGCAGCGAAGTTTTTTCGTTCGTGATATTTACAAACTTTGCTTAGATGGTGAGCGATCGTAAATGCTTTTGTTCGTCGCATAACTTTCTCACTCATGAGAAATTGAAAACATGAAATTATTAGCAGTGATTAATTGTGAGAACAATCGTATTTTGATCGTTCCCCGCACACTGCAAACAAACAAAGGACCAAGGCGCTGCGTCACTCATGTCTAATACGAGATCGAAGCCTACAATAAAATATTAACGATGCAATGCCCCGGGTGTATGATATTTATTATAAAATTATTTATAATGCAAATTCGGAAAAGTTATTTTTGATAATGCTGAACTGATTCATTGTTTTCATTCGAGTAGATACATCCAAAACTATAAACTCTTAAATATAAAAGAATCTTCAATTCCAGCTTGATCATCCAAATAAATTCAAATTTTCAGTAAGAAAATATTATTTTTTTACAAAACCATGCCGACAACACCCACTTCATTTTTATTTCTTTATGCCTTTCTTAAAACACCTTTTATTTTAAATTGAAACACATGCCTATCATTTAAAAAATATTTTCCTGAATCCAATCCAGATATCGATCGACACGTATTAAAGTGGAAGGTATTCTTCTACCACATATTGGTGTTCCATATGCCATGATACCAACTAAATAGACGTTACGAGGTGAAGACGATTCGTGTTCTTGAACGTCCATCAGAGCTGATCCGGACAATTGATTGCCATCTCCATCACAAGTAATTCCACACATAAGCTTATCAGTATAATTAAAACGGCTTACGTCTAAATACTTTCTACGGCAATCTTGCTGATTGAAGACAAAGACCGGAATTTTCCGCTTCCGCCACATAGTACGCCCCTGAGCATACCGCAACCAACCAGTTAGTATTAATTCTTCCGATCCAAATTCTTTATCACTCACATCTTTACTGGGCAAACAAATTGGTCGAATATAATTCGTGTAGGTGACTGTATGAGTGAGACGCAGTAAAGCGATGTCATTTTCCTTTCTCCCAGTATTTAAATATGGATGCACAATAACTTCATCGATCTCAATTAGCAAGGGCGTCGAACATTTGCTGCCATCATTATTGCAATCCTTTTCGGAAATACTATTTAAAGCATTCCAATCGCCCAACACCACAGCATATAGATCTACATCTCGCACGTTAATGCAATGAGCAACAGTTACCAAATATTGGTGACTGATCAATATAGCTTGACATCTAAAACCGATTTCCGAAGTCTTTGCTAAATAAAACATAAAAAAAGTCAACAATTTATAGACATATGGGCAGAAAATATTGCAAAGCCTCTTACTATCGTTATATGCTAATCTTGCCATCCAAGGAAATTCATCGATTTGGGTAGTTCTTTGGTTATTCCCAAATTGTTCAGCATTTATTAAACCACATTCCTCATTATCTTCAGCTACAATTGATGATGGACGTATGATGATGGAAAAAATCCTTAAAGAAAATTAAATATCCTTAAGAAAATAATATAAATAGACGGTTTACATACACAAAACAGCTGAGGCGAAAAGAGTGAGAAATAAACACTTTATCGTAAGAATGCTGCAACATTTCATCTTGACAGTGTTTTTATGACTAGAATAATAAGTTTCAATTTTACTACTGCTCAGATCTTTTGTTACTCAGATTTTATGCGAGGTAATTGATTATTTTAATGATTCTCCTTTTAAATCACACACAATAGCTCTCATGCATTAAACCCAAGATAGGTTAGTGAACGATCCTTGCAAAATATAAATAGCACTACGTACATCTAGAGATAAGACTACTTAAGCCAATGATATAAAAGCGAATTTTTAATAAAGGGTAGGCCATCTAGTGGTTTCTATTTAAATCATATGCTATTTTGACACTGACAGCTGTTTCCCGCTCGAAATCGTAACATAAAGTCAGTATCATACCTCTGCGGAAAGATACCTCTTTTCTAGCCTCATTTTCGAAGAAAGATGGTCCAACGATCAAACCACAATCCGCACCAAATTGACACTCTCTGGGGATGCATCGGCTTCTTGAAAATAACGTGCGGTTTTTCGAGTCACAGATGTGGCATTTTAGTATGTTTAAGTAGCCGCCGAAATAAAAATCCCAAAATCGTTGTCCAATTCAAGCTCTATGGCCCAAACTGCTAAGCGATAACGAAGCGAATGTTTGTGAGCTTTCAATTGCTGAGTCAATTGGACCTTGTAAGCGAATAATCCGAGATCTTTTTCTCGTATTCTCCTCGGGCTAGTGCGTGCATTGATGTTCATGAATTGAGTCTCACAGTCTCACACTCTCGGCTACAGCAGCCACATTCTCGTCTTTGCGCTCCGTACGACGACGGGAACCATGAGTGTTGACCACTAGCATACCAGTCTCACGTATTTTTTGCACAAACTTGCGTACAGAGGCGTGGTGGGTGCTTCATTTCGGCCAAAACTTGTTTTCAAATAACGCACTGTTTGGGCCACACAGCGCTCAATTTGGTAATAAGTTTCCAATATTTCCCAACGTTGTTCAAGCGGACTCATTTCTTTCCGCGGAGGTATGATACTGACTTTATGTTACGATTTCGAGCGGGAAACAGCTGTCACTGTCAAAAAAGCATTTGATTTAAAAAGAAACCACTAGATGGCCCACCCTTTATTAACAAATCGCTTGTATATCATTGGCTTAAGCAGTCTTATCTCTAGATGTACGAAGTGCTATTTATATTTTGCAAGGATCGCTTATTAACCTATCTTTGGCTTAATGCATGACAGCTATTGTGTGTGATTTAAAAAAAGCGAATCATTAAAATAATCAATTCCCTCGAATAAAAATCTGAGTAACAAAAGATCTGAGCAGTAGTAAAATTGAAACTTATTATTTTAGTCATAAAAACACTGTCAAGATGAAATGTTGCAGCATTCTTACAATAAAGTGTTTATTTCTCACTCTTTTCGCCTCAGCTGTTTTGTGTATGTAACCGTCTATTTATATTATTTGCTTAAGGACATTAACTTGTGTTAATTTTTTTATTATAATTTTTTTATTTTTTAAAATTTTTTCCATCATCATACGTCCATCATCAATTGTAGCTGAAGATACTGAGGAATGTGGCTTAATAAACGCTGAACAATTTGAGAACAACCAAAGAACTACCCAAATCGATGAATTTCCTTGGATGGCTAGAGTAGCATATAACGATAGTAAGAGGCTTTGCAATATTTTCTGCCTATATGTCTATAAATTGTTGACTTTATTTATGTATTATTAAGCAAAGATTTCTGGAATTTATTTAAAATGTCAAGCTATACTGATTAGTCACCAATATTTACTAACTGTTGCTCATTGCACTAAAGAAGAGCAAGATAGAGAGCTATATGCTGTGGTGTTGGGCGATTGGAATGCTTTAAATAGTATTTCCGATAAGGATTGCAATAATGATGGCAGCAAATGTTCGATGCCCTTGCTAATTGAGATCGATGAACTTATTGAGCATCCATATTTAAATATTAGGAGAAGGGAAAATGATATCTCTTTACTGCGTCTTACTCGAGCAGTCACCTACACGAATTATATTCGACCAATTTGTTTGCCCAGTAAAGATGTGAGTGATAAGGAATTTGGATCAGAAGAATTAATGCTAACTGGTTGGTTGCGCAATCCTCGGGGGCGCACTGAGTGGGGACATAAACGTAAAATTCCGGTCGTTCTCTTCAATCAGCAAGATTGCCGTAGAAAGTATCTAGGCATAAGAAATTATAATTTTACTGATAAGCTTATGTGTGGAATTACTTGTGATGGAGATGGCGATCATTTGTCCGGATCAGCTCTGATGGACGTTAAAAAACTCGATTCGTCTCGGATGGACAAGAATCGGAACGTCTATTTAGTTGGGATGATGGCATATTCAGCATATGGATGTGGTACTAGAATGCCTGACATTTTAGTACGTGTCGATGGCTTTCTGGATTGGATTAAGGAAAATATTTATTAAATGATGGGTATGTGTTTCAATTTGAAATAAATGGTGTTGAATGAAATAACAAAAAGTTTAAGAAATAAAAATGAAGTGGGTGTTGTCGGCATGGTTTTGTTAGAAAAACATAACATTTTCTTACTGAAAATTCGAATTTATTTGGATGAAGAAGTTGCAATTGAAAATTCTATTTAAGAGCTTATAGTTTTTTGATGTAAAGATTCACTCCAATGAAAAAAAAATTAACCTTTTTATCATGCGGAATATAAGGTCAATAACGCAAAAAAGGGAATATTCCTGTTTTGGGTTTCCCTGTCCCTCCGACTACGTCTTATATTTATTTCCTACATCTGAACAGGGAGGCTTTAAGGGTGGGCCGAAGAGGGTTAATGGGTACGACCGACCCCCATTACTTTTGCAAAAGGAACATATTTCTCTTGGTTACCTATTCCCTCCGACCACTGCTTAGGGAGGCTCCTATACATATATAATGATTTTTATGTATTTATTCCCTACACCTGAACAGGGGGGCTTTAAGGGAGGGCTGGAGAAGGTTAATATATATCATAAAACTATGTGATATGTAGAATTTTGTATCAAAAACATAAAATGTAAGAAAAATAAATGCAATACAGAAATATACCCTGTATACTCTTTTGTTATCTACACTCAAAAGTTTGAAATATACTTTAAAATGTTGTATATTACAACTCTGTTACTTAGCAGCAGTCAGTGTTTGTCTTTTTGTCAAAAAGCATAAATTATGAAGAGGTTTCATGAACTTAACAGAGTTTACACAACACTGGTAATGTTAATTTTTTGCCAACGAGTTTAGGCCCGATGATAGCTAATTGAAAGCTATCACTGTGAATGACATTTTTTCACTCTCCCACTCTTAAACATTTTTTAAGAGTGGCAGCTAGAACTTGAGACGAATGCATGAATGAAACTTCCACTACTTTTACTGCGCCAATTGTCACTTTTCATTTACATGTATTTCTTATGAGACGAATTTTGGAGACTTGTCGCTCAACATTGTCGCCCGACGCTGCCGTCGACTTCAATTTAATTCTAATTTGACAGGCAGCATAAGCAAGTTTCTTTTATTGTTAAAATTTGTTATTACTGGTCGCATTCAGCAAACTGAACTGTTGTGAAATTTATAGTAGCGATACCTCAGTGAGGGATGTTTTGCTTGAACTGTATTCAGAGTTGTAAAATCTGCATTCTTATTCAGAATTTTAAGTACAACTAAATGACGACATAAGAATCCATAAGTGAATGCAAAATTGATTTATAAATAAAATTTTAAGTCACATTTAACTGTAAAACTTGATTAATTATTCATTTCAATTAATCATTTTATTTGTTGACAATTTTTAAATTTTTTATTCATATCAAAACTATACACAAAGAATGCAATTCACAAAGAATTTTCAATTATTTTGTTTTTTACCCATTATTCATATTTTAGTCATTATTCATTTGTTATTCATTACTAACTAAGGTTTAATTTTTTTATTTATTAATTGATATAAATGAAACGGATAATTAATAATTTTCTTAAATATGAATGTGAAATAACATTTTTATTTATGAATGAGTTTTGCATTCATTGAATGGATTCTTATTTCGCTATTCACTCATTCACTCATTTTGAAAATAAAATCAAATTGAATGGATTTCTTTTTCAGCTCTGACTGTGTTGTTATTCTAAACGGCATCTGTTGAGTCGGCTGAATGTAGCCATTGTTTTTTGTTGAAATTTGAATGTTTGAAGAAGTAATCCGTAAATGTGAGTAAATATGTGTGCAAAATTTTAAAAAGACATCTTTTTTCCTTGTATGAAAAAAAATTCCCGAAAAACAAATTATTTTTTTTAGCATTTGTTACTTATATGTCCCCTTAAAGGTAATTTTTGAGCTATTTACGACTGAATCCATTTTGACTTATGTGCTTTTCAAACCAAAATACATATAGAATATATTTTGATGAACAATTTTTGAATTTTTTTAATGTTTAATTTTTAAAATATGCAGTCCCACCCTTTATAAACAAATCGCTTGCATAGCATTGGCTTAAGTAGTCTTATCTCTAAATAACGCACGTCTAGATGTACGAAGTGGAATTTATATATTGCAAGGGTCACTTATTAACCTACCTTGGGTTTAATGCATCAGAGCATGCATTATTCTGAGCATGATTCTCAAATGTGACACACACAATGTGATTTAAAAAGAGAATCATTAAAATAATCAATTCTCTGGAATAAAAATCTGAGTAATAAGAGATCTGAGCAGTAGTAAAATTGAAACTTATTATTCTAGTCATAAAAACACTGTCAAGATGAAATGTTGCATAATTCTTACGATCAAGTGTTTATTTCTCACTCTTTTCGCCTCAGCTGTTTTGTGTATGTAAACCGTCTATTTCTATTATTTTCTAACGGATATTAACATGTGTTAATGTTTTTATTATAATTTTTTAATTTTTTTAAATTTTTTCCATCATCATTTTTCCATCCATCATCAATTGTAGCTGAAGATACTAAGGAATGTGGCTTAATAAACGCTGAACAATTTGAGAATAACCAAAGAACTACCCAAATCGATGAATTTCCTTGGATGGCTAGAGTAGCATTTAACTATAGTAAGAGGCTTTGCAACATTTTCGGACTATATGTCTATAAATTGTTAACTTTATTTATGTATTATTTAGCAAAGACTTCGGAAACTGTTTTTAAATGTCAAGCCATATTGATTAGTCATCAATATTTGTTAACAGTTGTTTGTTGCATTAGAGAAGAGCAATATGTAGAGCCATATGCTGTGGTGTTGGGCGATTGGAATGCTTTAAATAGTATTTCCGAAAAGGATTGCAATAATGATGGCAGCAAATGTACGACGCCCTTGCTAATTGAGATCGATGAACTTATTGTGCATCCATATTTAAATACTGGGAGAAAGGAAAATAACATCGCTTTACTGCGTCTCACTCAAGCAGTCACCTACACGAATTATATTCGACCAATTTGTTTGCCCAGTAAAGATGTGAGTGATAAAGAATTTGGATCGGAAGAATTAATACTAACTGGTTGGGTGCGTAATCAGTTTAGGCGTTCTGTGTGGGGATATAAGCGGAAAATGCCGGTCCTTGTTTTCAATCAGCAAGATTGCCGTAGAAGGTATTTATACATAAGCCCTTTAAATTATACTGATAAGTTTATGTGTGGAATTACTTGCGATGGAGATGGCGATCATTTGTCCGGATCAGCTCTGATGGACGTTCAAGAATACGGACCGTATTCACCTCGTCACGTATATTTAGTAGGGATTGTGGCATATGGATTCCCAGGATGTGATAGTAGATTGCCTGACATTTTAATACGTGTCGATCGATATCTGGATTGGATTAAGGAAAATATTTATTAAATTATTATTATTATTATTATTTTATTGAGATGCTAAGCCCTAAGGCTTTATAGCATTTTAAAAATTCAACAATTTGTTTGATTAACTTAAACACTATACAATTCATTATACATTTAATTATTAATTTAAAGGATTTCAGATATAATATACATAGTAAAAATGATGTAAGGTTGTATATATTCCGGATCAACATCTTGATATTAATAGATCAATTGATTAGAGCAGTGCTCACATATGTGAGGCTGATAACCAAGTTCTATAATGTGTGTAGGAACAGGGATTAGAGCAAAGCTCACATATGCAAGGGTAGACGGACGGGGTTTACCTCCGGCATATGCCAGGCGAGACGGACATGGTCTCACTCTGTAAACAAATGAGGGTGGATTTGTTCCTTTTTTTTCTTTAATTCCCACAGTTGGCTGGTGGACAAGCGGCAACAGGTGCTGCGTTAAGATTTCGTCAGTCTTCTCTGTAAGTAAATCTTGTGCAATATGTGCCCAAGATTTACTCGCAAATACCGGTAAGCAAAGAAAATAATTTTGGTGAGGATACTTGTTTTTATTTAGGATTTATTGATATTATCACTTACGTTTCTTTCAGGATTTTACAATATTTCGCTAGTTGATTACGATAGAACGTCTGCAGATTTCCGGATTTATATCGAGAAGGAGGAGCCATTAAAAAAACACGAAGGCTCCTCCGAAGTACAAGCCGATAAGTAAGTACGGAATCTATTACCTTTTTGTGGGCATTAGTCTAGTACCCTTTTTTCTTTAGGGTTGCGGCCTAAACATGCCGGCCCCCTTGCAGTATTACTGTAAGATAAATTTAAATAACTTAAAAATACCTTAAAACTAGTAAAAAAAGGCGTTGATTAATTCCGACATGTCTCATTTTGGTAGAACGTTATAATTTATTTCAAATAATTCAGTGCTAACTTAAAATATTCGACCGCTACTGGGAAACAACGCCCGATATAATAATTCGTGCTAACTTAAAATATTCGACCGCTACTGGGAAACAACGCCCGATACCACCCATCCGAAGATGGTGTTTTGCGTTGCAATTTCCTCCACACTACTCGGACAGATCCCTGGCTTGATAATTTTTGGGAAAACATCTGCACCCAACACCATGCTGACCGGTGATGAATAAAAAAAGTCGGGATCAGCAAGCATCAGATTCGAGAACTGTGCTCTGATAGACGCGTCCAAACTTTCTCGCTGTGTGATTCGCGTGAAATGTCGCAACACTTTCGCTTGGGCGGTCACCGTGTGGTTAGACTCATAGTTCGCTCGGAGGGTTAGGGAGCAAACCTCATGTGAGCCAACCATCCGCGTTGACAACCCAAGTTGGCGAACTAGTCGGTGCGACACCACGGACATCTCGGCGCATATATCTATCAGAGCACGAACCCGATGGATGTGACCCTTATCAATCACCTTGACGACCGCCGTAGGGAGGAGCGAAGTCACCTGTTGCAGACATGGCAACGGTGATGGCGAGGGCAGGCGCTGCGCGCCACTCTTAGAGCGGCGATGACTGGTGCGGGCTCGTCCTTGCACCCGATGGCGACGCTCATTCCTCAAGACACGAGATCGCCGATTTGAGCGCCTCGTAGGGCGAGACTTCACGGCGCTGCCCTGTAGCGATGGCCGAAACGCGCGCGACTCCTCGGCATTCTTAATGCATCGCGCTAGTCGCATCTCGTCGTCTTCTCTATTGGTCGCCGAATCCCCCTCAACGCTCGATGCTGACGGCAAGGAAAGCCGGTCAGCAACACTCCCTTCGACGCCCGTCCTGCGCTGACGATAAGGCTCAGACGAACGACGCCTGGCCCCGTCTTGCGCCTTGAGCGGTGACGACTTTATTCCGTGTTTAGACTGACCCAAGTGCAGCATGGTGTGATGTTCTCCATCGCATTTGCCGCATCGTCCGTGACTGGCGCACTCGTCAGTTTTATGGTCGGGCGAAAAACACCTCGAGCAGTATTTGTATAGGAGCACCATCCGCAGTCAATCTGCCACATTTCCTGCGATAAACGCCTTACAAAAACGCAACGGGTGACGCGCCAAGCATACGCGACATTTTTTAGGTGCTGGGGCAGATTGTTCCACGGTCGACATGTTCGTTGACTAAAAGAAAGAGAAATTAAATACGTTAATTCCCCTTCGAGGGAACGGAAAGAACGAGCACGGACAACAAGCAACAAACAACAACACGGACGAATAAGTAGGACTACGAAGACGATGGTAAAACTATCAGTTTGACTACCGGTCGCGTAATAATTCCGCGTTCAGTGCGTAGATCGGCGACACGGACACGTTGGTCTGAACCTAAATACGTTTTTATGACCCTTCCTAACCGCCATTCGGTGACGGCAAGGTTGTCCGCTTTGATTACCACCAAGTCGTCAATTTTTAAATTTTCGCGTGGATGTTTCCATTTATGTCGTTTATGGAGTTCTTTTAAGTAGTCGTTCTTCCATATGTGACAGAACTTCTGGTTCAGTGCCTTAAGCTTTTGCCAACGATTGATTATGGACATTGGATTCTCAGCAATGTCGGGTTCAATCGGAGCCAGTAAGGGCCCCCCTACGAGAAAATGCGCTGGAGTTAACGATGCGAGATCATTAGGATCAGAGGACATGGGGCTGAGAGGACGTGAATTCAGACATGCTTCGATACGCGACAGCAATGCTGAGAGCTCTTCAAACGTGTACTTCGTGTCTGATGCGATTTTTCGGAAATGTAGCTTAAAACTTTTGACACCCGCTTCCCACAGACCTCCCATATGGGGAGCCCCGGCTGGAATAAAGTGCCAAGTTAAGTGCTGGTGGGCAAAATTGGACACCACTTTCTCTTTCGAATTCTGGACAAAAGTTTTAAAATCTTTTTTCAAGGCTCGCGAGGCACCAACAAAGTTGGTTCCATTGTCAGAGTACATTTTCTCCGGACAACCTCTACGCGCAACAAATCTCGAAAATGCTGCCAAAAAGGTGGCAGTGCTGAGATCGCTAGTAGCCTCTAAATGAAAAGCTTTCGTCGCAAAACAAACAAACACACAAATATAGCCCTTGGTTATGAGACATGCGCGTCCCGTATAATTTTTTATATCAAATGGTCCAGTAAAATCCACTCCAGTAGACGCAAACGGGCGAGACAGTTTTGTTCGCTCTGGGGGTAATGATGCCATCATTTGGGTCTGCAACCGCTTGCGGTCGATCACACAGACCTTGCAGTTGTGTATGATGGACTTGATCATATTCTTTACTCTGGGAATCCAGTATTGCATCCGAATAAGTCGCAACACAAGTTGGTTCCCACCATGAATTGAGATTTCATGGGTGAACTTCACGAGTAACTTAGAAAATTGACACTCATACGGTAGAATTATCGGATGCCGTTCGTCATAAGTGAAGTGTTCCGTCTCCGATAATCGTCCGCCAATTCTAAGTATCTTTTGACTGTCAAGAAAAGGGTTCAGATTTAATATGGAGCTCTTTGAATCAATAAGACTTTTCTTCGACAACTGGGCATATTCAGATGGATAGCCCACTTTTTGACTCTCAATAACGAGTCGCTTGGTTGCATCTTTAATTTCTTGCTGTGATATTTCCACAGACTTATAACAGAAATTGCTCTTATGCTGCCGGTGAGTTCTATAGAAAAATCGTAATACGTACGACAGAACTCGCAAGGCTCGAGGCAATGAAGAAAAACGCTCTAAAGGGTTAACATTTTGAGAGCATGCCACATGAGCTTTTATGGCTTTCGCTTCCATCGTGGTTTCGTATTCGTCGCCTCGATTTGGCCACGAACTGGGCTCCTGTTGTAGCCAGACTGGTCCATGCCACCACAATGAACTGTCCCTCAAATGTTGCGGCTCCAATCCTCTGCTGGCCAAATCTGCTGGATTATCTGCTGAATCCACATGACTCCAATTCTTGGTCCCTACTTTTTCGCTAATTTTTGCAACCCGGTTGGCGACGAAAGTGGTCCAGGCACATGGCTGTTTACGCAACCACGCCAGCACAATGGTCGAATCTGTCCATAAAAACAGCTGATTATTAAACGTTTCTAAATTTGTTAGAAACGCTTCGACCATTTCTGCTAGCAGGAGTGCGCCACACTACTCAAGCCTGGGTAAGGACACCGTCTTAACTGGTGCTACTTTCGTCTTCGCCACGAGGAAATGGGCGCTTACGATATCTAAGCGTCTAACACGAATATAGACAGCGGCTCCATACGCTTTTTCTGAAGCATCGCAAAAGCCATGGAACTGGAGATCGCCTTCCGGAGAAAAATCTATCCATCGTGGAATCCGGACACTGCTGATGTGAGGGTAATTTTCCAAAAAAACTTGCCAACGTTGCAAGGTAGCTGGGGTCAGCTGATCATCCCATCCGATGCCATCCAACCACACTTGTTGCATCAGGATTTTTGCAATGACCACGACCGGAGCTAACCATCCTGCAGGATCAAACTATTTGCTATTGCAGACAAAACCTCGCGTTTTGAAAAACTTCCCTCCTGGTCTAATGGACGCGCATGGAAGTAAAAATAGTCGAACCGTGCGTTCCATCTTATGCCCAGCTCGTGTCCTCCAGCTCCAGAAAATCTTCACGTAGCCGCTGACTCTTCGGGATCCCGCGTAGCACTTCATCGGAGTTGGCCGTCCATTTCCGCAGCGTAAAACCTGCTGATTCGGCCGCTTTTTCCAAGTCTATACGAGCTTGAATTGCTGACTCCACGTCATGACCTCCCGCCAGGGCGTCATCCACGTACATATGGTGGCGCAAAATTTTTGACGCTAGTGGCAAGCGGCTTTCTACATCGTCGGCCAGTTGCAACAGTGTTCGCAGCGCAAGAAATGGAGCACAGTTGACCCCGAAAGTGACGGTTTTCAGCTGAAAATCGTTTAACTGATCCCCTGGTGATTCACGAAAAATTATTCGCTGGAATCGTTGATACTCTTCGTTGACGAGTATCTGGCGATACATCTTCTCGATGTCGCCGTTAAACACGAACTGAAAGAATCGCCATTTCAATATCAGTAAAGTGTGATCACTTTGCACCACTGGCCCCGCATGCAGCACATCGTTCAAACTAACACCATTGGATGTCGGACTTGAGGCGTTGAAGACCACACGAACCTTGGTAGTAGTACTATCAGGTTTCATGACGGCATGATGAGGAAGGTAGTAACTTGCCTTTCGCCTTGGAGTGGGACTAGTAGACACTTCTTTCATGTGGCCCAGTTCCAGGTATTCATTCAATACCCCATCATATTCCAACTTGGTGGCTATATTTTTTGTCAGCCGTACCTCATTTCGCAGAAATTGGCGGACCGCAATATAACGCGAGTCACCTAAACAGGTGCTCTGTGGATAACCTTCTTTAAAAGGTAAAGTCACCACATAGCGGCCGTCTTTATTACGCGTGGTTGTCTTTGCGTAATTGTCCTCACAGAATTGGTCTGCACTATTGGACACTGCCTTTTTTGGTACCTCTTCCAGCTCCCAGAAGGCTGTTAACTGCCGATCAAGTGATACTTCACTAAAATACGATACGACAGTGGAGGAGGTGGGAGGATTGTTCGACATTGTAGGAACTGAGCCGGTCAATATCCAGCCGAATATAGTTTCTTGGGCAATAAGTGACCCAAGAACATGTCGATGGATACCGTCAAGCAAAATTTGTGGGTACACATCCCCACCTAAGAGCACATCTACTTGATCACTGCAATAGAACCGTTTGTCAGCAAGAACAAGTTCTGGGAAAGCTTGCTGCAACAGTGGATCCACTGAGCATGTAGGCAAACTACCTGTGATCCTAGACAGTATGAGAGCTTTAGTGGTAAGCCGGACGGTTGGATCAATAGGTGATCCGATGACCAAACTGCAAGCCTTTTGCACTTTGGCCGAAATTACATTGTTAAGGCCTGATACTTCAGCGGAAACCCGATGAGTAGGAAGCTGAATAAGTCGTTGCAACCTCTCCGAAATAAACGAACCTTCCGAGCCAGAATCAATAAGTGCTCTGGCTGTGTAACTGGTTCCTCGATGGCAAATATTGATCATCGCGGTTCCTAGCAAAATACCTTTGCTACTTGAGGCGAAGCACGATTGAATATTACCGCTAGCGCCTGCAGATGCTTGCGATGGCCCTGCAACCTTTTGAGTGGACTGTATCACTGAGCTCGTGCTTGGACCTCCCGCATTAAGCTTATTATTTGCATCTCGAAATTCTTTGTGTAACAACGAGTGGTGTCGTTGTCCACATGTTGAGCAGTTAAAAGTGCTTTTGCACGCTTTTGCCATATGGTTCGTTGCCAGACAGTTCAGGCAATAATGGAAGCGCCTGGCCGTCGATGATCGCTCATTAACTTTCATGGCCAAGAACTTTGGGCATACCTTCAACGCATGCTGCTGATTTTTGCACAACTTGCAGTTGTTGTGCATTACGTTGACCTGGAAAGTGCTGACTTTCTTCTCATTTGAAGAAGTGGTGGTCGGTTTTTGCCCTTTTGGCATCGCGCCTCTAAAGTCAGACACAGTTTCCAGCGTTTGAAAACGATCAAAAAACGGTCAAAAATTTATCCAAGTCGGCCCATTTGGGTATTTCGGCCTTGTCTTGGATAGATTGCTCCCATAAGGAGAGCGTAGTCTCGGGCAATTTCGTTGAGCAAAGATACGTAAATATCGCATCCCAATTGCAGATGTCAACTTTGTGCATCGTTAATGCTGAAATACAGTTGTTTATGTCCCTCTGTAATTTTTTAATGTCATTTCCACACTCCTTTGTAACGGCTGGCAGATTGAATAAAACTTTCAGCTGGCTATTCACCAGAATCCGCTTATTTTCATAGCGGTCTGTTAAGTTTTGCCAGGCCGTCGCAAACCCTTCGTGCGTGAGAGGAGATTTTTGAACAATCTCTTTAGCCTCTCCTCGGGTTTTTTGATTAAGATGGAAAAGCTTTTCGACAGGTGTCAGCCGATTATTCGAAATGTAGATCGCTGAAAACATATCCCTGAAAGAAGGCCACGTAAGATAGTCGCCATGAAATATCTCAGTATCACACGGCGGCAAATTGATATTATGGCCTGACATTGGAAGCTCAACTCGTGAAATCTCAACTTCGCTACGTATCTTCTCCCTTGCTAAGTTATCGCTCAGTTCGTTCATCTTTGATAAACATCGAACATATGTTTGATAACATGAGCGATATTTGACTTTCACGAGGGTGACGTTCTCATCATCGTCGCCACTCGCTGCCAATAACTTCAACAAGCAAGAGTCATATGAAGTCTTTAGGCTAGTCCATTGAGACTTCAATTCATCCTCTTGAATTTTCAGAGCGAAAATTGTATGCTCTTCTTCAGGAATGTCATTGAAGTCTTTTTCCATATCAACTTCGCAGAGGTCAACTTCGCCATTATTTTATTTTTTTGTTCAAGAAAACTTGCAAAAATATCGGAAAAATTTTTTTCTAATAAGTAGAAAACTCGGTTTGGATTGGTAAGAATAAATTGTTTCAACCGTCAATAAAATCGACACAGAAAACTTTCTAATAAATAGAAATATTTTACAAAAAATTGAAACAAATTTTCTAATAAACGACTTTTTTTTTTTTTTTTGAGACTTTTTTTTATAATTTGTAAAAATTGTTTCCAATAAGTGGAAATGTAGTGAAAATCTTCTCAAAAAAACAAACAAACTTCCGTAAAATTAGAAAAATGTATGAAACGAGAAAAAAAATTTATAATTTGTAACAAATGTTTCCAATAAGTGGAAATATTCTCAAAAAATCAAACAATTTCCTTAAAAATAGAAAATTGTATGAAAAGAGCAAACAAATTTTATAATTTGTAACAAATGTTTCCCATAAGTGGAAATATTCTCAAAGAATCAAACAATTTCCTTAAAAATGGAAAATTGTGTGAAAAAAATTTTTTATATAATTAATGAAAATTATTTCCAATAAGTGGAAATATTTTTAAGAAAATCAGACAAAAATTTCCTTGAAAGTAGAAAATTGTCTTGAAAACTTTTATAATTAGTAAAAATTGTTTCTAATTAGTAGAAACTTTCGCGAAATAGTTTTCAGAAAAATCGTTCCAAATTTTCTAAAAATAATAGAAAATTTTATCGACAAATTTTTATTATTACGAAAAAAATCGTAGAAGCTTTCGCAAAATAATTTAAAAAAAATTCGAAAAAACTTTTATAATAGTTCAAGCTGGAGTGACTTCAAACGATTTACAATTAATTTCTAATAAGTAGAAACTTACGTTTGTGCATAAGTCTTCCCGCTCAACAGCTCCCTTAAAATTGTTTTATTTGGTTTCTTATATGAAGAAACTGTAACCCCACACATATATAGAAACATACGAAAAAATTTTATAATATTTTTTTGTTGACGACTTAGGGTTAATTTGGTGGTAATTCAAGATAAATTCCAGAGTTTTTTAATAAAAATTACCAAAATGAAAGTCGCAATCGGTGCGATAATTTTTGGTCACAGTGGCAACTCTTTTTCGACTGTCCACCACAGCTGTTTTTTCTTGCCTTGCTTCTTAACCTTCTTGTTTTTACTTTTGTAGCTACCCCGTCGCGTTGTTTTTTTTTTTTTTTTTATAAAACGTATATTTTTGTTGCTCGCGTTTCGGTTTTAATTTGCGTTCGAACTGTTCTTTATTCTATTGAGTGTTAAAATATTAAATAACATAAATTCAAAATAATACTTGTTCAATAGAATAAAGAATATACGCGTATCTAATTAACACGACGAAGAAACATATGAAGCAGCGTCAAAAGCTTCAATACGCGAGTGTGTGTAACAAAGAAAAAAAAACTGCAAAATGGTAGCAATTGATATAAGTCACTAAACTTAAGTGAATCAATTGCTTTCCAAAAATCAAAAAAATCCAGGTTTATTTAATAAATAAAACCAAGTGATTCTAAGCTTAGCAGAAATCCTGGACGGACAAATAGTTCTGCTAAGTTTCACTTTTGCGTGCGTGTGTGTGTGTGTGTTTGTGAAACAATTGTTAATATAAACGAATATAAAAAATTTTTTCTTTTTAATATAAGCAATTATATAAAATTATAAAATAGTGCAATAGATTGATGAATTTTTTCCAGGCTTTTTATATAATTAAAACACCAAGTGATTCTAAGCTTAGCAGAAATCCTGGACGGACAAATCGTTCTGCTAAGTTTCACTTTTGCGTGCGTGTGTGTTTGTGAAACAATTGTTAATATAAACAAATTTTTCAAACAAACAAAAAATTTTTCTTTTTTTGGTCAATTTAATATTAAGTTAATACAAAATTAAATTTATATTATTTAGTTATGAAAGCCAACTGAAATGGTGAACGTTTTAAATTCGTTCACTTCGTGCAATTTCGGCACGGTTGTCGCACTTTAAAAAAAATGGCGCATTTAAGTTTCTACACTTTTATATATTTTTAATATTTTAATTTTGTTTTTTCTAAAGCACTATAACCAAAATTATGAGACGCAAGAATTAAACAACGTACCTTTTTAGCTGCTGGCACTCTGCGACTTGCTACGGTATGTTGTTTTCTTGTATTAATCTTCTTCTCCTGATGGATCGAAAGGACCATAAACAAATGAGGGTGGATTTGTTCCTTTTTTTTCTTTAATTCCCACAGGTGGCTGGTGGACAAGCGGCAACAGGTGCTGCGTTAAGATTTCGTCAGTCTTCTCTGTAAGTAAATCTTGTGCAATATGTGCCCAAGATTTACTCGCAAATACCGGTAAGCAAAGAAAATAATTTTGGTGAGGATACTTGTTTTTATTTAGGATTTATTGATATTATCACTTACGTTTCTTTCAGGATTTTACAATATTTCGCTAGTTGATTACGATAGAACGTCTGCAGATTTCCGGATTTATATCGAGAAGGAGGAGCCATTAAAAAAACACGAAGGCTCCTCCGAAGTACAAGCCGATAAGTAAGTACGGAATCTATTACCTTTTTGTGGGCATTAATCTAGTACCCTTTTTTCTTTAGGGTTGCGGCCTAAACACTCTGGATAATCATGTTTAAATTTAATCAGCTTGGTGTAAAATTCCCAGCTATGATGTGAAGTTGCATATTCCGGATCATATATTTAGAGCATCGATCCCATATGTGAGGCTGATAATCAAATACTATTCTGATGTATGTATGTAGATTCATGTAAACAGGGATTAGAGCAAAGCTCACATATGCAAGGGTAGACGGACGGGGTCTACCTCCGGCATATGCCAGGCGAGACGGACGTGGTCTTGCTCTGGCAAATGATGGGCATGTGTTTCAATTTAAAATAAAATGTGTTTTAAAAAAGACATAAAGAAATATAAATGAAGTGGGTGTTGTCGGCATGGTTTTGGAAGATAAAATAATATTTTCTTACTGAAAATTTAAATTTATTTGGATGATGAAGCTGGAATTGAAGATTCTTTTAAAGAGTTTATACTTTTTGGATGTAAACATAGATCTACTCGAATGAAAAAAATGAACCATTTCAGCACGCCGAAATTATATACTAGGCTGTTCAATAAGCAAATCAATCAATAATGTTTGATTTCCGTGGAGCACAGCGTTTTCTTTCCAAAAACTTATCACTATAAACAGGGTATTGAAGCTATTGAACATAGCTGGGAAAAGTGTAGGACACTATGTAGAGATACACATTGATTTTTTTTTCCCAATTTTTTTGTGTTTTCTTAGTTAGGTTGAGTACTTCTGGGACTACCCACGTAGAGTTTAAATTTATTTTCTTTTTGTTTTTTAAAAAAAGATTTGTCGGTCAAAACAAAATTACGAGTACAATGAAAAAACATTTTCTAATCATTTTATTAGGGTCTAATTAAAACAAAAACTTATAGAAGATAAGTTTTGAAAAATATATATCGTCGTTACAAATGTGAAGTTGCGAATCTGAAATTCAATTTTTCGTTTCATTCAAACATTGCATGCTATTGCTTAAGTAGTACTATATGCGTGCCAATTTTGCAAGTTTTGACTCCTCACAAAACCGCGTATATTGAAGTAGTAAAGTATCGAATATGCACTTTTTCTTTATTTTCTCCTATTAAAACTATCGAATGTGACATATTCGTTACTGTGAGTTGGAATTTTTTGTAATAAAAGTTATATCTAAATATAACACACTATCGGATGCGTCAATTTTTTTGTGAATGGAATTTATTTTCAGTAGTTGTTCTACTGGATAGTGTTCATACTAAAAAAAAAAAAAAAACTAATATAAAAAATTATTAACCACGTAAAGTTTATTTTTTTTGATGTTCACGATGATATATAAACCTGATTCAAGCAATCAAGTTTTGAGAAATAATTGGATAAAAAAGCCTAAGACAAATCTACTAATTTAGAAAAGAAATTTGAATAGATAGATCACATTGCTTAAGAGAGAAAGAATATCAAACGCTTAGGAGTAAGCTCATTTCAGCTAAACCAATATAACATCCTTGTTGCCTTGATGGTTCCAAACATCGATTTTGATATTTTTGCATTCCGAAGATGTGAGGAAAATTATCTATGGCAAATTTTTATTGAGAAAAGGAGCAACAAAAAACAGACAGTGGTGAGTTTCGAAAAAGTTTAATAAAAAGCTTCAGATTAACCATGGAATAATAATGAAAGGTTGCATTGACAACTGCTTATTTTCTCTGCTACAAGAAAACATCTCCTGTCAAAAAGAGCTGTTTGTGAAAATGCATAATTGAATTAATAAGGTTGTCTCGGGGCTCCACAGCCTTCGGATCCCGCTCTTATGAAAGGAAACCAAATGCATGCATATAGCATACCAAGGTACATACATAGGTGATATCCCTTCAGTGATGGCCGATGAAGTACTGATGACGTTGGGAAAATTCTCCGACATCAAGACACCTCGGTTGGACGGTATTCCAAACGTGGCAATGAAAACTGCCATATGCCTGTCCCGTCCTGTTTGCGAAAATGTACACCGCGTATTTTCACGAAGGAATTTTACCGTCTTGCTGGAAATACTAAAGGTTGGTATTGCTTCTCAAACCCGGAAAACTGCCCGATCGCCCTCGGCATACAGACCCCTACACTAAGGGAAAAAATATTAAATTTATCCAAAAACTTTTTTAATTTATCCAAAAAGCGAGTCATTTTTGCACCAATAACGCATTTACTTAAATCGACTACGTAAATATTTAAAATTTATTTGAATACTTTTTTAATTAAATAAAATATTAAAATATTTAAAATGAAATTAATAAAAAATATATTAAAATTATACACGAATATATTTAAATATCTTTCAAATATTTACTATTTGAAAATAAAACTATCGCATTTAAGAAAAATTTATCTAAAAATATTGAAATTGAAAAACAATTTATTTGAATATTTCCCACGATCTGCGTCCATCAAATGCCATTTGGTGGTATATTTTATTTTCTTTTTTCGTTCTATAATTTATACTATTTTTGACAGTTGATGCAATATTATGGCATTAAATGTCAAAAATAGTATAAACTATAAAAAGAAAAATAGAGAATAAGAAGTAAATTATGCAGGTAAATGACAACCGGTTCAAGACATTCTTGAGAAAATACAGAGTTGTCACTCCACCCTACATGATTT
Source organism: Pherbina coryleti (assembly GCA_943735915.1). Taxonomy (NCBI): domain Eukaryota; kingdom Metazoa; phylum Arthropoda; class Insecta; order Diptera; family Sciomyzidae; genus Pherbina; species Pherbina coryleti. Next base: position 64,035,509 of record OX030950.1, read on the forward strand.
CATCATGCATCGCACTCACCATCGCACTCACAAATCATATTTGCCAAACATTCCAGGCTATATTACCCTTGCAACATTAACTAAATGAGAACTATAAGAAACCTGCAACTGCAAGAAATAAACTGCAGGAACAGAGTGCGATGCTGTTGCTGCTTGTCGGAATATGTATGTACGTATGTGGTATACATAAAATTTAAATACGGGAAAAAACGAGTTGTAAGGAAAACATTTGATTTATCCCCGTTAATATTTAAATAAAATTTATACTCAGGCGTGAATAATGGTAATATGCGTTATTTCCCTTAGTGTATGTATGCTCGACTCACTGGGAAAAGTGTTCGAGAGCATCATTGTAAGAAGACTCCAACAGACCCTGGAAGGGACAGGTCGCCTATCCGTGAAGCAATGCGGTTTTCGTCGAGGAAAATCAACCGCCGACGCTATCCAATCAGTGATGACAATTGCCCGCGACGCGACAAATGGTGTAAGAGGGAAGGGTGGCGATAATTAGTACTGCGCAGTGGTAACTCTCGACGTCAAAAATGTGTTCAACTTAGCGAGCTGGATGCAAATACTGCAAGCTATAGGCAGGTTCGGCACACCAGGGTATCTACAGCGAATTATCGGCAATTATCTCCAAGACAGATGGCTGCTCTACGATACTGATGATGCTGTAAAAAGCTACACAGTCTCTAGAGATGTTCCACAAGGCTCAGTGCTGCGACAAACCTTATGGAGCGTCATGTATGATGACATTTTTGCCATTGATCTCCCTGCGGATACCACTTTGTTAGGCTACGCGGATGACATTGCTTTGGTATTTGTGGAAAAATACCTTTATACACTTGAAGCATCATGCAGCGAAGCGATATCCAAAGTAACGACATGGCCGCGAAGTGTTAGTTGGGAGAGTTGGCAGCGCAAAAAACGGTGGTGGTTCTCCTTAGCTCTCGTAAAGTGCGCGAGTGCATTGCCCCTAGGGCAGAAGGGCATATCATAACCTAACTACCATACTTGCGCTATCTCGGTGTGCTCATTGGCACTCGTATGTCCTTTAAAGACCATCTCCTGGCAATCAGCGAACATGCGTCAAAGGTTAACGGTGCACTATCGCGTATCATGGCGAACATCGGTGGACCAAGATCCAGCAGACGGAAACTCCTAGCTAAAGTTACAGGCTCCATCATTCTCTACGCAGCACCAGTGTGGGCGGATGCCACACACAAAGCGTCGTACACATCGGGTATTCGGGCCACATATTGCCTTAGTGCATTGAGGGTTGCTAGCGCATTTCCTATCAAGCTGGCGCAAACCTATAAAAGGCGTACCTACACCGAGAAAAAAACTTCTGCAAAATAAACAAAAAACCTAGTATAATTTACAAGATGTCTTCGGCAATTCGGTGCCTCCCAAGTTCTTCGTCAAAAAATCTAAATTTTACATGTTTAACTTACCGATATTCATTTGGATAAATTAACTAAGTATTTTGTAATTGTAAATTATGGCTTCGACAGTTTATATTAGCGTGCTTGGTTAATCTGACGAAAATAGTGTTCAAGTCCAGTACCATTTTGATAAAGTGTCAAAGTTTTCGATGGGTTACCTATACTATTGATTAATATGTTGTATACTTGGCTTGGGTAAATCAAACATTTTTTTTTTGGCAGGGTATCAAAGTATGTGCTTTCAAAGCAATGTATAAAACAATATATTACTTTGGTGAATAAGTATAAGTTTTGAATTTCCATACAACTTGGTGCCACCCAAGCTGGCTTAGGTGATTTTACTTTTGTTTTTTTTCTCGGTGTATGATGAGAGACGGCGTACCATCAAGTCTTGGCAACGTCGCTGGGAGCAATCACAAAAGAGGATATGGATATTTGCTCTTATCCCTGATATGGAAAAATGGGCTAGCCGCAAACATGGTGAGGTGGACTACTACGTCACACAGTTTATTAGCGGACATGGCTGTTTCAAGCAGTATCTTCACCGTTTTAAACATGAAAACGACCCGTTCTGCACAAACTGTCCTGAGGAGATTGAAGATGTTGGGCATATTGGATTCAGTTGTCCGCGCTTCATCGTAGAACGAGCTGAGATAGCGGAAGCCTTCGGTATGGCTCCTACCTTAGGAAATATTGTGGATCACATGTGCGACACACTCCAGAAATGGGAAGCGTTTCAGGCAGCAGCTGCAAAAATTATGATTGAGCTTCGCCGAATTGAACGGGTATGACACAACGAGTGCAAGAACCTACGCAACGCAGGTGTAATCAACGGCAGTCCCCTCTTTACTGATGACGGACAACCGGACCGACGATCTGATGGTCAATTCTGACGATTGAGTAATAATGCTCTAACGGCCTCCAGACGAAATACCTAACGGTGATTCCTGGAGGATCCAACCGTTCGACTGAGGATATATTTAGTGGGTTAAAGTCTCGCACTGACTTAGGCTTTTATTCCTCGTTAAAAGAAAAAAGAAAACACACACACACGCGCGAAGAAAGATTGTTCAGCTCCCATGCATAATCATTGAATCGTAAGAAAATAACGTAAGCGTGCGTTAGCAAAGTTAATGTACCAATATACAAATTACGTACGTGCGTAACTTAACAACAAAATATTAAGGCACAGAATGTGACAAGAAAAACAAAACTCCTGCATGGCGCAAATTGAAATGTCGTAAAGCGAGAATTTAAGCAAAATAAGGCGTGTTCATGAGGAGGTGAAAGGCAGGGCAAAAGAGTGCAAGAAATCCGTTAAATAAAATCAACAATCTCTTACGTCATAAAATTCCGTATTTATGCAACAACATAGGTGGTACGTAAGTGCAAAACTTTATGAGCTTTAAATGGTGGCAAATATTTAATTTCATGCTGGTTCTTAAATCGATGTCGTGCATATAAGTTAATGCACGCCTACTTTGCACAGTGGGACAGTTTGTATGGGAGCATTGTTTAAAAGTTTTTTTTTTTTTTTTTTTAATTTAAAATTTAAAAATGTACAAATTATACTTCAGTCAAATCTGTTGCACCTGCTTTGACTATTTTGGTGGTACATAAATTTCATAAGGACGAGAAGTTTCATAAAATTTAAATGAAAGAAAATGAGCTCCTGTTAATTATTAAAACACAATTTAATTTAATTTTAAACGTTTTTTCAATTAATTTTACCTTAAGTGCCGAACTAACGATATTGCTTCCGATTTAGAGATTTAAATTGTGATACATATCGTCATATGAAATCAAATCTTACAAAAAGGTGTAAGTTACCAAAAATTCAAAATTGACTTTTTGATTGATTATGAAGCACCGTATCAAAATACAGGTTCATGCAAAATTGTACACTCCTACTACTAAAAATGACGTTTTTATATACAAAATTCAATAAGCTTTTCAGTGCAAGCGCAAAGCAAAGCCCAAGCATTTTTGCTTCTCCTGCAAAATTTTTCAAATGTAACTTACGGAATTTTTGATTTCATATGACGATATAAGGGGTCGTTTAGAAATTACGTTACAATTTAGGGGGTATTAAAATGTATTACGATAAGTAACGACAGCGGGGAGGTGGTCTCAGAAATAGTAACGTGACCAAAAATAAAAAACTCGAAAAAATTTAAATTAATACACCCCATCATTTCAAAACATTTTCATCCTTGCATCTTCATGTTGGACCGTCTAAATTGACTGTTAACTATTAACAAGTGTAGTAGGGCATTATTTTTCTTTGCTTGCTTTTCGGCAGTTGTTTCTTCAATTTTAAAATATTTTTTAATCAATTCATTTTTTCATGTACAACGTTACTTTAGGGGGGGGGGGGGGGGGGGAAGGAGGGTCAAAAAGTTGAAAATCGGTCACGTAATTTATGAACGACCCTTAAGCTTTGTATAAGCCCTTCAGATGAAACATAATGTTGTTAAAGGAACATTATTTGAATCAAAGTATCCAGTATTTACTTAAAACTTTGTCGAATTGTATGAAATCACTCCATATACACATATGGCCAAAGTAATAGGTGTGACCACAAAAAGAGCTATAAGTCAGTAATTAAGTGGAAAACTCGGTGTTGTTTTCATTATTTAATTTATTTCGATTAAATAGAAATTAGAAAAATACAAAAAATTAAAATATTTCAGATTGTATGATTGGAAAAATTAATTTGTTTTAAATAGCCTGGACAAAATAATAGGTGCATTTACGGTGATAGGTTTTTACATAAAAAAGAAAATAATAAAAGTTTAAAACTAAACTTAAAATTAATTAGCGACGTTAGAAGCCTGTGTGGCCACCACAATTTTTTAGTAGTTTTTGGATTCTCCGTGGCATTGACGCCACCAACCGTTGACAGGTGTCCAAAGGTATACTATACCAAATCTCCTTGACTTTTTGCCATAGTTGCTCTTTATTTTGGAAGCTGTAACTCGCCAACTGTTTCTTCAGTTCACCCCACAAATTCTCAATAGGATTGAGATCGGGAGACTGGCTTGGCCATGCCAATAGTTTGATGTTGTTGCTACGTAACCAAGCACTTACTAGCTTTGACGTGTGCTTGGGATCATTATCTTGTTGCAATTTCCAAATTATTGGCATTTGTTCTTCGGCAAACGGGAGCATAACGTTCTGCAATATATTTTTGTAATCCTCGGCGGTCATAGTATTTTCAATGCGGTAAATAGGACCGACGCCTTGCCAGGAAAAGCATCCCCAAACCATGATGCTTCCTCCTCTATGCTTCACAGTTTTTTTTGTTAAGCGAACATCGAATTCCTTTCCTTTGGGCCGAGGAACGTTTCTTCCACAATCGTTACAAAACAAATTAATTTTTGTTTCATCGGTCCAAAGGATATTTCTCCATTTTTCGTCTCCTAAAGCACCACACCATTCCTTATGTGTTAAAGCGAACTGTTTCCTCATCTACAAATTTTTTGTTCGTAGTAAAGGAACTCTACGGGCTATTCTTCCAGGAAGACTGGCATCCACCAATCGCCGTCTAACAGTTCGGGAGCTGATCTGTGCACTCATTTCAGCAACAATCATCTTCGAGGACTTAAAGGGATCTTCCTTTGCCAACAAGACTATTCGTCGGTCATCCCCTTCATTCGCTAATTTGGGACGCCCACGCCTTTCGTGGGATCTTTTTGGTTTCAAGGCATTTGTAACGAAATTTTCTAACCTTCCTAATGCTTGTGAAATAAACTTATACGTCTTTCCCTGACGTCTTAGCTCTTGCACAAGCTGTCTTTCTTCTGGAGTGCAGTGGCTCTTGCGACCCATCTAAAAAGCAATTATTTTTCATAAGACTATTATCAAACACCGTTCATTATATAATTTATTACAAACCATTCGTATTTACTAATAGAACGCGAATTTTGCTTTGAAAACGCACACACACCTATTTTTTTGGCCAGCTAAAATTTTCAACTTTAAAAAAATGTTAATCTTTTTAATCAAAAGCGCAGCAATCGACTACCAAACGCAATTAATATAAGATCACACTAGACACAGCTGCAAGCAGTTAACGGTAAATATTTCGACGTTAGCTTGCAATATTTGTTGCTGGAGCACTCACACCTATTATTTTGTCCATATGTGTACATTGCATAAAATGACTGAAAGGTGAAAAAGGTAAAAAATCCCAAAAAACCCAAGTTCGTCTGTCTATTCGTCGTCACAGTTACAGCCGTTACTTAAAAAAAAGGGATCAAGTTTGAAAATAAGCCAAATCGGATGAAAACTGCGTTTATCTCCCAAAGTAACCATATCAAATACGTTAAATCCTCAAAAAAATCCACAAAAATTAACATAAATACTTTGCAGATAAGCTTTATTCCATACCAGTAGAGTAAAATATCTAGATGATAAAATTTCTAGAAATTCCACGAAAATTTAAAAAGAAATTATACTTGTATCGGTTTTAAAGTTTACGTATAAGTCTTACTTTAGGGGGGATTTAAGTTTTACTGGTTTTGAACATTCTTAAAGTGAATCGGCATAGAAAGTTATGTTATCCTTGCATTTTGGGAATAGGATGTGTTCTGAGGACTTATGTAAAATACTACGAGGAATATTGTGTTGAATAGTTTAACCCCCTAACTTCTCAATTTGTGGGTCTTTTTTTACCCTTTTGTGATAAAAGGCAAAAAATACACATACAACAAGGATATAACGGGTTAAAATGTTGCACAAAAAAATTTATCATAAAATTCTACTATAAATCTCTGAATACACCAAAGCTGAAAATTCAAGCTAAATGCCAGAAATAAGTCAAAACTTAAAATGTGTTAAAGGGTTAATTTCGTACTTATGTACATAATTGAAACGTACATTTTTAAACTCAAGATTAATTTGGCAAATCCGCTTAAGTATTTTTTTTTTTTCTTAAACTCTGTCTAGCGAATTAGTTGGTACATGCAAAGAAATTTTTCGTTTACCACAACTGACAAATTCACCAACTATACTTCGTTTGCGAGCTGTATTTGCCGCAAACGAATATTCAGTTGTCACAACTTAAAAAAATATCTCTTATATATATAAACCGCAAGCTATTTCGGTCATTATTATTTATTATATTAATAATCTTTCTCTTTATGTCCGTCCGTCTTCTTATGGATTCCACCTCTGTTGCTATCTTCGTCCGCGTATTAAGCAAACTACCAATTTCTTTATATAGTAACAATTTGTCCAAAAAGTAACTCTAAACTATAAGCGTTATGTTTCTACAACGAAGGGAAAAATAAACAAAATTTTCAGTTGGGAAAAACGAAGTTTTCAATTGCTGCAATTTAAAAATCACTCGCGTTTATGACAAACGAAATTCATTTCCTGCAACTAAATGACTCGTTTCTCACAACTGAAAATTTTGTTTATTTTTCGTTCAACGTTTATGACAACTGTTGAAACGTTTGCAATAAACGATTTCAAGCACGACAAACGAAGTTCGTTTGCGGCAAACTGGCGATAAACGTTTTTTTTCTTTGCGTGTACCATTGCACTAGTAAAGTGGCTGGGTAGGATTGGTAACCTGAAAGGTAGCAATTGGATCCTTCCTATGACAAGTTCAAGTAAAATTCGTCAGTTGCAGAATGCAAATAAAGAAGATTGAAGTGAAACAAAAACTGAACACCTGGGGGCTAGTTAAATCGCTAGTTCAGGACTAGAACCAAATACTTCAGCAATATTGTAAAATTCAATTGTGTGTAAGTTGTAACTGCTCTTGTTTGAAATTTTTTCTTAATTTATAAAGTGATAAAACTCTGAGCAACATTAAGAATCTAAGCTTGGGCCAAGGTTCTCATACAAGCTGTCCCATAGTGCGTTGGTAGATTTTATTACAGTGGGGGTAAAAAGAAAAAAAAAAAATTCAAATTGAAGCAAATAAATTAATTTTCTTAAGCAATGAAATTTGTTTTCTTTTTCTTTTTTTTTTTTGTTTTATACATTTTTTTTATAAGCTGCGGCAATGAAATCTTTAAAATATCAGTTTTTGGCTTTCAATTTTAACACACACACACACCCGCACACAAGTAAAAATACGCAGCAGAAACAGCAGCATTAACACTTCTGCTCGTATGCACACTCACAGTCACAGGCACATACTGGCACTCACACTCATTCGCATTTTCGTCGGCATACGATACATTTTCGCAATAATCGTAAATCCTTAAATTCAAAATTCAAAGTTCGCAGCAAAAGCATTTAAAAGCTTTTTGCACTAAGCTCGCAATCCTTGCTTGAGCCTTGAATGTAAGCGCACTGCAAGACATACTTAGTAGTGGCAGCTATGTGGCGTTGCTAGACTTTTTTTCATTTTTTGATTTTTGGTTTTATGTTGCCACGTAAAATGTTAAACAACGTGACGCAACAGAAAGCAGCGCATTAAATATTAATTCATACATGAAAAAGTTTCAACGCTCTACGCAAAGTAGGCGTTGGAAGGAGGGCAGCCAAAAGTGCGTTAGTTACGTTGTGCTACGTAAGCTGCTGCTGTTTACATGCGCATATATGTATGGCTAAATAAATGAGCTTACGTGTGTCGCTTGATACACTCGAATGCTTCCTTTGCTTCCGTTGTTGCGTAGCGTAGTTTTTAAGGATTTTTCGTTTTTTTTTTTTTTTTTTTTTGTACTATTGTTAGTTTTTATTTTTCAGCAAAAATTTGCTAGGTAGCTAAAAAGGCAAAAGGCAGCAAATAAAAGAAGTTAGTCAATTTCATAAGTTCAATCAACCAAATGCAGACGCACTCGTCCACACTCACACAACCTGATTCGCACAGGATTCTAACCTTTAAACGTGTTTATCGACTTTGAAAATATTTCCATCATGTCAGGCATGGTTTAAACTCATTTTTAACATGTCAGCCATTTTTGATATTTTTTATGCTTGATTTCCTTTCGATTCTTTCCTTATTTCTTTTGAACGAAAACAAAAACAAAAAAAAAAAAAAATTCTCGAATTAACACATACTACGTGTAACACATTCCTGCAAATACACGTTCCCGCACACGAATAGCAAAGTTTTGAACCTCTTTCCAAATCGTTTACTTTGCTGCCCTAAATTAATCAAAGCAATGAAGCGAGCAGCTTTTGGGCACATTTTCAGGCGCACGTCATAACATCAAGTCCATAATTGAATTCTAGATTTTGTTGTTGTGTGCTTTGTTTTTTTTTTTTGTTGCAGCATTTTTCACTTGTTCATGCTGAGTTTTAATTTGAGATTTTTTGAAGTATTGTGCCCTATTTTCTCTTTTCTTTTTTGCTTACTTACTTACTTATCTGGCGCTTACAACTGTCGGTCGGTTTTGGCCTCGTATAAGAAATTGCGCCAGCCATATCTGTTTTGCGCTTGCTGGCGCCAGTTGGAAACACCAAGCGTAGTCAGGTTATCCAACACCTGATCCTTCCAACGAATTCGCTCGTTTACGAATTCGTTTTCGCTCAACATGACCTAGCCAGCGGAGCCGCTCGATTTTAATACGCTTAACTATGTCGATGTCAGCGTACAGCTCATACAGCTCGTGGTTCCATCGAATACGGTAATCGCCATTGACGCAGATTGGACCGAAGATCTTACGAAGAATCTTTCTCTCGAAGGCTCCCAAAGTCTTTTCATCAGAACTGCTCAACGTCCAGGTTTGTGCTACATATAATAGGACGGGCATGATAAGTGACTTATAGGGCGTGAGTTTTGTTCGTCGAGAGAGGGCTCTGCTTCTCAATTGTCTACTCAGCCCAAAGTAACACCTGTTGGCAAGAGTTATCCTTCGTTTTATCTCAATACTGACATCGTTGAAAGAGTTAGTGCTGGAACCCAGGTAGGCGAAGTCCTTAGCAACCTCCAAGGAGATATTGTCAACAGTGACGTGGTTTCCAAGACGCTGGGACTGTTTATTTGTTGACACTAAGTATTTCGTCTTATCTGCGTTCACTACAAGACCCATTCGACTCGACTCTTTCGTTAACCTGGAGAATGCTGCGCTGACTTCGCGCGTATTATGGCCAATGATATCGATATCATCAGCATATGCCAGCAGCATAATACTTTTGTAGAATATCGTGTCACTGCGTCTCAAATCAGCAGCTCGGATGATCTTCTCCATCATTAGGTTGAAAAAGTCGCACGATAAGGAATCACCTTGTCTGAAACCTCGTTTGGTATCGAATGGAGGAGTAAGGTCCTTCCCGATTTTAGCTGTGCTGCTGGTGTTACTCACTGTCATTCTGCAAAGGCGGATGAGCTTTGCAGGAATACCAAATTCAGACATGGTGGAGTATAGATGATTCCTTATTGGACTGTCGAAGGCGGTTTTGTAATCGACAAAAAGATGGTGTGTGTCGATTTATTTTTCTAGGGTCTTCTCCAAGATTTGTCGTAGCGTAAATATCTGGTCTATGGTGGATTTGCCAGGTCTGAAGCCACACTGATAAGGTCCAATCAGCTGGCTTACGATGGGCTTCAGTCTTTCACATTGTACGCTCGACAGGACCTTATATGCGATATTCAGAAGGCTTATCTCACGGTAGTTGGCGCAAATTGTGGGATCGCCTTTCTTGTGGATTGGGCAGAGCACACTGAGGTTCCAATCGTTTGGAATGCATTCATAAAAAAAAAAACAAAAATAACTGGCCATTTCAGCCCTTGAAAGGACTTTGACCTAGCTTCTTATGATCAATTGTGTTGTGCGTGTTATTAAGTTTGTACACAATTGACCGAGAACCGGACCTACATGCTTAACGCCGACTCCGAACGGCGATGAACGGAAAAGTTCTCGTTTTCAAGAAGCTTTACATGGCATTTTGATTACTCTCTGAGGTTTGCCATTGTCTGCAGAGAGATGGCGGCCGTACAGAAAAATTATTTTAATTCAAATAATTTTCTGTCGCTGCTGGGGTTCGAACCTGGGTTTCCAAAGTTCTTTGACATAGCGGCCACGCACTTTAACCAACTACGCCACGGACGCCACGGAATGCATTCTTCCGACCATATTCTGCATAGAAGCTCATGAATGCATTTAAATAGAGCTTGGCCTCCATTCTTGAAGAGCTCAGCAGGTAAGCCATCATCTCCTGCGGCTTTGTTGTTTTTAAGCCGAGCTATAGCTTTCAAGACTTCACTATGGTCGGGCAGCGGAACTTCAACGCTGTCGTCCAAAATTGGGGATTCAAGGATATCATCTCTATTGGCGGGATTGTTGTCGTCGTCGCCACGCAGAAGCCTAGAGAAGTGTTCCCTCCACATCATCAGTGTACTCTGGATATCTGTCACTAGATTTCCATTTTTATCCTTGTAGGAAGAGGCCCCGGTCTTGAAACCATCGGCCAGGCGTCTTATTTTTTCGAAAAATGTTCGGACCCCAATCCTGTCACCATGCATCTCAATTTTCTCGCACTCACGCATTTCCGCTTCCCTTTTATTTCGCCTGAAAATGTTTCTCTCTTCTCTCCTCTTCTCTTTGTATCGCTCTTTAGCAGCACGCGTTACAACCGACTGCAGGGTGGCTTTGTAGGTGGCGTCTTTTTTGCAGTGGCGTCACGACACTTCTGGTCGTGTTACTGGTTTCGGCGAGGGCGATGATAGCCAATCACATCTTCGGCAGCCGTACGCATAAAGTGGGAAATGTGATTCCACTGCGCGCATATATCGTCGATCGAAGGAGTGCTGTCGTGAAGCAGGAGTGAGAGTCGAGTAGCGAAGTCTTCGGCTGTTTGCTTTGATTGCAGCTTTTTGACGTCTAGCTTTCTCTGTGCTGGATTGCGCGCATTCTTGGTTGCGCACAGGCGTGTGCGGATCTTGGCTGCGACAAGATAATGATCCGAGTCTATATTGGCACCACGGATCGTGCGTACATCTAAAACACTGGAAGAGTGCCTTCCGTCAATCAAAACGTGATCACTATGGTTGCGCGTCTTTTGATCAGGAGACAGCCAAGTGGCTTTATGAATATTGAGATGCTTGAATCTAGTGCTACTAACGACCATGTTTCGCGCTGCGGCAAAGCCAATCAGCCTCATTCCGTTATCGGAGGTATTGTCGTGGAGGCTGAACTTTCCGACTGTTGGACCAAGATATTTTCTTTTCCCACGTTGAAGTCACCAAGCACGATTTTTATGTCGTGGCGGAGGCTGCGCTCATAGGCCTCTTCAAGGCGCTCGTAGAAGCTGTCTTGGTCTCATCGGCCTTATCTTCTGTCGGAGCGTGCGCGCAAATCAGGCTTATATTGAAGAATCTGGCCTTGACACGGATTTTGGCAAGTCGTTCGTTCTCGTGTGAATCGCAGGACATGATGCCGTAGTCGCTTGCCAACCACGAGTCCGCATCCAAATTCGTGCTTCTCCGCATGGCCGCTGTAGTAGATATCACAGGATGCTTGCCGTGAGCAACCCTGTCCCTTCCATCGCATTTCTTGGATTTTTTTTTTTGCAGTGTAGCTTAAAAGTTTCTCGACATTAACAAACAATGAGAATTTACTGTCGTTTTTATTTTACAGCAGCGAAAAAATTGTATGAAAGTCTTATATTTTCAAAAAGCAGGGCTATGCATTTCGTAGCTTTGAAAGTACAAACCTGTTCTGCCCTGACGTCTGTCAAAAATATATTCAAACAAAAGTAATACTAGGTCTGTTCCCGTACTTTTTGGGCTAAAAATGGTAAAACTTTCAAAAACGTGACAGTAAGGAAAAATCTCTCAAAAATATTGAAAAAACACAAAAAAGTACGGGAACGCTTTTTGGACTAAAATTGTATAAACTGTCATCTAAAATCGTTTGTTTGGTTCACTTCCAGTGCTTGCTTGATTTGGAGCATTGGCAGTACAGACGACATGCTAAAGATTTTGAACAATATTAAAATTAATTCTCAAATAAACATTTATATTTAGTTTTTACACAATTTACCATGTTTTTGGTTTCCATTCCAACAGTTTTTTATTTATTTCAAAGAACTTTTATTAGGTCTGTTCCCGTGCTCTAAAGTTTTAGTCCAATTTACCATTTTTACAGGTTTTAGTCCGAAAACCGTTCCCATACTCGAAAAAATGGTAAAAGAGAGTGCAATCGAGAAAGTAAAAAATTTCCCCTCCCTGTCAAAAGCTGCAAGCTTTAGTCCGAGAAAACATGTTAGCAAAGAAATTGCAAAACAATAGGTCTGTTCCCGTACTTTTTGGGCTAAAAATGGTAAAACTGTCAAAAACGTGAGAGTAAGGAAAAACCTGGACTAAAAATTTAAAGTACGGAAACAGACCAACTATGTTGTTGAAGCTTAAGGTTTCTCCTATATGAATCGTTTAACAACAAAATTGTAAAAAATTACCAAAAAACTCTCGTGCCCATCTGTCGCGTTTTTATAAAGCAGACGTTATAAAGAGTGATTTTTTAAGTGCCTGATAACTTTTTTTTAAAAAAAAAACGCATAAAATTTGCAAAATCTCATCGGTTCTTTATTTGAAACGTTAGATTGGTCCATGACATTTACTTTTTGAAGATAATTTCATTTAAATGTTGACCGCGGCTGCGTCTTAGGTGGTCCATTCGGAAAGTCCAATTTTGGGCAACTTTTTCGAGCATTTCGGCCGGAATAGCCCGAATTTCTTCGGAAATGTTGTCTTCCAAAGCTGGAATAGTTGCTGGCTTATTTCTGTAGACTTTAGACTTGACGTAGCCCCACAAAAAATAGTCTAAAGGCGTCAAATCGCATGATCTTGGTGGCCAACTTACCGGTCCATTTCTTGAGATTAATTGTTCTCCGAAGTTTTCCCTCAAAATGGCCATAGAATCGCGAGATGTGTGGCATGTAGCGCCATCTTGTTGAAACCACATGTCAACCAAGTTCAGTTCTTCCATTTTTGGCAACAAAAAGTTTGTTAGCATCGAACGATAGCGATCACCATTCACCGTAACGTTGCGTCCAACAGCATCTTTGAAAAAATACGGTCCAATGATTCCACCAGCGTACAAACCACACCAAACAGTGCATTTTTCGGGATGCATGGCCAGTTCTTGAACGGCTTCTGGTTGCTCTTCACTCCAAATGCGGCAATTTTGCTTATTTACGTAGCCATTCAACCAGAAATGAGCCTCATCGCTGAACAAAATTTGTCGATAAAAAAGTACCAAAATTGGACTTTCCGAATGGACCACCTAAGACGCAGCCGCGGTCAACACTTAAATGAAATTATCTTCAAAAAGTAAATGTCATGGACCAATCTAACGTTTCAAATAAAGAACCGATGAGATTTTGCAAATTTTATGCGTTTTTTTTAAAAAAAAAGTTATCAGGCACTTAAAAAATCACTCTTTATAACGTCTGCAAGGACACCGCCTATCAATTGTCTAAAACAGAATCAGTTAAAAGATAAAACAAATAGTTAATAAAATCTTTTTGTTGTTAAGCTCTATGGCAAGGGTACTCTATTTTGAGTGGTGCATACGTCCGACGCACCCTATAACAATTCTCATCTTCGCTCACTGACGCATTTTGCGATGGGCGTGCAAAATCTGCTGTTGTCAAAACAAAACATAATTGCTGTCCCTTTACTTATAATGCTTGGTCGTCATGTGAGACTAAGGCATCCCTGGATATAACTTCCGCCACACTCATGTCATTTAACATGAACTCATAGTTCTGAAAAAGATTAGTTCACGTTGGATTCCACATAATTTGACATTTGCTAAAAAACAAAAAAAAAAAAAAAAAAAATGGCTCGTGACGATATTGGTGCAAAAAACTCTAAGACAAGGTGCTTCAGGTGCGCAGTCGACTGTATGGGCCTTTCAAGATGAACCAAATCCAACAAAAGTTGTTCGAGCTCGAAGCACTGCGAAGAGAATGATCGCCTAGTTTCCCAAAAAACTGGTCATGTGGCGTCCACGGTACCATTTGAGATACGTAGAACGGTCAATACTTAATGGTACGCAACCAGAAGTCTTCGTACTCTTGCGATACACGATTGCGTCTGGTTCAAATCCAGATGAATTCAAAATAATTTGTTATAATACTTATGATGCTACTTATATTTCGGGATCTGGCAACGCCAATGTCATTCCAGTCAAACTAAATTTTCCATTGGAAAGTTTGACTTTTTTTTTGTTTCGACATTTGCTTGCGAGAAGTGTTCCGTGAAATAAGGAAAACAAACAAGCGCCAAAGAATTACTATTAATCAAGACAATGCGAGCTCCCACTTTTCAGCTCAAACAAAGGCGTTTTGAGCAATCAAAACATTGAATTAATAAGTCATTCGCCGTACAGTCCTGATTTGACACCCTATGACCTCTTTTTATTCTCGCACATCAAGGACAAACTGAGCGGACAACGATTTTCGACGCCTGTAGAAGCCGTTGGTTAATGCTTTCAAAAATTGTGCTGAGGAGGTGTCTCAAACGGAATGGGATAAATATTATGAAAAATGTTTTGAACTCATGCAAAATTGTATAAATTATAAAGGAGAGTATTTCGAAAAACAATAACAATATTTTCAATGAAAGAAATATGGTATTTTATTCGTTCCCGAAATATATGTAGCAACCCACGTATCAGCAGATTTTCAGTGTATTTATGCGAAATATAAACTGAATATTAGCTGTCGTATACAAAAATGAACAAATTGCTTTCATGCTCAAAGGTTAATAAAACTTTTTTCTGTTAAAAAAACTTTTAAGTTTAATTTTAAATTTTGTTTTTCCATTTGCCATTGACAAACATCCTTATCAGAATTTATCTGGCCTGGAATAAATAGAAAATCACTTTTCAATAAGCATTAATGTCAACACTAATCGTGTTCATCATTCATCATTTAGGAAAAATGCGAACTCAAGTAGTAAACACCATTTTTTACCCATGCTGACACATTTCACGATAGCGCAAAAAAAAAAAAAAAATAAAAAAGGCAAATCTTTTGGCTGATTACAAGCCCGGCCCATTTCGCAAGGGACTGCATTCCTATCTAGCGTACTTACACAAATGGCGACCAGACCATTATCAACACTTCATCATCAATTCATTAAAAATAAATCCATTTTAAATGGAGTGCAGCAACTGTTTGTGCTGTTGTCGTTGTTGTTGTTGTAGTTGTCGTCAACATCTTTGTCGTCGCCTCAACACGTCATGAGCAATCCGCGTAAAATCCATGACATGCGAAATAGTCATTTAATCCTTAAAATAGAGTGTCATCCCAAAACCAACTTTAATAAGGCTGTTAAGTAAAATTAAAATCAATTGCTACAGAATAGCTCCAGTCACAACAAAATAGAAAGGGAACAGAAAAAAAACCCCCGAAAAACTTCAACTTAAAGCAAATTAAAAATCAGAGCTAAAAAATTTCAAGTAGACTACGTTGAAAGCAGCAACTGTGACAGCAACAGCAACAGCCTGCTGCTGCTGCTTGCCACCCTATGCTACAAACAAGCCGCAGCGATGCCTTTATCACTTGTATAAATTTTTGGGCGCAAGGATTTCGCTTTTGTTAATGTTAATGTCTTTATTTGTGCCAAAATTAGGCCAAATATGGGGTGGCTTCGCTTTAGTTGTTGCTGTTGTTGTTGTTATTCCCTGCCTATTGAGGCTGGTTGTCAATGGCTAGCGAGTCCAGTCACAGCTTTTGTTGCCATAGATTTTATGTGAAAATCTGCGAGGAGACAGAAATTAATTTCAAGCCAACTCGAATTTTTGCCAAGCTCAGGCTAAGGCTGCTAGGAGCTGACAGCTGCCTCAACATTTTCCACACATTTTTCACAACAGTAAAAATTGTTGTTGTAGCTGTTGTTGATGTTGTTGTTGTCAGTTTCGGTTCGCTACATTTATATAATTTCATTTTCGTCTCCTTGCCATGCATTCTGCAGGCCACTCCTCTACCACCCACTACTTAAGAGCGAAAATTTAATTTAAAATGTGGCAACCCTTAAGCAGGCTTTTCAACGTCTGCTTCGACTGTGACTTGGTTTCTACCGTTTTGTGTGCTGCATACAACAAGCAAACAGCACAAATACTGACAGCTTTAACGACTTGGTTGGTGTGTTCCCAACACGATGCTGGATTCTATTGTCTAAGTAATTGTTGTTTTTCTCATTGTTGGTTTTGTTGTTGTTGTTGTTTTTCTTGTCATTCGTCGGCGTTATTGTGTCATTGTTGTTGTCGTGTCGTTTCTGCTACAAGTTGCAACAACTCGAACTTAATTTGAACGGTTTCATGTTTGAAGATCCTCTTAAAAAATTTAACGCTTCTTGTAACTAATGATGTTTATTGTTGCAAAAATGATGCTGGTCGACGACGTCGTTGTCCTGCCTTACCGGAAGCACTATGATGATTGTCCTTGTGACAGTCCTCGCCAAGCTATAAGATTAAGTATTCTTGCTATTTTCGCTGATGAAATGCAAAAATGTTGTCAACAACATTTAAATTAAAGTGCAAAAATACAAAAATTATGTTTTTAAATGCAAAGTACTTATATTTGACCTTGATCGAGTGAAGTTTTCGTATAAAGACAGATTATTTTGGTATATTTTTTATTCGTTATATTTAAAAGAACTTCTATTTATTTGTTTGATCGCTGTAAGATTTTTGTTTTTTTTTATTTTTTTTTATTTGTCAATTGTGGTACCCATATCCGCTATTTTCGGCCACGCTACATATGTCCACTTTAAGCTAAAACAAAATCCGAATAAAGTCAAAAGAAAAATTTTCAAAATAGCTTTGTTTTGACCTCTTTTTTGTATTTTTTAACAGATATGTTACAACAAGAAGTTTCTTAGTGTTATGGTTATTGTTATGGTTATGGTTATGGTTATGGTTATGGTTATGGTTATGGTTATGGTTATGGTTATGGTTATGGTTACAGTTATGGTTATGGTTATGGTTATGGTTATTCTTATGGTTATGGTTATGGTTGTGGTTATGGTATCGTTATGGTTATGGTTATGGTTATGGTTATGGTTATGGTTATGGTTATGGTTATGGTTATGGTTATGGTTACGGTTACGGTTACGGTTATGGTTACGGTTATGGTTATGGTTATGGTTATGGTTATGGTTATGGTTATGGTTATGGTTATGGTTACGGTTATGGTTATGGTTCAGAGATCTGCATGAATGGATTCATTTGCTGTTTCAAGTTCCTTTAATTTTTCAACTCCCTGCAAGTCGAGGCAGGCAAGCAACAAGTTTTCGCGAATCATAGGCAGCAAAAATAAAGTCGCCAAATGTAGAAAACTTGAAATGTAGGGAGAAAGCAATTATTTGGCCTACAAATAGTTTATTTTCAAGTCTGTTTACGAAGTTCGTGGAATTAACTTCGTGTCGTTAATGCAAACTTCGTTTCTCGAGTTGAGAAAACAGTTTGACTTAAAAGAAGTGTCGACTACAACAATAGTTTTTGTCTCATTTACTCTTTCGTGTATACGCAAAAAGCCAAAGTGTTGCTCCACAATCGTTTGTACTACGCGGTATGTGTGTTTGTTTTTGTTGTTGTTGTTTATTTTTTATTTTGTCACTGTGTATATAAAAGTAATAGTAGACGCTCGTCAGTAGCTTTCTGCGGCAGCGCAGTACCATAGACTTCAAAACAGACTTGAAAAGTACACTGAAAAAAAAATGTTTTAAAATTGACGACAGTTGTTATTAATTTGACGATATTTGTGTTTAAAAATAGCTTGCAACAAATTTCGTCAAAGTGTTTAAAAATTGACGACTTACTTATTTACTTATCTGGCGCTTACAACCGTAAGTCGGTTTTGGCCTAGTATAAGAAATTGCGCCAGCCATTTCTGTTTTGCGCTTGCTGGCGCCAGTTGGAAACACCAAGTGTAGTCAGGTTATCCAACACCTGATCCTTCCAACGAAGATGTGGGCGTCCTCTTCTGCGTTGACCACCACCGGGCACCGAATCGAATATTTTTTTCGCTGGAGCGTCGTTTTCCATTCGCTCAACATGACCTAGCCAGCGGGGCCGCTCGATTTTAATGCGCTTAACTATGTCTATGTCAGCGTACAGCTCGTGGTTCCATCGAATTCGGTACTCGCCATTGACGCAGATTGGACCGAAGATCTTACGAAGGATCTTTCTCTCGAAGGCTCCCAAAGTCTTTTCATCAGAACTGCTCAACGTCCAAGTTTGTGCTGCATATAATAGGACGGGCATGATTAGTGACTTATAGAGCGTGAGTTTTGTTCGTCGAGAGAGGGCTCTGCTTCTCAATTGCCTACTCAGCCCAAAGTAACACCTGTTGGCAAGAGTTATCCTTCGCTTTATCTCAATACTGACATCGTTGAAAGAGTTTACGCTGGATCCCAGGTAGACGAAGTCCTTAACAACCTCGAAGGAGATGTTGTCAACAGTGACGTGGTTTCCAAGACGCTGGGAAAAAAAATTTACGACAGTTGTTATTAATTTGACGATATTTGTGTTTAAAAATAGCTTGCAACAAATTTCGTCAATGTGTTTAAAAATTTTGAAAATCGTATGAAAAAAAAGTCGAATTATGAACACATTTTTTTAACACATTGTGTTCAATTTTAAGCTAATATATTTTTTCTGTGTAGAAAGCTTGGTTTTTTTCTACCAATTAATGTAGGGTAGAAACAAAATAGAATCAAGTCTGACTTATGATTCGTTTTTCAGAAGCAAGTCGAGGCTTGTAGGGTAGAAACATTTCAAGTTTCTACAAGTCAAGTCGAAACTTGATTATTTTCAAGTTATGTGATTTTCAATTGACTTGTTGCAGATCTCTGTTATGGTTATGGTTATGGTTATGTCTATGGTTATGTCCATGGTTATAACCACAACCATGGTTATGGTTATGGTTTGGTTGTGGTTATGGTTATGGTTATGGTTATGGTTATGGTTATGGTTATGGCTATGGTTATGTTTATGGTTATGGTTATGGTAATGGTTATGGTTATGGTTATGGTTATGGTTATGGTTATGTCTATGGTTATGTCTATGGTTATGTCTATGGTTGTGGTTATGTTTATGGTTATGGTTATGGTTATGGTTATGGTTATGTTGATGGTTATGGTTATGTCTATGGCTATGTCTATGGTTGTGGTTATGTTAATGGTTATAGTTATGGTTATGGTTATGGTTATGGTTATGGTTATGGTTATGGTTATGGTTATGGTTATGGTTAAGGTTATGGTTATGGTTATGGTTATGGTTATGGTTATGGTTATGGTTATGGTTATGGTTATGGTTATGGTTATGGTTACGGCTATGGTTATGGCTATAGTTATGTTTATGGTTATGGTTATGGTTATGGTTATGTCTATGGTTATGTCTATGGTTGTGGTTATGTTTATGGTTATGGTTATGGTTATGTTGATGGTTATGGTTATGTCTGGCTATGTCTATGGTTGTGGTTATGTTTATGGTTATGGTTATGGTTATGGTTATGGTTATGGTTATGGTTATGGTTATGGTTATGGTTATGGTTATGGTTATGGTTATGGTTATGGTTATGGTTATGGTTATGGTTATGGTTATGGTTATGTTTACGGCTATGGTTATGGCTATGGTTATGTTTATGGTTATGGTTATGGTTATGGTTATGTCTATGGTTATGTCTATGGTTGTGGTTATGGTTATGGTTATGGTTATGGTTATGGTTATGGTTATGGTTATGGTTATGGTTATGGTTATGGTTATGGGTATGGTTATAGTTATGGTTATGGTTATGGGTATGGTTACGGTTATGGTTATGGTTATGGTTATGGGTATGGTTATGGTAATGTTTATGGTTATGGTTATGGTTATGGTTATGGTTATGGTTATGGTTATGGTTATGGTTATGGTTATGGTTATGGTTATGGTTATAGTTATAGTTATGGTTATGGTGATGGTTTTGGTTGTGGTTATGGTTATGGTCATGTTTATGGTTATGGTTATGGTTATGGTTATGGTTATGGTTATGGTTACGGTTATGGTTATGGTTCAGAGATCTGCATGAATGGATTCATTTGCTGTTTCAAGTTCCTTTAATTTTTCAACTCCCTGCAAGTCGAGGCAGGCAAGCAACAAGTTTTCGCGAATCATAGGCAGCAAAAATAAAGTCGCCAAATGTAGAAAACTTGAAATGTAGGGAGAAAGCAATTATTTGGCCTACAAATAGTTTATTTTCAAGTCTGTTTACGAAGTTCGTGGAATTAACTTCGTGTCGTTAATGCAAACTTCGTTTCTCGAGTTGAGAAAACAGTTTGACTTAAAAGAAGTGTCGACTACAACAATAGTTTTTGTCTCATTTACTCTTTCGTGTATACGCAAAAAGCCAAAGTGTTGCTCCACACTCGTTTGTACTACGCGGTATGTGTGTTTGTTTTTGTTGTTGTTGTTTATTTTTTATTTTGTCACTGTGTATATAAAAGTAATAGTAGACGCTCGTCAGTAGCTTTCTGCGGCAGCGCAGTACCATAGACTTCAAAACAGACTTGAAAAGTACACTGAAAAAAAAATGTTTTAAAATTGACGACAGTTGTTATTAATTTGACGATATTTGTGTTTAAAAATAGCTTGCAACAAATTTCGTCAAAGTGTTTAAAAATTGACGACTTACTTACTTACTTATCTGGCGCTTACAACCGAAGGTCGGTTTTGGCCTCGTATAAGAAATTGCGCCAGCCATTTCTATTTTGCGCTTGCTGGCGCCAGTTGGAAACACCAAGTGTAGTCAGGTTATCCAACACCTGATCCTTCCAACGAAGATGTGGGCGTCCTCTTCTGCGTTGACCACCACCGGGCACCGAATCGAATATTTTTTTCGCTGGAGCGTCGTTTTCCATTCGCTCAACATGACCTAGCCAGCGGGGCCGCTCGATTTTAATGCGCTTAACTATGTCTATGTCAGCGTACAGCTCGTGGTTCCATCGAATTCGGTACTCGCCATTGACGCAGATTGGACCGAAGATCTTACGAAGGATCTTTCTCTCGAAGGCTCCCAAAGTCTTTTCATCAGAACTGCTCAACGTCCAAGTTTGTGCTGCATATAATAGGACGGGCATGATTAGTGACTTATAGAGCGTGAGTTTTGTTCGTCGAGAGAGGGCTCTGCTTCTCAATTGCCTACTCAGCCCAAAGTAACACCTGTTGGCAAGAGTTATCCTTCGCTTTATCTCAATACTGACATCGTTGAAAGAGTTTACGCTGGATCCCAGGTAGACGAAGTCCTTAACAACCTCGAAGGAGATGTTGTCAACAGTGACGTGGTTTCCAAGACGCTGGGAAAAAAATTTACGATAGTTGTTATTAATTTGACGATATTTGTGTTTAAAAATAGCTTGCAACAAATTTCGTCAATGTGTTAAAAATTTTGAAAATCGTATGAAAAAAAAGTCAAATTATGAACACATTTTTTTAACACATTGTGTTCAATTTTAAGCTAATATATTTTTTCTGTGTAGAAAGCTTGGTTTTTTCTACCAATTAATGTAGGGTAGAAACAAAATAGAATCAAGTCTGACTTATGATTCGTTTTTCAGAAGCAAGTCGAGGCTTGTAGGGTAGAAACATATCAAGTTTCTACAAGTCAAGTCGAAACTTGATTATTTTCAAGTTATGTGATTTTCAATTGACTTGTTGCAGATCTCTGTTATGGTTATGGTTATGGTTATGTCTATGGTTATGTCTATGGTTATAACCCTAACCATGGTTATGGTTATGGTTTGGTTGTGGTTATGGTTATGGTTATGGTTATGGTTATGGCTATGGTTATGTTTATGGTTATGGTTATGGTTATGGTTATGATTATGGTTATGGTTATGGTTATGGTTATGGTTATGGTTGTGGTTATGGTTATGGTTATGGTTATGTCTATGGTTATGTCTATGGTTATGTCTATGGTTGCGGTTATGTTTATGGTTATGGTTATGGTTATGGTTATGGTTATGTTGATGGTTATGGTTATGTCTATGGCTATGTCTATGGTTGTGGTTATGTTTATGGTTATGGTTATGGTTATGGTTATGGTTATGGTTATGGTTATGGTTATGGTTATGGTTATGGTTATGGTTATGGTTATGGTTATGGTTATGGTTATGGTTATGGTTATGGTTATGGTTATGGTTATGGTTATGGTTATGGTTATGGTTATGGTTAAGGTTATGGTTATGGTTATGGTTATGGTTACGGCTATGATTATGGCTATAGTTATGTTTATGGTTATGGTTATGGTTATGGTTATGTCTATGGTTATGTCTATGGTTGTGGTTATGTTTATGGTTATGGTTATGGTTATGTTGATGGTTATGGTTATGTCTGGCTATGTCTATAGTTGTGGTTATGTTTATGGTTATGGTTGTGGTTATGGTTATGGTTATGGTTATGGTTATGGTTATGGTTATGGTTATGGTTATGGTTATGGTTATGGTTATGGTTATGGTTATGGTTATGGTTATGGTTATGGTTATGGTTACGGCTATGGTTATGGCTATGGTTATGTTTATGGTTATAGTTATGGTTATGGTTATGGTTATGGTTATGGTTATGGTTATGTCTATGGTTATGTCTATGGTTATGTCTATGGTTGTGGTTATGTTTATGGTTATGGTTATGGTTATGGTTATGGTTATGGTTATGGTTATGGTTATGGTTATGGTTATGGTTATGGTTATGGTTACGGCTATGGTTATGGCTATGGTTATGTTTATGGTTATGGTTATGGTTATGGTTATGGTTATGGTTATGGTTATGGTTATGGTTATGTCTATGGTTATGTCTATGGTTGTGGTTATGTTTATGGTTATGGTTATGGTTATGGTTATGGTTATGGTTATGTTGATGGTTATGGTTATGTCTATGGCTATGTCTATGGTTGTGGTTATGTTTATGGTTATGGTTATGGTTATGTTGATGGTTATGGTTATGTCTGGCTATGTCTATAGTTGTGGTTATGTTTATGGTTATGGTTATGGTTATGGTTATGGTTATGGTTATGGTTATGGTTATGGTTATGGTTATGGTTATGGTTATGGTTATGGTTATGGTTATGGTTATGGTTATGGTTATGGTTATGTCTATGGTTATGTCTATGGTTGTGGTTATGTTTATGGTTATGGTTATGGTTATGTTGATGGTTATGGTTATGTCTGGCTATGTCTATAGTTGTGGTTATGTTTATGGTTATGGTTATGGTTATGGTTATGGTTATGGTTATGGTTATGGTTATGGTTATGGTTATGGTTATGGTTATGGTTATGGTTATGGTTATGGTTATGGTTACGGCTATGGTTATGGCTATGGTTATGTTTATGGTTATAGTTATGGTTATGGTTATGGTTATGGTTATGGTTATGGTTATGTCTATGGTTATGTCTATGGTTATGTCTATGGTTGTGGTTATGTTTATGGTTATGGTTATGGTTATGGTTATGGTTATGGTTATGGTTATGGTTATGGTTATGGTTATGGTTATGGTTATGGTTATGGTTACGGCTATGGTTATGGCTATGGTTATGTTTATGGTTATGGTTATGGTTATGGTTATGGTTATGGTTATGGTTATGGTTATGGTTATGTCTATGGTTATGTCTATGGTTGTGGTTATGTTTATGGTTATGGTTATGGTTATGGTTATGGTTATGGTTATGTTGATGGTTATGGTTATGGTTATGGTTATGGTTATGGTTATGGTTATGGTTATGGTTATGGTTATGGTTATGGTTATGGTTATGGTTATGGTTATGGTTATGGTTATGGTTATGGTTATGGTTATGGTTATGGTTATGGTTATGGTTATGGTTATGGTTATGGTTATGGTTATGGTTATGGTTATGGTTATGGTTATGGTTATGGTTATGGTTATGGTTATGGTTACGGCTATGGTTATGGCTATAGTTATGTTTATGGTTATGGTTATGGTTATGGTTGTGTCTATGGTTATATCTATGGTTGTGGTTATGTTTATGGTTATGGTTATGGTTATGTTGATGGTTATGGTTATGTCTGGCTATGTCTATGGTTGTGGTTATGTTTATGGTTATGGTTATGGTTATGGTTATGGTTATGGTTATGGTTATGGTTATGGTTATGGTTATGGTTATGGTTATGGTTATGGTTATGGTTATTTCTATGGTTATGTTTATGGTTATGGTTATGGTAATGGTTATGTCTATGGTTATGTCTATGGTTGTGGTTATGTTTATGGTTATGGTTATGGTTATGGTTATGGTTATGGTTATGGTTATGGTTATGGTTATGGTTATGGTTATGGTTATGGTTACGGCTATGGTTATTTCTATGGTTATGTTTATGGTTATGGTTATGGTAATGGTTATGTCTATGGTTATGTCTATGGTTGTGGTTATGGTTATGGTTATGGTTATGGTTATGGTTATGGTTATGGTTATGGTTATGGTTATAGTTATGGTTATGGTGATGTTTTTGGTTGTGGTTATGGTTATGGTCATGTTTTTGGTTATGGTTATGGTTATGGTTATGGTTATGGTTATGTTTATGAGTTCAAAATTGTTTTGTTATAACTTCTAATCCCATGGTCGAGAATAATTTTGATATATTTGATATCTGTTCTCAAATAAAATGTTTCTCCGCCTTATTTAAATCTTTTTCTATGAGCGCTCAGTCTTTATTAAATAGGCTCTATTCGTCGTCTTTTATAAAACTCTATTAAATATGTTGTTTACTTCAATTTATTACGTATTCTTATGTCAGATGTCAGTTTAACGCAGAACGGTTTACAAAGCACTGTATATTCTTGATTCAATAAGATTGAGAATATCAATTGAATTAGGCTCAGGATTTATTCAATAAAGATGACGATGATGCTGATGACGATGTTGTTGGTATTCAAGTAATTGTTTTACCAGCACTGAGACTGATGGAGCTTCTGTCAACAGCCTATTTACGAAATGGCAACGCTTCTTATTCTCTGTTGATGTTTGTGTGGCATTGAATTGATGCGTTTGAATTTGATATAAATACAGTTTCACCAGAAAATGTTCTGAGATTCGAAAATCTTTGAAAATAAATTTTTAGTATATAATTAAAACATTTTTTTAATCGTGAAACGTAGTGTACAAAAATCTCTCACACAACCGAAAGTGAGATGCATATCACGTAAGGCAATGTAACAAAACGAAATTAAATAACAAATTAAATAAATTATATAAGTGAGTTATGTGGTTTTCCATTGTAATGCAAAACTTGTCTGTGATGACTTTCAACGCGTTCGCACTTCATTAGGCAATTTGCACATCTCTCAGGGAAACACGCAAAAACTTAACCAAAAAACGTAAAATGCCACGTGCGGTCACGCATTGCACACACAAATCACACGAGGTTTAAGTGTCACACACGTTGTGTTGTGTGAGATTGTTGTGTGAGAGAGTGTGAGAGTTGGAAGTAAATGTTTTCTCTTATTTATGTATGTGCTTTGTTTTTATATTCTTCATGTTGTTATCCTTACAAAAAGTACTTAAGTTGTCCCAACTTTTCTGCACTAAAGACAGTATCTTACGCATTCTCAAGACAGTTCTTAAGGTATTTACGGTTAGGTATCTACTTGCACATTCGTTTGGTAAATTTTTTTATTTCTTATGTAAAATTATTTTGTTTCTTGATATCAGAAAATTGAGAGCTTAGGTTGAGTTGAGGCATAAGCACTAGAGTGGTACGAATTTTTAACCTCATAGGCTTCATATATTTTTGAAAACTACGCTTAAAAAAAGAAATTACTGCATCTTTAGTTTTTTTCTGCGACATAACTTTTGACTGCGCCCGAGGTTTTATATATTTCATACCAGACTTATTTTTTTTTTTTTTAATCCAATGTTTAGTTTGAAAATTAGTTCCTAATTCTTTTGATGCAAACCTCTTCATTAACGCATAAATGATAACTTGTCAAGAGTTCCTTATGATACCATATATGCGCTTCAAGATATTCAGGATCAAAAATCACCGAAATAGGTCATTCGCTTATATCTCCGCTCCTCTTTGTAGGACAGAAAATATGCTCAGAAATTGTAGATCAGATAATTCTCTACAAAAATGCCCTTAACAGTTTTAACATAAAACAAACAGTTTCCACACTATGCGACTAGATATGTTTGAACAACGCAAAGTTGAAATTTCATATTGACTTTGAGCAGAGCGGAGATATAAGCAAATTACCGATTTCGGTAATCTTTGAACCTGAATATCTTCTAGCGCATACATGACAAGTTGTTATTAATGAGTAAATGAAGAGGTTTGCATCAAAAAAATTAGCTCTAAATTTTTTTGGATTTCAGAAAAAAAAAGGCGGACAATGATATACATAAATCCTTGGGCGCAGTCAAAAGTTAAGTCGCAGAAAAAAACTTAAGATGCAGAAATTAATTTTTTTAAGCGTAGTTTTCAAAAATATATGAAGCCCATGAAGATTTTTTGCTTCCATACATTTCGTTCCACTCTAACAAGCACATTTATCTTAATTATTTTATTGATTGATTGGTTTATAAAGGACATTATTAGTAAATCAAGGAATAACACAAACTCACACATTTTGATTAGTACATAGTTGGCTCCACATGAAAATTATATCCCTCTACTTCAGATTAACATCACTATGTTTTCTCAGTGGCGGATCTAGAATTCGCCAGAGGGGGACTGAAACGTCTTTTTGGACATTTTTCCCATGAAAACAATTCTCCAAGAGGAGGGCTGAAGCCCTTTCAGCCCGTATGTAGATCCGCCACTGTGTTTTCTGCATATTTCCAATGATGTCTGATGATGACGATGACAAATTTATGTTTTTAAAGTTATTGTAAATATGCAGAAAACAAAGGGAAGAAAATTTTATAAAAAAATAAACTTTTCCCAAAAGTCAGCTCAACAAAAAAATCGTTTTCTGCCATTAAAATGGCCCGATTTGAATAATTTTTTTATTATTCCTAAACTTCATAAAATGGCCAACAATAATGCAGCATTTTAATTTGAGAGGTTGCTGCGTCCTCGGCGAAGGTAAAGATTCTTTTTCAAAATCGAAAGAAAAAATTAGGAAATTCTTAATAAAGTAGGCCAATTTTGGGTCAAGGACTAATTTTTTTAAGAATTTTATAGCATATTTGAGTTCAGCGGACGATTTTACATTAGGATATGTTATAGTCAAAAGTTTTTGTAGGAGTTAAATTTAAATAGGGAACTCGATTTGAAACATCCATTTTATACTTCTTAAAATTCACGTTTTTTGGCGGCGCCAAATTCAGTTTGCGAATTTTCTGGATTTTTTCGTGTCACATACTTATATTACATCCAGAATTCAGAATCTGGCTTTGCAGGGAGGTTCTGGAATACTTTTGGAAAAAAAAACCCATATAATACTCATACCTCATGTAATAAAATGGACGAATTTTAAATGAACCATAAAAACCACTTTCATTCTTATATCATCAGAATCCTCTTATTACGTGCCCATTGGAGATACTTGGCCCCAAAGTTGGGGCAAATTTGAGATTTCTTATTTTTCAAAGCGATGTAACCCAAAAAGTTTATGATCTAGTCACTATAAAAAAATTTACATTTTAAGTTCTTATTAAGACGTACCTAATACCAAAAAAAAAAAAAATAGGTCTGCCACTAGCTTCTTTCTATTAAAATTTTCTTTTCAAAGTTACCAAAAATTACGATTTTTTTGGAAACTTTAACTGTTTTTATAAAATTAAGTAGCATCCCAATTAATTTTTCTGATATGTAAGATAATAGCCTAAGGTAAAAGTAATATTATGTTTTTTCATTTATTACTGTATGTTTAATAGGAGCTGAGATATGATCATTACCGCAAACTCTATAAGATACGAAAATCGCTCGTGGTTGCATGACAAATATAGCCGGCATTTTGCCGCCATTTGCCGCCATTTTGCAAATACAACAAAAAAATTTTTCCGAAACATTAAAATAAAAAAAGATGCCGAAACATTACATTTTGTTAACAATGTTCGGGTCAAGAATATAAGATTTTAAAGAACTACTTCTTTGGTTCATTAGACATTTTTTGAGCTTTGTGGTTTTTTTGGGAATTACAGAATGCATTATCTGTGGAACTAGAACGGTTGTTGGAACTTGTTTGGTTTTCTGGACTCCTTGAACAAAAACTTATACTTTTCAGATAAAAAGGTTCCACCGGGATTATGTTTATGAGGTGCAAGTTGGATTATTGAAAGCTTTTTGAGTTTTTAAGACTCTGGTTAAAATTCTAAGACCATCAGTAGAATAGTTTCAACAGGGATTATACATGGTTTAAGTTTGATTATTGGAATTTGTTTGGGTTTTGTTGACTCCTTTTGAAAAGAATCTGTGATTGTCATTTAAATAAGTTTCACCAGGAACTAGGAACTAGTTCGATTGTTGAATTTTTTTGAATAGGTACTACATATTCATAGATTTTGGTCCAAAAACTTCACAAAACCCAAAAAAACTCCCAGTAATCCAAATAGTTGCATATATTAACCCAGTGGATATTATTTGTCTGAAAGTTTTCTTTAAAAATTGTTCATAAAACTCAAAAAATTCGAATAGTCTAAGTATTTTCATAAATAATTATAATCAAAGTGCAACCAATATCGTTGATATCCATAGATAATATTTAGAAAATCTGCTAATCAGATAATTCCGATATTCAGATAATCGAAGATTCCATCTAAGGAGTTTACAAATCTCAAAAAAGTCAAAATGATCCAATTAGTTACATGAATAAGTTCAGTGGAATCTATTTGATAATCATAGATTTTTATCTATGGTACATGTCATGGTTGAATAAAAAAGGTAGTCTCGCGGCTTAAAATCCTCTCACGCTCTGAGTCAAAACTGTCAAAATCATGTTTGAATTTGCATTTTGTAAATTTCTTTCTTATCGCTCTCTAAATGCTTTCAGATTTTTTATGAGTTTTCAACTTCGATTTGACATTTATGGGCACTTGGTCTCACCCCTGCGACAACCTTGTTATTCAACCACGGCCAAAATCAATACAAATAGGTTTATGCCTCTTTTGCTGTTGTTCGTTGTTCGGTGTTTTTTTTTTTTTTTTGGTTTTTCACCATTCTGAATCTTGGCTCTCAGCCGCCAGTCTACCTTGTTTATTCTTCTTTGGTACGTGTTCTCGAGCACGTACGATTACTTGTGGACCTTTTCGAATCGTTCGCTCACAAAGGCATGCGAGCGGACCCCAGTCGGAAAGATCGTCAGGTGCTTACTAAATAGTTAATAGGGGTTTTCACAATTTAGTGCATTTGGCTGTGTATTTGAGCATAAGCAAAAAATCCATGCTTTTTCTCATTGTATGTACATTTTGTTAGTGTAAAGAGAAAAAAAGCATGGATTTTTTGCTCATGCTCAAATGCACAGCCAAATGCACTGAATCGTGAAAACCCCTAATGTTTTCCTTTAGCTTATGGTGGTGAAAATGGGATCATGCCAAGACTGATAGAAACAAGATTACGCGTTCCGCAGTCCCGTTATCTAATGCTCTCTTTCTCAACTGAGTGCATGACGTCACACAGAAAAAATCGTATGCAAATGTGCGATCTCTTAGGCAAATTGACGAAATTGGAAATAAATTCTTTCGAAAAAGTAAAGTAAAAATATTTACTCTTCTGTATAAAAATATGAATATTTTCGTCTACGAAAAATATGAATTTTTTAAACTTTTAAGATTTTTATCTCCTCCTTATTGTACCAATGGGTTAAGGAGTTTCATATACATATTATAAAAATAAGGAAAAAATATTTAGGCGTGGGTGTGGGAGTAAAATTATTCCAAAGTCTGACAATATCGCTTGTGATGTCATGCTCTCTCTCTCTCTCATTTGCGGAACGCGGAATCTGGTTTCTATCATTATTGGGATCATACGAAAGTAAATATCATATGTTGTTTGTTATATTTAGAGCACTTTACGCCTTCGCTTACGATTGCAACTACAAGCTGCACGGTTTAGCTGATCATGTCTTGATCAACAAACGTATGCTGATCGGCGGTGTAGTAACAGTATTTTTGGAGTTATCAATTGATAAAATAAATGTTTGTCACTTACATTCATTCTGGCAAATATTTCATTGATTCATTTTTACCATCTGTTCTGGTTTTAATTTCTCGTTTTCAACGTCAAAACGTAACTGGCACATAAAAAACCAATAAAAACATGAAAGAAAGTGAGAAGAGAGCGAAAAAATAATAACGATCCGTGGCCTTACGTTTACCTGCTTTTGGACGTAAGCAATGCTTGCAATTTCCGTTGCCAAGAAGATTTAAATGGATTATATGCACGTCGTATATCAAAACAGTACGGGTACCTTACGTTTTCATGCATACAATTTATTAAATAAAGTGCATTAGAATGGAAACACGAACAATTCCGATCGTCGGGAGTACATATCCTGCACTTTATTTTAATAAAGGAAAACGTAAGAACATATGTTGCTTTTTATACTTTTCAGAAGGAAGCTTACTAGATGCGGCCATGCCTTTGTAAAAGTAATGGGGATTCGGAAGGGATGTTTGCATGCCTCGCAGACGTAAGAAAAGTAAATATGTTATAAAGCATTATAGAAGGATGGTTTTTCCCACTGGGACGATTTCGAACTTTGATAAATTCATTTGTAGTTGCTATTGTTTTATATTTTATTTGAATCATAAATGATTCTCCGATTTGTTCACAAGTGGGTTCACAAATGAAATGAGTTCTCAAATGTATATATTATAAATGCTATATTTATGTTCAAAAAAGTATCATTTATAACTCAATTGAGAACTCATTTATGAATAAAAAAGTATCAATTATGATTCGGTTACAAACTCATTCCTTTACAAAAACTTATGGTCTGTGGTTCATAACTAAATTGGAAAAAGTAATTTTTTATCAAAACCTGAAACAGTTTTGAACAGTTTAACAGTGTGGTGTAAAAAAATGAATTTCATGTTTTTTGTTTTTTGTTAAATTGTGTATTTTTGATGTTCGAATACACAAATTAATAAAAGTGAAAATATCACTCCGAAAAGTTCGCAAAAATTTTACTCCTCCCATAACTATCGCGTGTGGTTCAGTGGTATTATGTAATTTGAGTGCATTATGTACTCTGAATTTTACTGAAAATAATTTATTTTAAGGATATAAATAGTAAATAGAAAAAGAAAACTATAAAGATCCATGCTGCATGCATCTAGCGATAAGTTGGACATATAATCTCTATTTTGTAGCCATCGTTATATGTTGAAATTAATTTCGATTTCCAACTTAAATAAGAGAAGACAAAAAAACTTAAACGTTATTTCATACAAACATCGTCAACTTTTGTGCAGCAGGGTTACTGCGATGTCACCCTAAGCAATCATTGCAGTGAAAAATTTCTTGCATTTTTATTATTAACGCATTCTGTCGACGTAATCACAAAAATCGTAAAATTCACCAATAAAGTTAAACGTAAAAAGAAACTTGAAAATGCTGTAAAAGTTGTTATTGTTTTGTTGATACCAAGACCAAGTAGTGCACAAATATCGAATATTGATTGGATCGCTTGATTGTGTCTGTTATTTTGTTTTGACATTTCACTCGTTCTTAATAGAATGTGTGATGCTTGATGCAAATTGATTAAGTTCCGATATGGTCAGTGCAGCAAAAAATAAAAAGAGAACAAAACAAGTAGAGAGTAAATTGGCCAAAATTGTTTTTCCCGACAGGTTAGTTGATCTGACAGGTTAGTTTATTCGACAAATAGTTTATAAATAGTATTCTTGAATTACCTTTGCCAGTGACAGCAAACAAGCGTCTTGCTTCATTTCTCTTTTTACCGTATGTTCTAGGTACTCTTCCCTACGTTCCCATTTTGGTATGTTCCTTCCTTTCCTTTATATGAAGCTATGCACTAATTTAAGGATTGACGACAAAAAGGCTGAATTGGTTCTGATGTCTGCTGGAGCAGTTAATACGTTCGAATATATGACGCTTACCAAATGTACACAAGCGCACATAAATAGTGTGACATAGTAAGAGAGAGAGAGAGAGGGCAAAAGAGGGAGAGAGAACGAGAGCGGTGAAGTTGAGGCACTATATAACAACTTAAACTTATGACGAAAGTAATAAAATCTCTGAGGCGGTAGCTACAGTGAATCTGACAAGTAAGATTTATATTAAGTGTAGGAAAGCCTGAGAGTTGCCAGCTCATCTTATATATTTTACGCAAACCCAAATTTTGTCCGGCGTAAGGCTTTTTGAGTTCAAGTCTAATTTTAATAAATTTAGTATGGTTTGATAGGTTTAGACCTGTAGATGTGCAAACTGGACTTTTTATTGCTTAAAAATTTATATTTTTTAAGTTATAGCTTATTAAAGTTTGCATATAGTTGCATATAATTGTTGTTGTTATGTTGGTTTTTCTTTTATTAACAGGAGCTGATAACAATGTTATCAAACTCAGAGCAAATCTATTCGCTGTTCACATTTCGCTCTCTTCTTAATAGAGCGTCTGTTAACAACAAAATGAAAGTTAGAAAAATATAAAGCTTTCGCAAGCCGCCGGCGGTGAATGCTCGCAACCAAGATACATACATTTATAGAGCGCTTGAAACAACGGCAAAACTCCTGGAATATTATTATTATTATTATTATTATTATTATTATTATTATTATTATTATTATTATTATTATTATTATTATTATTATTATTATTATTATTATTATTATTATTATAGTTACTGGGGGCAGCAACGCGCACCGGTGGTCGCTAGTAATAAATATTTTTTAAACAAACGGATTTTTGTCGCTTTAATATTATTTCTCAATGTATACTGCCTTCAAAAAATGAACATCATTTGTTGAAAATTTAAAATAATGTAAATACTTTAGTCATCCTTCCCTGGTTTTTCCAACCGATCGTGTTTTCAATCTATTTTCTACTCTAAGTTTTATTTTTTCGAATCTAATCTGAAAATCTATTATATTAAAATGTCGAAAACTCGTAACATTGAAGATACATGTTGTAAGAGGAAAAGTGGCATCAATAAAAATATCAAAGATTACGATGCTGATGTCAGACGTTTCTGCGCTTGTGTTGCCATGTTTCAAAATTTAAGTGGCAACCTACGGAGCATTATATGTACATGAAGCGAAAAAAACTACACTCTGGGCAAAAGTGCTACGAAAAATTTCTTTTATGACAGCAAAAAATGATTGTCCTCATAGTAATATAAGAAAAAAGTTTTTGCTTGAAGCCACGAAACCATGGAGCCAAACACTTAAGGTAATAAAATCTTACAACAATGCTATTGACGCCACGGTGAATTTTATGGTTTTATGATAGTAAAGTTGAGGTTTTTTGTCAAAACAAAAAAAAAAAAAAAAAAAAATTGTTGGCGTCATGAGGCCTCTCTGAGAACCCTGAGGTTAAAATAACCTAAATGCACTAAATGGAAAAGCAAAAAAAAAAAAAAAAACAAAACAAAAAAATAAAAAAACTGATTCTTACAGTTTTACTACTTTATTATTTTTTTAAAAATTTTAATTTGATATAAGAAATTATAAAAAATATAAGAATAATATTGAATACCCCCTATGTTTTTACCTCCAAATTGTGCTAGTATTATACAAACCATGGATCAGAACGCGATACGACTGACTAAACGGTAATACAAAAAAAAATTCTAGTGTGAATTCTAAAGTGAACGATTCATACATCTTTTTGAAACAATTCAGTATGAAGGACACTTGTACATTGCTTAAGCGATCTTGGTACAGGGTGCCCTATTCTACTATAAAGTCCTGTTGGAAACATATTCATCATCACAAATACATTTCAGAGGATAACATCCCGTTATCATTCTTACAACAAGAAATATTGCGAATTGTTTCGAAGAAACTAAAGAACCGTAATAATGACGTGCAAATTTTTAAAGATGAAATTCTTGGCTGAATTAATGACTCTGGCAATACTTTGTGTAGTAGTTCAGAATCAGATACAGACAACATAGAAGCAGAGCCCATTATGATCGAACACGTAAAAAATCGTGAAGCTGGATAGGCTTAATACTTCTATAGATTGGAATAAAGCTTTAGTGGCATGTGCATTGAAACAGCACCAAACCTACATTACAAATTTCATTAAAAGAACATCTTATATATTAATACGCTAACACAAAACTTGAACCCCCTTTTTCTCAAGTTATAGACAACACATTTAAATGAAACTTATATCATTTGAAAGGTCTGGCTGATACCAAGTGCAGAATATAATTTTTACTCAAATGTTTTGTCATTAAGATAGATAAAAATTAGAAATTAAAAACACTCCCCATATAAAGAAAAAAAAAAAAAACAACAAATAATGCCACACAATTTTGAGCAGAATGCGAGAGAGAAAAAAAAGGCCTCAATACAGCTGTATCTTTTGCTCTTTCTTACTCGATAGCAAAACAACTACAAAATACATACCGACCCAGCTCTGTTAAACAAAGTGTTGCTGTAGCGTACACGAGGAAGAGTAGAACGCGAGATTGAGTCAGACACTTTAAAAGAGCTGAGCATGATACAATTATGCAAGGTAGGAGTGACAACTGGCTATTTTCTCACGAGTGTCTTGCACCGACTGTCATTTGCCGGTGTATTTTATTTTCTATTTTCTTTTATAATTTTTTTTGTATATTATTTTTGACAGTTGGTGCAAGATGAAAGAATTTGTTTGGGACAAGATTGGAAAGAGTATAAGAACAAGAAATAGAACAAAGATTTTAACGCAATAAGAACAAAGCTTTAGAAAGGAAATGGGATAAGGATAAGGTCAGGAATTTGGACATGGATTAAAACAAAAGCTTGGAAGTAGGTAAATTATTAGAACAAATATAAGAATAAGAATACGAATGAAGACAAGTTTTAGAACTAATGAAGGGATAGGGACAAGAATGAAGATACACTGTCACTTTAAAACCTACCGATGTGTCCACGATACAGCCAACTTCTTTTTAACTTTACAAAGCGTCTTTCAATATAAATAAAAAAACAACAGAAAAATCGATATTGGTATGGTCGAATTTCGACCACAGGCCCTACTAGTAATTAAAAAAGCGTAAATATCCATTTTTCTTTCTTGATTGAAATAAAGTTTGTTTTGAAATTCTAGCTTGTTTTATTTTCGAATATATTGTTATGTGAAAGATTATATATAACAACAGCCTATTCACTTATCTGAATATTTCGTAAATCCGAATCGGGGTATGCAATCATTAATTCGGATTAGCGAGCTGGCACTGTATTTGATTGCTCAATTTGCTAATGCGTCAAACTTTCTAAGGCCATAAACATATCTAAAAGTCTTATTACGAGCATGTTGCAGCTTTAGTTTGGACCTAGAATCAAGTTTACTATACAAAACATCTGAGTACAAAACTATTGGTATAATTAGGTGGAGTACTAGCTTTTTTCTAGAGTAGACAGGTACAAATGGTACAGTCCATCTCAGGTTCTGCACCTCTACTTGTTCTTTAACATTAAGATTCATTTTTGTTAATGTTATTTTAGAGACATTGAAAATGTGTTAATGTAACAGCTCTAATAAAATCTCTTTCACTCAAATTAAAACTGAACATAGTTAAATTTAATCACGCCATTTTATTATTAAAAAAAAAAGATTGATACGATTTGGTACAACTACAATTTTTATTGTACTCATTAAAGAAATTTGATTGCATTACTTTCGCTTGTAACATTTACAAAGCAGTCTCTAATGTCATTCAATTACATTTTAATGTTAAACAACATTACTTAAGTTTTTATAAATAAAATAATTATATGTACAAAGGTGGCAACTCTGCCTGCCAACAGTTATCGTTGCTTCTACCAAGTTGAATGTTAATTGACAACATTGTTGCTTTTCTGGGCTTGTTCGAGCGAACGCTTAATACAAAGTCTTAGGGCCCCACCACACTATACCGTTAAACGTTGTTGATGCCGTTGTCGTCGTTGTTGTTGTTGCTGTTGTTGTTAATTTACGATCTTAATCTGCAGCAACAACAAAAAATACCATATAAAATATGCGGTAATTTCAATTTGCAAATTTTATTGCAACTTTGTGGACATTGACGACACGTTGACTGTCAAATAATATTAAAACGTAGCGTTGTCATTAACTAACAATGGATGTAATGACAAGGGTGGCACTGAAAGCAGCTCTAATGTTGGTATAGCTGTATTGTATTAGCTGACTTTATTGATGCCATGAGACATTATTTAAGCTCTAGTTAAGTTCAACTCAAGTTGTATTAGAAAAAACTAATAAAAAAAAAACCATAAAATAATTAAATAAATGCACAGGCGGACATGACATTGTCAGACCTTATATTGCAGGTGTCACGGAGATATTACATCGAATATAGAATTTGCACATAAATGTCAACACAGAGATTTGTCAAGAACGACAGTTATTATTTACGAGTACTTCAAGAGAGACGGAAGTAAATGTATCGACAAGAGGATTTGTGGATTTGTGTGTCGAATAAAACAAAAAATTGCTTAGATGTTTCTTTAATTTTTTTTTTGATTATTAAGTAGGCACATATAGATTATGTACAAAAGACAAAGTCTTTCAAAATGCCACCTCGGTTTAGCCTAATTTTTTGGTATAAATTTTCCACTACTCTTTCGCATTATTGGGGTGATGGCGACTTCAATAATCTTTTCATAGTAAGAATTGCTTAGAATGGTTTGTGAACTTATCTTTAACATATGTTGACCTCAAAGGAAGAAGTGAAACTGGTCAAATCGTAAGATCTGGTTGGTCAATCCCCGTAACTCCAATAACTCGATCGTTTCGTGAATTAAAGGGTTTTCCATTAAGGACTTGCCAACTTCTTTTTTAAATAAAACTCAAACCATTTGAGATATTTCAAAAACTTTATTATCGGCATAAATACAATCAAAACATTTATGAATAAAACTCGACTTCGTTCATATGGCCACTGTGGGCACGTATGCAGCAGTAGATACGTTGGACCCAATTTTCGATGACTCGGCCACACATTTCGGCCGAAACGGCTGCTATTTCGCTTTCAGTGATGACTCTGAGCTCTTCCATTGTCGTCGGCTTGTTGGCATAGACCAATGACTTGACGTAGCCTTAAAGAAAATAGTCTAGAGGCTTGAAATCTCACGAACGAGGCGGCCAATCGACTGGCCCATTTCTTGAGATAACACGCTCATCAAACTTACTCTTCAATAAATCCATTGTAACGTGTGCTGCGTGGCTTGTGGCACCGTCCTGTTGGAACCACATGTCGTTCAAGTCCATATCTTCCAATTTGGGCCAAAAATATTCGGTAATCATGGCGCGATAACGATGGCCATTCATAGTAACGTTACGATCGTTATCGTCGACGAAAAAATATCCACAAACAGTTATTTTTTGTGGATGAAGTGGTGATTCATGAAGCATATGTGGATTTTCACCCGACCAATAACGCATATTTTGCTTATTGCCGAACCCATTGAGCCGCAAATGAGCTTCATCACTGAAGATGATTTTGCGATGAAATTCATCATCTTGGCGCATCATCAATTTACAGACGTTGTTCGTTCGTGTACTTTACTTTACTATGATGAAAATATTGAGTTCACTGAATAAATTGACAGTGACAGTTCGATGACTAGTGAAAGGTTGCGTTCAGAAACTTAGTACAAAGTTGTCAAGTCCCTATTGGAGAACCCTGTATATGGCACATAGCATCATTCTGTTGAATGTGCTAAGTGCCATATAATTCCTACGATCACAAAAAGTTGCTTATCATGCCTCTATAGCGCACTCTATTGTCTGTAACTGCTATTCCGTTGTTATTTTGGAAATAGTATGGCCTATGAAGCCTCCTACCTACAACTCTCACCAAACAGTCACTCGGTGTGAGATCATTGGCAATTCCTGAGTTCCGCGCGGGTTTTCGGATCCCTAAATGTGGTTATTTTGTTTATTATTTGCTTCGTCAAAACACACGCTTTTTTGCAGAAAACACCATTACCATTCATGTATTTCAAGACCCAATCGTAAAGAACGTACGGAGCTGCTAGTGGTCTACCGGTTGCAGTTATTGAGTAAATTGGACCTTGCACGCATGCAGAGCCAACATTTTTGAAAATATTCGCTGCAGTCTGGACGTGGTGAGACCGAGTTCTTGGGCATGGTGACGAATTGAGTTACTAGGGTTGTTTTCAACATTTTCTTTCACTGCGTCGATATTTTCGGTCATATGACCGGGGTGAAGCCGTTTCGGTGCTGCTAAATCTTGCTCTAAGTCAGTCTCTTGGAACTTTTTGATTATTTTGCTCACTCACGTCTCAGTAGACACCAGAGATTTGCACAAGCCCAAACGTAATTTTTTGCCACTCGAATAACAATCGTCGTCAGCCACAATCGTACACAAAAATTAATGCACGCATACAGCTCGAGTTCGTAAACAACGATTGGTGCTAAGCACAGTTTGTAACGATTGCGAATACATACAAAGGCACCATCCAAACAATGCAGACATTCGGATGCTTCGCTAAACACTTGAACATGATACAATTATACAAGGTAGGAGTGACAACTTGCTTTTTTCTCACCAGTACCTTGCAGCGACTGTCATTTGCCTGTATATTTTGTTTTCTATTTTCTTTTCTCCTTTTTTCGTTCTCCAATTTATACTATTTTTGACAGTTAGCGCAAGACGAAAAAACTGTCACTCCTACCTTGTATAATTGTATCATGCACTTGAGTGTCTCGCATGGTATAATAATACAAGATAGCATTGACAGTTGGTTGGGAAAACATCTCTTGTCAAAAAAATTACTCAAAAAGAGAGCGCTCACAATCGGCCATTGAAAACACAAACAATGTTGAAAACGTTGAAGTGAAGAAAAACAACAACCTCAGCAACTGCGGGTGCATTTTCACAAACAGCTATTTTTGACAGGAGATGTTTTCTTGTGGAAGAGAAAATAAGCAGTTGTCAATCCTACCTTGTGTTATTATACCATGAGTGTCCCGAGTGTTGCTGCATGAATTTTGGTTTTGCTTTCGTTCTTTCCAACAAATACTCCCGTTACTTTGAGAATGAGTGTTAGAAGAGATGGGCGTTTTTTTGTTCGCTGTTGTACTGCTTAATAAAAAACATTGCAAAAGGCTTGCGGCAGCTCCAAAATATATTTTTTTCTATTGTTTATAACAGTGCTTGTCATCCCATCGCCATGCGTGTCATGCACAAATCGTTTTTTTTCACATGAGATTTTTTCGTATACAAAAAAATCAACACTGCAGACTGCGGTTAACATTTTTTCCTTGGTGCGAATGGACATAAAAGCATGGATTTTCCTTGCTTTTCGCGAATGTTGCTCATGTCTCGCTTCGTGGGGTATTCTTGATTCGCAGGCATTCGTAATCAAGACCACTCTTACTCTATGGTATTCGTATCCTCAGCGATTCGTGCATGTATTCGCGCATTAATTTAAATCGAAACGCCATTTGAATGCAATCAAGTTGTTCTCTGGTAGGCACATAATAACGACGAAAATTTGCTCGAATTTTGCCTCGTGACTGAGATTGAACGAGGATTTTGGTAATATTTTCAAAATATTTTGTTCTTTTTGTTACTTTGCGGCATTTTATGATCTATTTCCCGTATTTGTAAATGCGAAATACCAACATATAACAAACACTAAGCATTTTTTTATAGCTGTTAAATGTGTAACAACTAAATTTTTATTAGTATAAAATTTAGTTATACACCCTGTATTTTTATAATTAAGATACATGCAACATAGTAATAAGAGTGATAGAGAGCGAGAAACGAGAAACAACAATTTGCGAGAGATAACTTTAATACACACACGCATACACAACATGCTCCATATCATAAAGTAAGAAGGAGAGAGAGAGATTAATAGAAAGCATACCAAGCAACATAAAGAAGTCAGCTTATAAAACCGGTTTGAACATCAAAGTACAGCATGCAGCTACAAGCGAAGGCACAAAAGGCCAGTCACAGCATTGAAGCGGTCTCTTGTTCATAGTACAGTCAAAGTGATCGGACGTTCGGAAGCGTGGTGGGTGTAACCTTGTGGAGTCAGAGTTCTTTTCGATTATTTATGTAGACATATTTCCGGTGGTCAAGTTTCCTTCCCCGGTTATATTTAGTTTTCACTCACAGGGTCGCGATTACGTATTGGTGGTTAAGTTTCCTTCCCCAATATCGTAATCAAACTTCATTGGCAGGATTTAGAAAAGTTTTCCTCGATTTTTGTAGACATATTTCCGGTGGTTAAGTTTCATTCCCCGGTTATATTTTGTTTCCACTCACAGGGTCGCGGTTACGTATTGGTGGTTAAGTTTCATTCCCCAATATCGTAATCAAAATTCTTAGTCAGGATTTAGAATAGTTTCGCTCGATTTATGTAGACATATTTCCGGTGGTTAAGTTTCCTTCCCCGGTTATATTTTGTTTCCACTCACAGGGTCGCGATTATGTATTGGTGGTTAAGTTTCATTCCTCAATATCGTAATCAAAACTTCTTCTGCCGCAGCGATAGTCATTTAGTCACATTTCTTAGGTCGTAGGGATAGCTAAAAGTTTCAAACAAGGTCACACAAAACCCAGAAAAGCACTTCCGACAAGCAGTTTCCAAGAAATCACCTACTATCACCAGTGAAGGTCAACAGAGACTCCAAGACATCACCTACTACCGCACGTCAAGGTCATCGTTCGCATACTCAATAACCTCAATATTGACCGTAATCTACGCTTCAGCTTCGCCACAGAGTTTCCAAGACATCCCCTACTACCGCAAGTCAAGGTCATCGTTTGCATACGCATTAACTTCAACTTCGCCACAGAGACTTCATGATATCACCTTCTACCGCCAGTCAAGGTCATCGTGTGCATACGCATTAACACCAAAGCGGCCTTAATCTACGCTTAAACTTCGCCACAGAGACTCCAAGACATCACCTACTACCGCACGTCAAGGTCATCGTTCGCATACTCAATAACCTCAATATTGACCGTAATCTACGCTTCAGCTTCACCACAGAGTTTCCAAGACATCACCTACTACCGCAAGTCAAGGTCATCGTGTGTATACGCTTCAACTTCGCCACAGAGACTCCAAGACATCACCTACTACCACACGTCAAGGTCATCGTGTGTACACGCATAAACCTCGAAATCGGCCTTAATATACGCTTCAACTACGCCACAGAGACTCTCAGACATCACCTATTACCGCCAGTCAAGGTCATCGTGTGTATACGCATTAACCTCAAAATCGACCGTAATCTACGTTTCAACTTCGCCACAGAGACTCCAAGACATCATCTACTGCCGCACGTCAAGGTCATCGTGCGTATACGCTTCAACTTCGCCACAGAGACTCCAAGACATCACCTACTACCGCAAGTCAAGGTCATCGATTGCATACGCATTAACTTCAACTTCGCCACAGAGACTTCATGAGCTCACCTTCTACCACCAGTCAAGGTCATCGTGCGTACACTCATAGGAATGTATATAAGACACTAGGATTAAGCCGTATCTTGAATTGTCAATAAATAATCAGCATCTTACAAGCGAAAGGGTTTCTTTTAATATAAATTTTCTGCAACGAACGCTGGACACCGGCGAGTATATCCCAGCTCTAAATCCGGAAAACGGAACTTCGTTACAAATGATACGCATTTGCAGCCGTACACTTCTTGTTGAGACACTCTTTATAATAACATGAATGTTACATTATTTTGATGACGTCAGCTTAAAGGGCGTATGGCTGCAGTTTTCATTAAATTTATCCAAGTTTTAACCTAACTGTAAGCTTAAAATATCAAAGCTTTTGTATAAAATATCAAATTAATATTTTTATTTCTGTTAAATTTATGAAAATTGTGCTATTGTAATGACGTCACTTTGTGTGGGAAGTATATATGATTTTATTAGATTTTAACGAATTCCAATTTTATTTTTAATTTTTTTGGGATTTTAAAATTTTTTTATAAATATTTTTTGTTTTTTTTTTTTGCATTTTTAGAGATTTTACTGTTTCGATTAAGTCACTTTGTATGGGACGTTGACGTAGTTTTCATCCGAATTTTATTGATGAAGTAAAAAACCTCAGTTAAAACTTTGCAATTTCTGCTCATGACAATACGGCACAAGAAGAAAACCTTGTAAAATTTGTACTAAATTGCATTGTTAAATAACGGTCTTGTTAGTTTTTATGCCATAAGGCTTCAAATAGTTAGACTGCAAGCTGTTTGGCTAAAACAGTCGCTTTTCTCTGAGATGAAAAAATGAAGTCTGCTAAGATTTTCAAAGTTTTGTTAGATATAGCGCAAAGTAACCCATCGCCTATGTGTCACCCACTTTGTTGAGCTACTGCACATGTTTTGCTCACACTTTAGCTAAACTTTCCAAGTTTATGCTGCTGGCTCGGTACTCCTTTGTTTGCCATAAGCGTGCATAAGTTACCCAAAATTATGACAAAAATTAAACACATTTACTTTGCAATATACATCCAGACATACTTACACGCGTGTGTGCAGGTGCATATATTTGTGTGAAGGGTGGGTTTGGATATAATTCTTGTTTCCTTGGAATGGTCGTATTTCGCCCATGTTTCACAGGTAACAAGTATGAGAAACATTATTGTTTCGCCATAACTTT
This sequence comes from Pherbina coryleti, assembly GCA_943735915.1. NCBI lineage: Eukaryota > Metazoa > Arthropoda > Insecta > Diptera > Sciomyzidae > Pherbina > Pherbina coryleti. The sequence goes on from OX030950.1 coordinate 64,078,634, forward strand.
CACTTGGCTTGTTTTTGTAACACAGTGTTTTTCGGGGGTGTGTGGGTTGATGTGAACGTGCAAATTGAGGCGTGGCTGATTTTCAGTTTTTAGTTTACATGCTTCAGTGGAACAGCAGCGCGATTTGAATCGAAGCAAAAAGGAGCAGGATGTGGCTGTAAAAGTTACTCGTTTGGTTTACGTGTAAGTTGATAGTGTTGCCAATTTTTTGCGATGTAATACATGTGCAATTTTTTATATAGTTTCATAAATATAACGATATTGTCAATTTTTTGCGTTGATTTTTTGTTGTTATTTATTGTAGTGGCTTTTTGTATTCCTCAGAGAATGGTGGAAAAATCTTGTTTATTGAATTTGCAAATTGTGGCAATTTATTTGGATTAGTTGGAAAAAACAAAAGTTTTATTGGTCAGGCTTAACTTTCTGACACGGTTTTGAGGAAAAAATGCTTGTATTTGAAGATAAAAACCAAATACACAAACCAAAAAAACCATAAGCGAAGGTTTGGCGAAAGGTGAGCGCTTTTTGAATGTCGTCTCTAAGCACGGTCATTTTTTTTTCATAAATTTTTGTTTTCGAACTTTTTTACAAGAAAATGACTTTTCGTAAAATAACAAAAACGTAAAATAACTTCACGAATTACTTAGCAAAAAGATATTTCGGAAAAAGTATGTTTTTTAAAAAATATATACTCTATACATTCAGTAATATAAGAAATATGGCATCTTATTTACATTGTAATTGTAAATGTCTTGAAATGACAAAAAAAAAAAAAAATATAAAGATCGGTTGTGACATTCGTAAAAGATTCAGTGTTAGATCCTTAAAGAAACTTTTAAGACTGTTCGCAATAGAATCTTAAATATTTTTTTCTGTGCATAAACAAATTCTTTGTGAACAAGCTTTTTTCACAAACATATTCAAAAAATATTATAATTATGAAATAGAGATTTTACTAACCATTTCGATGACGTAACTTCGTATGTGAGGTAGTCGTGAATTTCATCCGATTGTGGAATATTTGGAATTTTTAATGGATTTTTGGTGGAAAAAATTGTAACACAATTTTGATGACGTCACTTCTTACGGGAGGTAGGTGTGGTTTTCATTCGATTTCAAACGTAAAGTACATATTTTTAATTCAGGCATATACATATGTAGTTGTAGTTGTAGTTGTAGTTGTAGTTGTAGTTGTTGTTATAGTTGTAGTTGTAGTTGTAGTTGTAGTTGTAGCTGTGGTTGTAGTTGTAGTTGTAGTTGTAGTTGTAGTTGTAGTCGTAGTTGTAGTTGTAGTCGTAGTTGTAGTTGTAGTTGTAGTTGTAGCTGTGGTTGTATTTGTAGTTGTAGTTATAGTTGTAGTTGTAGTGTAGTTGTAGTTGTGGTTGTAGATGTAATTGTAGAGGTAGTTGTAGTTGTAGTTGAAGTTGTAGTTGTAGTTGTAGTTGTAGTTGTAGTTGTAGTTGTAGTTGTAGTTGTAGTCGTAGTTGTAGTTGTAGTTGTAGTTGTAGTTGAAGTTGTAGTTGTAGTTGTAGTTGTAGTTGTAGTTGTAGTTGTAGTTGTAGCTGTGGTTGTATTTGTAGTTGTAGTTATAGTTGTAGTTGTAGTGTAGTTGTAGTTGTGGTTGTAGATGTAATTGTAGAGGTAGTTGTAGTTGTAGTTGAAGTTGTAGTTGTAGTTGTAGTTGTAGTTGTAGTTGTAGTTGTAGTTGTAGTTGTAGTCGTAGTTGTAGTTGTAGTTGTAGTTGTAGTTGAAGTTGTAGTTGTAGTTGTAGTTGTAGTTGTAGTTATAGTTGAAGTTGTAGTCGTAGTTGTAGTTGTAGTTGTAGTTGTTGTTGTAGCTGTGGTTGTATTTGTAGTTGTAGTTATAGTTGTAGTTGTAGTGTAGTTGTAGTTGTGGTTGTAGATGTAATTGTAGAGGTAGTTGTAGTTGTAGTTGAAGTTGTAGTTGTAGTTGTAGTTGTAGTTGTAGTTGTAGTTGTAGTTGTAGTTGTAGTCGTAGTTGTAGTTGTAGTTGTAGTTGTAGTTGAAGTTGTAGTTGTAGTTGTAGTTGTAGTTGTAGTTGTAGTTGTAGCTGTGGTTGTATTTGTAGTTGTAGTTATAGTTGTAGTTGTAGTGTAGTTGTAGTTGTGGTTGTAGATGTAATTGTAGAGGTAGTTGTAGTTGTAGTTTTTGTTGCAGTTGTAGTTGCAGTTGTAGTTGAAGTTGTTAAATCTATGCCTAAGTCTAAGTCTAAGTCTAAGTCTAAGTCTAAGTCTAAGTCTAAGTCTAAGTCTAAGTCTAAGTCTAAGTCTAAGTCTAAGTCTAAGTCTAAGTCTAAGTCTAAGTCTAAGTCTAAGTCTAAGTCTAAGTCTAAGTCTAAGTCTAAGTCTAAGTCTAAGTCTAAGTCTAAGTCTAAGTCTAAGTCTAAGTCTAAGTCTAAGTCTAAGTCTAAGTCTAAGTCTAAGTCTAAGTCTAAGTCTAAGTCTAAGTCTAAGTCTAAGTCTAAGTCTAAGTCTAAGTCTAAGTCTAAGTCTAAGTCTAAGTCTAAGTCTAAGTCTAAGTCTAAGTCTAAGTCTAAGTCTAAGTCTAAGTCTAAGTCTAAGTCTAAGTCTAGGTCTAGGTCTAAGTCTAAGTCTAAGTCTAGGTCTAAGTCTAAGTCTAAGTCTAAGTCTGAGTCTAAGTCTAAGTCTAAGTCTAAGTCTAAATCTAAGTCTAAGTCTAAGTCTAAGTCTAAGTCTAAGTCTAAGTCTAAGTCTAAGTCTAAGCCTAAGTCTAAGTCTAAGTCTAAGTCTTATTCACGGTGCCGGACAATTGTCAGTGCATCCGATTGACCACTCAGATTCTATTAAAGGGCGCATTGAATCCATAATTGACCCGGTGACTCTCATTTGACTTAAGATAATCCAAGTTCACTAGATTGGCTTCGGAATTATCCATAGATGGCCAAAGAGTTCTATACATGGTCCCATGATCTCAAATAATAAGAGTGCATCTGATGTTCCTTTGAATTTTTGATTAAGGATCCAATGTAACCCATTTGTGTTTTAATGACCCACCTGGGATAAGCCCATCCTTGATGAAACAATCTGTATCTGGAACTGTCATATGTAGTTCAAGTTCGGGAAATCCGCTTAAATTCTTAAAAAAAAAAAATAAATAACTGGTAATTTCAGCCCTTGAAAGGACTTTGACCTAGCTTCTTATGATCAATTGTGTTGTGCGTGTTATTAAGTTTGTACACAATTGACCGAGAACCGGACCTACATGTTTTACCCCGACTCCGAACGGCGATGAACGGAATGTTCCTGTTCTCAAGAAGCTTTACATGGCATTTTGAATACTCTCTGAGGTTTGCCATTGTCTGCAGAGAGGTGGCGGCAGTACAGAAAAATTATTTAAATTCAAATAATTTTCTGTCGCTGCTGAGGTTCGAACCCGGGTCTCCAGGTTCAAGGGTCGGGAATTCTGCTAAAATTCTTACTAACGTTAAAATTGGGAACTCAATTTTTACCCATTAAAATCGACAAAGAAATTTTGGCTTCTGATTCTTTTGCAAAATTGCTAATGAAATAGGAAAAAAGGTTCGTTTCTGAGTAAAATTTTGTCTGGAAAATAGTTGAAATGATTCATATGCGAATGTCAAAAAATAATTTTTTAACTTCACAAAAGCCGATATAAAGTTTTTTGTTGCCCTATGGTGTTTAAATTTAAATGTTTTAATATTTATTTTTTTTTTTTTTATAAGTAATAGCACCGTTATACTATAAAGCATTTATTATAAATCTGCTTTTTAAATATTTTTTGATTTATTTTTCTCTTAACCAGTCGACCATGAAAAGTAATCAGTTAACGTCAGTAGAGCAGGCATCAAATTTTACGCACGAGAAAATTTCTGCAAAGAATTGAAAATTCATTTAAAGAAAATTGCATAAAATACGTTAAAATAAAAAAATAAAAGAAAAAAGAATATATAAAATAAATTAACCGAAAAGTTACAAAAATATTGTTGACGTTGGTCTTTTTTGTTTTTTTTTTTTACCTATTCGCATGCGTCTATTTTTGGATTTTGTAACAATGCTTTGCGGCAAAAATTACACAACCGGCTGATATTATGACAAAAACTTACAACCAAAATTTACATAGTCGGGTGGTTCAATTGTTTTTCTGTTTTTGTACAAAATAGTTTTTGTTTTTGTTGGACAGCGTTAACTGATGGTCGGACTATGGTCGAAAATTTGGCCAAAACTGAATTGCAAATGAATGCTTATGAATAAGCAAGCGGGGAAGTTAAATTTGCTCAGCGCTCAGAGCTCACAAAGCAAGGCCCTACACAAACATACACAACCACATGTAAACACTTACACAAGTGTTTTTAACAATTGACTGATAGATGGTTGGATGAACAGTTTGTAAGCCGCATGCACTGCTGACCATTGGATATTTTTGGACGTTTTAGGAAACATTTCTTTAAAATTCTTATGATCAGCCATACTTGCTGTAGGGTAAAATAGATTCATGAAAAAAAAAACTGGCTTTAATAGTTTCTGATTGAAAACTGTCGACACCAGACTACAACGTTGAGCAAATCAATGGATTTCTTTTTTATGCACAAAATGTTTAACATAGATGCTATGCAAGGGTTGAGAGTAAAATAACATTTTGCTTTGAAAAATGATAATTTTTATCATAAATTCAATGCAATGTGATTATTCTGCGCCTTACGCTTCATTAAATCCTTACACAATGAAAAATAATTCTGAATATTATTCTGTTTTGAATTGATTACGATGCAACAACTGTGGAGTCAACGAAAGTAACTCCAAACAACTCAATGGTTTACTATAGAATTGACACTTATAACATATGTGCCTAGAAAATTTTCTGGATAAGCTCATGTAAGCGTTTGTGTTAAGTTGTAAACCACATTTTTATAAGCATTTTCGATTTTCCTTAATACTATTGCTATATTCCACTGATCCATTGATCAAATTCAAATTCTGTAAAATTTAAACCAAAAATCGGTATTAAGTTTTCAAAAAAGTTTTATTAAGTTTCTAACATTATTCTACCCACTCAAATTTCACAATTACTCACAGAGCAAAATTAAAAATAAAGAATGGTATATATTCCAAATAAATTTTGTATGTTGGCAATAATCCATCAGGTTGTACAACAAATAGTACAAGGGTTGCCCCAGAAGTATTCGTCGTAGTAAAGAAAACACAGAAATTTGGGAAAAAATATTTTTATTTCACTACAGAGTCTCCTTTTAGCGCGCTAACCCTTTTCCAAACGATGTTCAATAGCTTTGATACCTTGTTTAAAGTGACAACCCTCTAGCTCCTCAAAAAAACCATCAACCACAGACTCCACCTCATCATTGTTGGTAAATCTTTTCCCACTGAGCCATTTTTTCAAATTTGGAAACAGAAAATAATCTGAGCTAAATCTAGCGAATAGGAAGCAATTCGATATTAAACTCTTTGATTTTGAACATTGCGAAAATTGAAGTGTGAACTGGTGCATTCTCTTGATGAAACAAAACATTCTTTTTCTCCAAATAAAACGCTGCAATAAGTTCGCATAATACTCTGCGTTGATTGTTATTTCTTTCTTGAAAAAAGCAACGATGACCTTGTCCTCAGACTGTCTTCGCCTTCTTTGGAGTCGATTCTTCCTTTCAATAAATTGTTTTGTTTTCAAGTGATGACCCATGTTTCATCCATGGTTATGAATCGACGCAAAACCCCTGCTTTATTGCTGTGAAACTTCTCCAAACACTCGTTTGAAATATTGTCATGACACTGCTTTTGTTTAATTGTGAGTAATCGCGGTATCCATCTTGTGGACATCTTTCTCTTGTCCACAGGCCGAAAAACAGGTATAAATGCGCGTTTCTCGAAATACCATTTTTCATTGCTGTACACGATTCCGCTTCAACGACTTAATCGATTTCGATGTTTGGGGGCTCGAACAAAATTTAGGGACCCTTCAGAAAGTGTTTTCTTCCAAAAAAATTTATTATCATTATTTTTTAACGTTAAAGCAAAAGAAAAAGAAGGAAAAACAGGGTTTTTTTTCAGAGGGTGGCCACTTTTTTTCAAAAGGGTTTAATTAAAATCGGAAATCTACAAGGCCCCCCAAATTTCATCTAGGTTAACAATTTTTTTGGTTTTTTTGTTTCAGATCACTTGGCAGGGGTGTAGAGTGTACAGCGCACATCAGCTATTGCCGCACACGGCTTTGATCAGCGAGACCTTCAGCCGCCATTTTGAATTATTTTTCATCGAAAAAATTGTATAATGTTCTTGAAATATACATTAATAAATGCCACAAAAGATTTTTTCAAAAAATATTTACGTTCACTCAAAAAAAAAAAATTCCTGCAATTACGTTACGTTTCTACTAGAACCTCCCCTAAAGCTTTGAAGGTACGGTTGGTAAGAGAGAATTACGTTCTGGGCGTGGTTGGATGACAAGTTTTTTACCCCCACCAACTTACTTTGTTGGAGTTATAATAAGCTTGCCACTCCATTTGTAGGATTCGTCATCAGGATAACAGTCGTAATTTTGCCTATCGTAATAAAATTTAACATTGTTGTTTTTCTTTTTTTTCTAATAAGAAAGATCAAGTTTTAAAAAGAGCCAAATCGGGTGAAAACCACCCCTACCTTCCATAGAAAGTGACTATCTTAAAATGGTAAAAACTCTTGAAAATTTTATAAAAATTAATCTTAAACCTTGAAATTTGGCACAAATAGTAATTTTGATTCTAAATATATACTCTACGCTTGAAATTTGTAAAGATCGGACTCCTACCTCTTACGCAAAATGACGTCATCAAAATGGAAAAATCTCTATAAATTCTGCAAAAATTAATCTAAAGACTTAAAATTTTGCACATAATTTTTAATTCGAACTACACACTCAAGTTTCAAATGTACATGTTTCATAGGATGAGAACCATGTCTACCTCCCATACGAAATGACGTCATCAAAATATTATGATCTACAAAATTTCACAAAAATTCATCACTTTTTAATAAAGCGAAATACCAAAACCTTCAAACTTTCCACAAAAAGAAATGTATGTGGGATTTGGCACAGGAGCGACATCCCCACAAAGGGATAAGATAACAAGAAGTGGACATACTTACTAGGGACAACACTGACTGAACGAACGGATGCTAATAATAGACGCGGACAGCTCGAACAAACAAAATGGACGAGTGAACGGACAGTTGCCGACAGATACTCGAGCGAGCGAGTATTAAATTTATTGATTGTTCTCTTTTTTAAAAATAAAATATGTTCTTGAAAAATACACTTATTAACATGCAATAACAATAGAGTTTAGCTACTACAGCTTTTTCGCACATTCTCCTCATTTACGCATTCAAAGTCACAACCCAAAAATCTTTGAAATATTTCAACGATATTGATATTAGTGGCTCAAAATAAGGTTAAAAGGGAGGGGCAACTTTACGGCTCAAAATAAGTTAATGTGAGAAAAATTTGCCCACCAAAATATGGTTGGGCTCAAGGACAACACAAGACATCACGACTAACCATGCAAAAACATAACCATGCAATTACACAATAGTTTTTAATCTACTCTTGAGTTGACCTTTAGACAAGTTAACATCAAAAAAGCCACAATTGTTAACTAATTTACTCATACGGTTTAAAGGAGCAGTTAACATATAATTTGTTCTACTAAATGGCAAGTAAATTAAATTGTTAGCATTTCTACTGCTTCTACGATTAGAATTAAAATTTATAAGAGAAAGAAGTTCTGGAGAATCGAATACACCGGTGATGAGTTGGTGCAAATAGACGATATCTGCAGACTTCCTTCGCTCACTCAATGATTGCATTTTTAAAAGTTTTAAGCGATCCTCATAAGGAGGAAGATTTAAAATGTCAAATCCAAGCCCCTTAGGGCAAACCGAACAAAGCATTTTTGGATTCTCTCTATTCGATCAACATGCACATTGTAACTTGGAGACCAAACTTGACTTGCGTACTCCAAGAGAGGACGCACTATTGCATAATACAACGTTGTAGTCGTAATCATGCTATTAAATTCTTTGGCCCAGCGTTTAATGAATCCAAGCATAGAAGATGCTTTTTTACAAATGTTATCAATATGAATGTTAAAGGAAAGCTTAGAATCCATACATATTCCCAGATCTTTAACGACATCCACACGATATAAAGCAGTATCTTTTATTTTAAAATCAAAAACTAAATTATTCCTTTTTCGCGAAAAGGTCATAGTTTGGCATTTATCTGGATTAAGAAACATATTATTTTTAGAACACCAAACTTCAAAAGATTTAAGATAGGACTGGAGTAGGGCGAATTGTCTTGAGAATTTATTTTTCTGTATATTTTCATATCATCCGCATAAATAAGCAGATGAGAGTTTTTAATGATATGGGTCACATCATTAATGGCTAGAATAAACAGAAGTGGACCTAGGTGACTTCCTTGAGGAACACCAGATAACGCAATAAACTCAGCAGACAAAACCCCTCGGAATCGTATTTGATAAGATCGTTCTGTCAAATACGATTTAATCCAGTTTACAAAATATTGTGGAAATCCAATGGACTTAAGTTTAAATAGAATTAAATTGGATGGTAACTTATCAAAAGCCTTGCTAAAATCAGTGTAGATGCAGTCGACCTGGGGCCTGTTTCTCAAAACTACAAGTTGACAAGCTCACAAGATACAAGTTACAAGTGTATTTTCTACAAGCGCTTGTAAAAACTGTTTCTCAAACATTTTCACAAGTCTTATTGCTTTTCTACACTTGTAGATTTTCCATTTGTTGAAACATGCCACTATTTTTTAAAACTCGAGCATCATGCGTACTTCCAGGCCAATTAGCGTATGAATAATAAAATTGCAAGTCCGGTCCACAAACAACCATGACGTTATTGAGTGGTTTCCATGTCGGTCTACATAAGCTTCTTCGTGTTCGGTAGGAGCATCTATTTTTATGAGAGTTCCATCGATGCATCCGCAGACCATTGGCATTCCTTTTATGGCAAAGAAGCATTCTACGATCACCTGAACATTTTCTGGCCATTTTACGTAAAGTTGGGGTAACGTATTATTCACATCACTTACAACATTCTGGATAGCTCTGCAAACATTGGCTTTGCTAACACCATGCATATCTCCAATTGCATGGTACTGCGCTCCTGTCCCCATCCAATGGAGAGCAATTTGCAATTGTAATTCAACGGACATGGCATTGCTTCTTCCAGTACATCTTTTCAATTGGCGTCCTTATAGGTTGCCAAGATATTCCAGCTTATGTGCTGCCAAGCGAAACCTCTCGTTGAATTCATACGACATCTCAAAATGTCCATAATTTATCCGCGGTCTAATAATCCTTGGTCTTCTGATAACTATGAATTCCTCATCACTACTTGAATCACTTGACCACATTTCTCTGACAGCTTTTATTTTTGGATAAAAATTATTTTTATTTTTGATTATTTATGTTTCTTGTAAATATTTGAAGAGACTTGCGAGACTGTCATAATTTTTGACAGATTGCCACAAGCTACAAGTGTTAAAGTAAGTTTTGAGAAACAGAATTTCATTTTTAATTATTTTTGAGACTTGTAAAAAAGGCAAATAGACTTGTAGCTTGTATTCTGCAAGTATATTTTCGAGAAACAGACGCTTGTTCAATTATTCCGTTCTACAAGTATTTCACTTGTATTATAAGGCTTGTATTTTTTGAGAAACAGGCCCCTGGCAACCAGATTCAATGGTGTTTAAGCAAAAGGTTGTAAAATCGAGTAGATTAGATACCGTAGATCTGCCATTAACAAAACCATGCTGACGAGTTGTTATGACTTCACGGCAGTAAATTTTTACCCGATCATACACGATTCGCTCAAAAAGTTTTGGAATCGATGACAGTTTAGCAATGGGCCTGTAATTAATAACATCATTCCTGCAACCTTTTTTATAAATAGGACTAGTAAATGATTTTTTCCAAAACAGTGGAAAATAACTTTTGTTTATAGATTTATTAAATAACAAAGAGAGTGGTTGACACAAAATTGAACCGCATTGAGTTAACACTGCGGCAGGAATTCCATCAGGTCCAGCGCCAAAGTCTTCATCGATCGAACTAATATATTTTAAAATATCCTCCGAGGTAAAGGATAAAGAGTCCAGTCTGGGTGTAGAATTCATATATTCAAAATACCCCTCATCAGGATTAAAAGAATCCGAACAAAATGACTCTTTAAAAAGATTTGCAAATAAACTACAAATAATGACAGGATCGTCAGTAATTCCATCAACAGTTTTGAATGATGAAGGGAATCCATCGGATTTCTTCTTTGTATTTATGAATCCCCAAAACTTCTTTGGATCAGACAGTATTCTCAGCTTTATATTGTCTAAATATTCATTATATAATGCAGCTGAGCTATTTTCAAATTCCAGAAACAACCGTTTGTAGGTTTCCAGGTCATTTGAGTCTAAACTACAGACATATTTCTTCCATGCCCTATTCCTGTTGTTGCAAAGAGTTTTTAAATCCTTAGTGTACCAAGGGTACGCACAGTTTTTCGCAAATTTGAGGCTATATGGTACGAACTGAGAGAACACTGTAAAGAGCTCCGTATAAAAAAAATGTATGGAATCATCAAGGTTATTTCCATTTAAGTACTCTAAAATAACATTTAGTTTGTTATGAAGTAAATGATTCAACTTCAAAAAGTCAGCCTTTTTAAAATTGAATTCATAAATCTTATCGATTGAATTCGAATTAACTATGCTCTCTCTGTCCGATTTATACCAAATGCTCAATGGTGGATGGTATTCATCAACATAAGTAAGAGCCCTCTTAACAATTACATTGTTGCTGTCTGTAGTTAAGACCAGGTCAAGAAGTCTTTCAAGACTATTATAAATACAACTAACTTGTTGTAAGTCAGAACACATATTGTCCACAAATATATGCTCTTGGCGAGTCTTCGAATTTGATGCACAAAAATATGTATCATCGTCGGAAGAATGCCATTTTAAGTCAGGCAGATTGAAATCGCCCAACAGTTAAATGTCGTCATTAACGTCAAGTAGATTAATTATGTATTCTATGCAATCCGCAAGGCTTGCATAGACTTCTGCACTGCTCTTTGGGGGAACATATGCATTAATAACATATACATTGGAATTACAATGTAACACCTTAACGCATAAAAGTTCGATATAAGAAGAGCAGGGAATATCAATTAAGGAACTGACAAAGGAATTCCTTACAGCTAAAAAGACACCACCACCAACAGCAGAAATATTGTCAGTGTGTCTGTCCCTTCTACAAACTTGAAAACTACTGTCAAACAGTTCCAAGTCAATAATGCTTCCGTTCAGCCATGTTTCTGTTAACGCGATTATATCCTCATAGAAATTCTGAGACGCCAAAAATATGTCGCGTGTTTTAGAACGTAATCCCCTTACATTTTGATAGTAAAGGGATAATCTATTTAGTTTTTTTGTGTCTGATAGGCGATTTTATTCGTCCTTCTAGACTTATTTTTAGGCGTAAACTCAGAAACGAGGATATTATCGGCCCACATTTTAGAGTTAAGAACAGATGCAAACTCTTCAGCTGCAACCGTTAGAATAAAGGAGGCGTGGGAGGGTTTATTACCAATTTTTTTGCATGAACAGAATGCATTTTGACTACATAAAATATTTTGTTTGACAAACGTCAATACATTTTCACTTGTTGTGTCGGGCTGAAGACGTGAAATGAATAAGAGTTTTCGCCTCGACACTGCCCTTAAATTAATTATTGGGTTATTGGGCTCAGTTGAAATCAAATTAGGACTATTAGCCAATGGAGGAGTATAAGATGGAGGTGAAGACATATTTAAACTATTGTTTACAGAAGGCATAGCTGAGGGCTGCTTAGCCTGAGGAGGGTTTGAGGACGTCTTACGACGCTTATTATTTTTATTTTTATTCTTCCTCTTCTTTTTTTAAATTCTCCGGTCTTCTTCAGACTTAATGTTTGTTTGCGTCCCGGAAGAGATTGTCTGAGACAAAGAAGGCGAAATTTCTTCCGGTGAAGAACATTCATCATAGACGCTGATACTGGGTGCGGCACTAACTTCGCTAAAAAATATAACAATTTCCCTAAAATTGTTATTTAGCAAGTTAAGACTTTCACCAAAAAGCTTAATTTTAGAATAAAGCTCATCTGAAGAAAGGGCCCTGCACGAGGCACAGTACCAGCGAAGACCTGATCGGACAGACATTAAATCGTCTAAATACGATTTAGAAATACCCGCACATCTCGCATGAAACATTCGCTCACATGGGCCAGAACAACTGAACATTGGGTTCAGAATATTCTGGCTTTTGCATAGCTCGTTCAACGAACAAGCTGCGATATTTTCTGAAGAAAAATAATCCATAATCAGAAATGAGCAAGTTCGAAATGTGCTTTAAAGGTTAAGTTTGTTATGTATAAACACAATGCAGTGAGCACACCGTTAAAAAACAACAACACTCACTACGTTAGAAATAAACAAGCCACGCACAAAGAGGAATGAGAAACACAACAAGCAAGCAAGCATGCAATCTAAACAAAAAAAAAATTATGTGGAAACAAGAAATCGTTGTTGTTAAATATTAAATATTGAATTGAGTTAAAAACTTATCTTAATACACAACATATATTAATAATTAAATTTTAAAATTACCACAAAACAAAACAGCGTATTTTTTTTTTAGTTTAACTATTAACACCGTATTTACCAACAAACAAAAACAAGGTAAAAATTGTACACAGTAACACAGAAACACTTCCGACACCGACTAAAAGACGAAATCAACTGAAACTTAAAATAAATTAACCTAATAAACTTATTAAATAAAGTGATTGAAATAATAATAACTTAATAAAAATAATGTTTTACTCTACATGTACACTAAGGGAAAAAAATATTAAATTTATCCAAAAACTTTTTTAATTTATCCAAAAAGCGAGTCATTTTTGCACCAATAACGCATTTGAATAAATCGACTGCGTAAATATTTAAAATTTATTTGAATACTTTTTTAATTTAATTAAATATTTAAATATTTAAACAGAATTAATAAAAAATATATTAAAATTATGCACGAATTTTTTTAAAATATCTTTCAAATATTTACTATTTGAAAATAAACTATCGCATTTAAAGAAAATTTATATAAAAATATTGAATTTAAAAAACAACATGTTTAAATTGAATATGATATTAATGGTTTATAGTATTATTTTCTTCATATTGCGTCCATCAAATGGCATTTGCCTGTATTATTTATTCTCGCTTCACTTTTTTGTTCTCTAATTTATACTATTTTTGACAGTTGGTGCAATATTAGGGCACCAAATGTCAAAAATAGTATAAACTAGAGCAGCGATTGCCATCGCCTAACTCTTTCCACTCTTTCCACTCTATTACAACAACTTCAATATTTCTATGATTGTTGTAATTCGCCGAATCGTTCACAGGCGCAGCTGCGCCGCAACCATACACCGTGTTTGTTGTTGTTTTTTCTTGTCGTTGTTGGTATATATAGCGCATGCGATCGCGTACAACTCTTGCTACGCTGAAGGTTTCTTGTTGGTAATTTTGCGTATGGTTTCGTCACCTACTGCTTTTTGTTTGTGTTTTTTTTTTGTTACTAATTCCTTATTGTACTACGCATCCAGAGCTGCCAGGTGGCGGGATTTTTCCCCTTTTTCGGGATTTTTCGTACAAAACGGGGAGGCGGGGAAAACATTGATAAAAACGGGGAAAATTCAAAATAAAATAGCGAGTGAAAAAATATATCGGTTATTAGAAAAACCAACTACAATTTTGTTGCCAAACATGGCTGCACTGCTGCTGCCCTACAAGGTTGACGGTGTGAACACCGCTAAAACTAACACATCACATCTCTATTCAATATAACACATCTCTATTACATTAAATTTGAAAATTATTATATCTCCACGTGTTGAACGCCAGAAGAGGCTATTTACTGCAAAAACAAGAAAAATAAAAGCTCAATACGAATAAATTATACGAATAAGAGTCTTTTATTTTAAGTTGCTTAGTTGTGAAGACAACAAATTTCTTATTTTAATTACATCCATTTATTGTTTTTTACAAAGTGTCATATATGGATATAATAGATCTAACTTTGAAGACTTTTGTTGATTGTTTCATGCGAAAGGAATACATTAATGTATTCCATGGTTCCATGACCATGTAGTCATAATAGTATTTTTGGTGTAGACTTAAACGATTTCGATACTTTTTTGAGGAGCTATGTATATAAAGGGCCACTCATAGATAGTAAAAATTAAAAATAAAACTTTAAGCTTAAAAATATTTTCACACGTTATTTCGGATCAATCCGAGTGGAATGATTTCGACCAAGAATGAAGATCGTTAAGAAGTATAAATTTTTCAAATATATCATCAGAAATTATTCAGGAATTCTGGAAAGAAGTTATATTTTTCATTGATTCAGATATTTAAAAGAAAAAAAAAATAGTGTCGTTTATTTTTTATTTTCCTTATAGGGGGCAAGTGCTGAAACTGCTTTTTTAGCTATTAATTTAAATAAAACAAAAATAAGGAACTTTCTTGACAATACCTCTCAATGCAGAACTCTCCGCAGTAAATCTTTAATGAAATATAAAAATTGCTTTGCATTTGAAATAAATTCAGAATTTTTAACTTTTTATAATAGAAATAATACACATATGTACTCTTGTTTACTTGGTTTGATATTATGTATAATAATATGTATATTTCAAATAATTTCTAACAATTCTTTATAATCTCAAAAACGTAACGTTCGAGTCAAAATACAATATCGCTTAAAATTTTCATTTTTATTTTTATTTTTCTTATATATACGTACGTTTTTCCTGTTTGTATTTATTTTAGTTTGAGCAAAGTCAATTAATGAACTTATTATTTCTTTAAATTGCTATTTATTAAACAATTAAAAAACCGGGGAAAAAAACGGGGAAACTCGAAGTTAAAAACGGGGAAAAAAATTCATTTGTATGCAAAAATAGGGATTTTTTTTGGATAAAACCTGGCAGCACTGTACGCATCTAACGATTTGTTGATGTTGTTGGTTTTTTGTTTTAATTGTTGTTGCACTCTTCAAAAATCACTCTTTGGCAATCCCTGAACTAGAGGGAGAAAAAATAAATTTACAAAATACATACAGATAGAAGCAAAATATGTAGGTAAATGACAACCGGTGCAAGATATTTCAGAGAAAATATCAAGTTGTCACTCCACCCTACATAATTTAATTTCTTTGCCAAACATGCATAATATATTGCTCATGCAACAATAACTAAATGAGAACTGTAAGAACTGCAAATGCAAGAAATAAACTCAGGAACAAAGTGCGATGCTGTTGCTGCTTGTCGGAGTATGTGTGTAAGTGTGCGATGCTGTTGCTGCTTGCTTGTATGAAATATGTGTGTACGTGTGTGGTATAAATAAAATTCAAATACGGGAAAAAAACGAGTTGTAAGGAAAATATTTGATTTATCCACGTAAATATTTAAATAAAATTGATACTCAGGCGTGGATAATGTTAATATGCATTATTTCCCTTAGTGTATGGACTTGATATTTAAAAAAAAATGTTTGATATTTAAAACGAACAATGAGTTTGAAAATTGGATAAATTTTATGAAAACAATGCCCATACAAGCCTACAAGCCTAACAATGCCTACCCTCCATCAAATAAATAATAAAACCCAACTAGGGATATTATTTAGACGAATGTCGGTTAAACAGACCGAATTATTTATGGTTACGTCTTAACATTTCCTACATAGGAGGCATTATCCTTGTAATATTTGTATGGAAAAAGCTTAAGTTATTGGTATGGTGGTGGGCTAGTTAAATCCCACACGACTTTGAGAGCCTTAAAAAAACAAATAAAAAGAAATCCGTGTTGTTGAGATAAGTATGGAATGAATTATTTAAAGAAAAATATAAGTTCTGTGGTATGATTTACCCCACCCTGCTTACATTAAAAGCAGCATAAAATATACATAAAAAAAAAAACAAATAATCACAGACAACTTCCCTCTGAATGACAAATATTTTACATTGAGCGTAGCAGCCAACGAAACGTTTCAAATTGTCCCAACACGCGTTGGAGTTTCATTTATTTTTAATGTCATCATAAATACTGTGCTCGAAAAAATCGCACTTTTAATGCAGTCGAGCAAATCTGGGCCACTCCAAGGATTAAACCGACCCAAAAAAATAAATCAAAAAATTAAAGAACTTGCTCGTCTTCATTATTTTAAATAAATCATCAGCTGGTGAAGGGAGATGCGTGTGAATAGCGCGTGTCAACACCGGATCCAATACAAATGGTCTGCATTTAATCCTCTTTACTTAGCAGAGCACGACTTTGAAGACATCGACAGCACGATATATTCCAATTCATCTGCAGATCACTGCTTCCGGCTGCTGCAAACTAGTGCGCCGCCTGGTGACTGATGAATCAAATTGATTGCAAGTTAAAAACTGATGTTGTACATGACTTGACCTCGAGAAGCATTTAAATATGTATACATCAGAGACAAATAGAAATTCGGTTTTATAAATAATGAACTAAGTATATGTAGTAGTTAGCGTTCTCACAGAACAACAGGAAGTCGACGAAGCCACAAGAAGAAATATGTACGTTTGTTAAAAGCAAACATATTTTATTGCATTAGATAAAAAACGAAAATAATTTTTGGCACGTTCTATTTTGTGGTTAGATTTATCTGTTTTTTGTGGCTGTAAAACAACAAAAAAGTTAGAAATAAGAAGATGGTCAGACTAGGCCCAGCCAAAAAGGATTGAAACGCAGGATGTTTTTCTTGAATTCTCTTGGCTATTCTTTTGCTTCGGACTTCATTTTGTGGTTTATTTCAAATGATATTTATTCTTGACTTT
The DNA here is from genome assembly GCA_943735915.1 of Pherbina coryleti. Classification (NCBI taxonomy): domain Eukaryota; kingdom Metazoa; phylum Arthropoda; class Insecta; order Diptera; family Sciomyzidae; genus Pherbina; species Pherbina coryleti. Next base: position 64,095,622 of record OX030950.1, read on the forward strand.
TTTTACCCCCTATTTATTTAAGCTTTTCTTAATAAAACAAGCTCGTCGTTGTTGTTGTTGTTGTTGTTTTTTCTGTATTCAATCTGAAGTTATTCTGGGTTAACATATGTATGGCTTGTATGTGAAATAAATTAAATGGAAATCATTCTGGCATTTGATAAATGATACTTTGATGAAGTGTAGATTTCATGATGTTTTTGTTTTTGTTATTTTTTCGGTTTTTTTCTTTTAGTTTTTTGCCATAAATACCTCCGTTTACATGAAGAAAATTTTGTTTTATTGATGAGAGTGCTTTCAGCATATTTTCGTTACAAGACATTTAAGCAGAATAAATAAATAAGGTGATTCATGTCACTTCGTTGGTGTGCGCAGATCGTATTCTTCGTATATTAAATCGAAATGAGAGAACTGTTATGAACTTCCGTACATTTTTGAAAACTTAAATTGTTTATATTCTGTATGATAACATAGAGCGTTCAGATAGCACAAAGCGTTTATTTTAGCTGAGCGCCAACAAAAGAGCTTTTAAAAATGATTTCGGCAAAAAAGCATTTTATTTCTCAATATAGTCTCCTTTTAGATCGTTACATTTAGACCAGCTTTTTTACACAATTTTTTTTCTTTCCAAATAATAGGTTTTATCCAAGAATGATAGAAACAAAATTACGCGTTCCGCAGTCCCGTTATCTAATGCTCTCTTTCTCAATTGAGTGCATGACGTCACACAGTACTTTTGCTTGACAAAACCGTATGCAAAAGTGCGATCGCTTAGGCAAATTGACGAAATTGAAAATAAATTCTTTCGGAAAATTAAAGTAAAGATATCCACTCTTCTGTATAAAAATATGAATATTTTCGTATATGAAAAATATGAATTTTTTAAACTTTCAAGATTTTTATCTCCTAAACCATTCGAGACCGACAAGATTTTATTGCACTAATAGGCTTAGAAGGTCCATATCTATATTATAAAATAAGAAAAAAAAAATATTTAAGCATTGGCCCCAAAGTAAAATTATTCCAAAGTCTGACAATATAGCTTGTGACGTCATGCTCTCTCTCTCTCTCAGTTGCGGAACGCATAATCTTGTTTCTATCATTCTTGGATTTTATCCAGGTCCTCAAAATAGGCGTTCGTTTCAGTGATGATCTCTTCATTCGACACAAATCTCTTACTGCCAGCGATTTTTTTTTGGTTTGGTAATAGGTGGCGTCGGTGGCGTAGTTGGTTACAGTGCGTGGCCGCTATGTCAACGAACTTGGAGACCCAGGTTCGAACCCCAGCAGCGACAGAAAATTATTTAAATTAAAATAATTTTTCTATACGGCCACCACCTCTCTGCAGACAATGGCAAACCTCAGAGAGTATTCAAAATGCCATGTAAAGCTTCTTGATAACAAGAACATTCCGTTCATCGCCGTTCGGAGTCCGCGTTGAACATGTAGGTCCGGTTCTCGGTCAATTGTGTACAAACTTAATAACACGCACAACACAATTGATCATAAGAAGCTAGGTCAAAGTCCTTTTAAGGGCTGAAATGGCCAGTTATTTATTTTTTTTTTTTTTTAAACTATTGCTACACTGAAAAAAATGATATTAAAACATAACACAAATCCGAAAATATAAAGTATTTTATTAGTAGGGGTATTATATACCCAGAACTTTTTTTCCTTTTTTTATTGCTTATATTTTCTTAAAGATTTAAGTTTCAAGAATATATGGTTAAAATTTCAAGTCGATATCTCAAAAAATAACAAAGTTATAGGCAAGTGAGTGTACCGCCACGCGCCGTGCTGGCCCTTATTTTCAAACGCGTTTTTCTCGAAAATATGTTTTCAAAGTAGGTGACCTAGATTTCTTGAAACTCAGTAAACCGATCGTTTTGATTTTTTTGCAGGATTATTTTATTCATAATAATCTCGTACTTCTCATAGGATTTTGTTTTCGTAGCTTCGTTCATTAGTTATAGGCAAAATAATAACGAATTTTTGGTCGAAAATCGTTACTTTCGGAAGTCCGCCATTTTGTGAAAAATCAATATTTTCAAAGTCGGCTATGAGAAGTGCGATTTTTAAGTATCTGGTTTTATAATATTTTTCGTTTTTTGTTTCAGATGAATTTAGAAGGAGCCATCTTCGTCACCGCTTTTCACCTTTTTTTTCACAGCGCTCTATAAAAAAGGCTGTATCTACCTTAATATTAAATTTTTTAAAATAAAAAAATCTAAACATACTCTTGAATGTGTATATTTTAAGGTATAAAACCCTCATTCAAAAATATCCCTTCAGTGTCCTTAATAAAATTCACAAACATGACCCTTTTTTCGGTCTCTGGATATATAACCCCCCTTAAATATATAAAAACAATTTACTGTATAAAGACATGAAATTTAAATAAGAAATAAAATTTAAGAACTTGACATAATTTTGTTGAAGAAATTCATCGACATGTATATAATGTCCTAATAATTTTAACATTTTTGGGGATATTTTTTTTTTTCAATTCTCAGAGTTCTGACATGCCTTGAATTCTTGGGTCTGATTATGCGGCCAATGTATTGAACAGATACTTGGACTCCCTTACCCTCATTTTGAAAGTCGACCTAAAGTTCTAAACATACCTAAAAATAGCGTTTTAGAAAAACTGAGTCACATAAAAATAAAAAAAAAAAATTCAAACACCTTTTTAGGATTTGTTGATAGCATAGAGACCGCTCATTACAAATATGAAAAGAAGGTATTTTTGAGAAGTATGTTGCACGAATATTTGAACTTAAATTTGATTTTAAAAAAAAAAAAAAGTTGGCCTTATCATGGATACACCCATAGTTATTCTTGTCCTTATTTTTGTCCCTATCTTTTCCTTTGCTCCGAACATTATCCTCATTCTTCCGTTATTTTTTTATTTCTGCAAATAATTTTCCTACTTCATGTCCAAACTCTTGTTTTAATCCATGACCATGTTGTTGTTGCTTTTGTTGTTATTTTTGTTGTTGCTTTTGCTTTTGATTTTTATTTTGCTTTTGCTTCTCCACTGGCTCTGGATTGCATCTGCATGCAATTAATCCAGCGAAAATTATGCATATACGTTACATTAGGCGATTCCCTGAGGGGCCTCATGACACCGTCCATTTTTTTATTTTTATCATGTGCCCGAAGACCTCACCTTCATTTTCGTTCCTTAAAATTCATCATTACGCCAGTAGTCACAGCGTTAAAATTCTATGCAATGTTTTTTCAAGTTGTAGCATTTTTACTGCATGTTGTAGCATTTTTACTGCATTATGTGGTTGCCACCCTGAAATCATGACGATCAGAATTTTTTTTTATATCTTTATTGTGAGGCGTCATCTAAGCTGTCGTAAAACAAGATTTACCGTACCACGTCTCCTGGGCGAGTAATAATTCCATGCAACGATATTAAATTTCTGTTACATAAGCTGCTATCTTCACAACCTGATGACGTCAGAATTTTGTTTTTTTATTGGTCTCCTAAGGCCAAGTATAAATCCTTCATTTTATTTTTTAAACATTTATCGTAGCTTATATACTCAGCAAGTAAAAATTCAATGCTAAATGCCGTTAAATGAATGCTGCATTATCGATCTTTGAGCGGCTCTCACTGCGTCCCCATGACATCAGAAATTTTTTGTCAAATTTTGTCGTCAGAGCTTAGAGCAGGCCTTTATTGGCGTAACATATTTTTAATCCTAACGCTTGTACTCAGCGAGTATTAATTTCATGTAACACATTTTTAGTTGCGTTGCTTAAGCATTCCGATGACGTTTTGAATTTTTGTTTTGTTTTTATAATAAAGTTAAAGAATTAACTTTTACGGTCTTACTATTATTTTAATCATAGCTCTTATACTAAGCGAGTAACAATTCATTGCAACGCGGATGCATTGTGAAGAAATGCCTTTTTCAAATTTTTTGGAAAGCGTCCGGTACAACGTAATCTCGTCATGTCAAAACATTTTATCTAATGGAAAGAGGTACTTGTATCATATCATTAAATTTGATCTGCAAGCTCCTTTTTATTCTACCTTAGTCCTATATTAGAAAAATTACCTTTGATTTTTGTGGCGACCGTGGCGTAGTTGGTTAAAGTGCGTGGCCGCTATGTCAACGAACTTTGGAGACCCAGGTTCGAACCCCAGCAGCGACAGAAAATTATTTTGAATTAAAATAATTTTTCTGTACTGCCGCCACCTCTCTGCAGGCAATGGCAAACCTCAGAGAGTAATCAAATGCCATGTAAAGCTTCTTGAGAATAAAAACATTACGTTCATCGCCGTTCGGAGTCGGCGTTAAACATGTAGGTCCCTTTCTCGATCAATTGTGTACAAACTTAATAACACGCACAACACAATTGATCATAAGAAGCTAGGTCAAAGTCCTTTCAAGGGCTGAAATGGCCAGTTATTTATTTATTTATATTTATTTATTTTACCTTTGATTTTACTGAAGAGATTTAAAATAATTGACGACTTTTAATTAAAGTGCTTCTGAAACTATCATAATTATCAGATTCAAGCCAACAATAGGTTAGGTTAGGTTAAGAGGGAAGGGCAACCCGACATTGCCTACACGGGCGCCTATTGGCCCATTGTGGTTCCCTATGTCTGTGGACCTACTGTGGCAAAACCAAATAAAATCTTAGGCACTGGAGCAAGGTTGCTTGAACCAACCGGTGCTCCGTATAAATCTGAAAAGATCCATCAGTGGTACGTCCACGAGCTTGCAGTTCTGCGTTCACTCTGCTTCCCATGTGGTGAAGTCGGCGTTGTTTGAGATTGGGACACTCGCAAAGTAGATGCTTGATGGTTTCTGTTTCCTCGACATCTGCACAGCTTCTGCAGAAGTCTGCGTGCGGAATTCCTAGTCGCGAGGCCATTGTGCCTATACAACAATGCCCCATGAGCACCCCTATTAAGATGCGAGTTTCATTTTTACTCATTGAAAGTAGGGATTGGGTCCTTTTTTCGCAGAGTTTAGGCCAGAGATGGCGAGAGATAACACAGTCGTATATATTTGACCAAGAGTTCTTTGTGTTATTTCTGGCTTTATCATTTATTTTCTTCTTGAATTCTCCGATTGGAGCCATGATCGACCCAATCCCAGAACTTCTTTCCAGTTCAGAGCCCTCCCTAGCCAATCTGTCTGCTATTTCGTTTCCCTCTGTCACGATGACCGGGGAACCAGCAGATATTGATCTTGTGGGGAGGACTGATTCTGATGAGAGGATGCCGGCAGCTCAGTACAGATTTCGATTTAGTTATTTCGCTGCGGAGTGCTTTTATCGCAGCCTGGCTGTCCACAAAGATTGTAGTCCTTGATGAATTGATGTTCTTTGATTGGATTGTCGTAGCTGCTTTCTCGAGCCAAAAATTTCTGTTTAAAGACACTACAGTAATCTGGAAGTCTGTACGACAGGGATATTTGTAGTGTATTACAGTAGACTCCGGCTCCCGTGCCATTTTCCATTTTGGATCCATCAGTGAAGATCTGGATATCGTGTTCACTAAAAGGGTGGTTCGAATCCCATTCTTCTCTTTTTGGAAAGGAGAATGACATGTTCTGCCGAAAACCTATTTCCGGGGTGATGTAATCGGAGGTGGTGGCGAGATCCTCAGGACTATACTTTGTGAGTATAGAGGCGTGTCCATGCGTCCAGTGCCTCCAAAGTTTAGCTACCTTAAGTCGAAACGCCGCTTTGGTTGCAGTGGTCTTCATAAACTCGTCCAGGGGGTGGAGGTTCAATATGACCTCCAGGCCTGCCTGAGGCGTTGATCGTTGTAAAGTAAGCCAACAATATTTCAATCCATGATTGTTTGCTAGTAGAGATACCGTGCGTTTAGATTCCTTATTTTTAGCTCGTAAAATTTTTTTTAACAAAAAATTGCAACAAGTTGAAGTTGAACGAAGAATTTAGCAGAATTAAGCTCCAGCTAGGCTAATTTCGGAATCCGGTTTCAGGTCTCAATTCGGTAAATAAATCCTTAATATTTGTTAATTGAGGCATGACAATGAATGCTTCAATTAAGAGAACAAAGTCGAAGATTAAAACATGTAACCGCTTTAGCCTTTTTTCAACAGCTGTACCAGTTTCAATTCTTACCCACGCCTAACTTACACCCAGTCAAAACAAAACAAAAAAAAAAAAATATAAAAACAATAGGCAACATTTCATGCTGGTACCGAAAAAGAAAAAATAAAAATATTTTTACAAACACGAGTACCGTAAGCGATGCCCATTCCGGAAGTCCACAGTTAATTCTACAACTTCTCGTATTTTCGTGCGAATGAACAATGAAACTTAATATGGCAGCAGCTGTTGCTGATGCCATACCTTTTTAATTTTTTTTGTTGTTTTTTTTCCATTTTACCACTGCTGCTGTAAAGCGCCAACACCATCGTTGACGCGCGTCAACCCAAATAGCGCCAACTATCAACACCCACCAACACAAACGCACACAATTTGAATTCAATAAAATCTGAAAAAGGTTGGGAAAATATTTAAGTAGCCTCGAGAAAAGGTAGTGGCGAGACCTAAAAACTCAGTTCTCCATTGTTGGCAAAATTAATGTTTTGACTATTGTTGTTTTTGTGCCATTGTTGTTGTTGTTGTTGTTGTTGTTGTTGTTGTTGTTGTTGTTGTTGTTGTTGTTGTTATCACTAACTGTCCTGTCAACTTAGCACAAGAACAACAAAACCAAACACACGCTGTGGCATCTATTTTTTGTTGTTTTTTTAAATTGTTTTTTTTTTGTGTTTTTTTTTTCATCCGGAGTGACCATTATGGGTGCCACAACTGAAACTGGACAGCAGCAACAATACCAACAGTAGTAGTAGTAGCAGCAGCGGCATCAATTTGACAGCGACAAAAAACATTCACCTTTTTGCCAAAGCTGCTCGACCTCGCCATTGCCCCTCTCAATCCTCGAGGACTTGACTTATTGCCTGACTTGCTTCGCAGTTGTGCACCGTGGGAGTTTTGTTTTTGATTTTTTTTTTTTTAACACATGTAGAGCTTTGCTTTATCTTCTTCTGCTTCTTGTTCGTCTTATTATTTAGCTAGGATTCCTTGATTTTTAACCTTTAAGTTTAGATATTGTTTTTCATATTGCTTTCTATTGGGGGTTATGTTGTTTGTCAACACTATTTTTTGTTTTTTTTTGTGATTTTGTTGGTATTTCTTCTTCTTCATTTTGGGTACACAAACACTTTACGTGCTGCAGATGCTTCAGTGAAATTGTTATTGTTGTCAGAATGGTCATTTTTTATATAGTTTTTTTATTTTTATTATTTTTTTGTGGTGGTTTTTTATTTCTTTCTTTTATATTCTTTATTACAGTCGCTGTTGTTGTTCTTGTTGTTGTTGCGCCCGATTCCTTGTGCTGGAAAACGTCAGCAATTCAACGAAATCGCTTTTAATGTGCTTGAATAAATATTTTAATAAAGAAAATGGTCTATTTTACTTTACACTTCATCCCTCGCCCACAAAAACCTCAACAAGTATTTTCTTTTTTTTTTTTCTAATTTTCTAGATTTCTAAAAATGCTCACACATGGCAGCCATATTTGTTTTATCTTGAGCAACAATACACAGAATTCAGTCAGTTGTCGTTATTGTTGTTGTTGTTGTTATTGCTCTCTTAAAATAATTTGTATCCCTCAGTTGAGGTGTCTTTTTATGCTTGACTGTTTGTGTAAATAAAGGCAACACCACGCCCACGCCCCTTAATAAATACATGCAATCAATGTTAGGGTGAAGAGTTTTTTGTTTGCATTGGCAACTCTAGCATAGAAACTGTCAATGGCATAGTAATAAAGGTGATATACCTAAAAGATAACACACCCATAAGATAAAGACTAAAAAAACTTCGTCGGGAAATTTAAAAATATATTAAAGATTTTTATGGGTGTGCAGTCAAAAAATGGTCGCATATAAAAATTTACAAATAAATTGACGAATTACAAGTGTTCAGCAGAATCTCATAAAAAATGCATAAAAATTGTTATGTGCGTGCATCTTTTTTATAAAAAATAGAAGTTTTTAATTTTTAATTTTTAATTTTTACTTTTTCCTTTTTATTTTTTACTTTTTACTTTTTACTTTTTACTTTTTACTTTTTACTTTTTACTTTTTACTTTTTACTTTTTACTTTTTACTTTTTACTTTTAACTTTTTACTTTTTACTTTTTACTTTTTACTTTTTACTTTTTACTTTTTACTTTTTACTTTTTACTTTTTACTTTTTACTTTTTACTTTTTTCTTTTTACTTTTTACTTTTTACTTTTTACTTTTTACTTTTTACTTTTTACTTTTTACTTTTTACTTTTTACTTTTTACTTTTTACTTTTTACTTTTTACTTTTTTCTTTTTACTTTTTACTTTTTACTTTTTACTTTTTACTTTTTACTTTTTACAAATGTAAAAAGTCAGTAAAAAATGGTCGCATATAAAAATTTACAAATAAATTGACGAATTACAAGTGTTCAGCAGAATCTCATAAAAAATGCATAAAAATTGTTATGTGCGTGCATCTTTTTTAAAAACAACAGACGTTTTTTACTTTTTACTTTTTACTTTTTACTTTTTACTTTTACTTTTTACTTTTTACATTTTACATTTTACTTTTTACTTTTTACTTTTTACTTTTTACTTTTTACTTTTTACTTTTTACTTTTTACTTTTTACTTTTTACTTTTTACTTTTTACTTTTTACTTTTTACTTTTTACTTTTTACTTTTTACTTTTTACTTTTTACTTTTTACTTTTTACTTTTTACTTTTTACTTTTTACTTTTTACTTTTTACTTTTTACTTTTTACTTGTTACTTTTTACTTTTTACTTTTTACTTTTTACTTTTAATATAATACTTTTGAGTGTCTGCTCTTACCGTTGTTGACCTTTGACACATAAAAAAAATAAATAACTGGCCATTTCAGCCCTTGAAAGGACTTTGACCTAGCTTCTTATGATCAATTGTGTTGTGCGTGTTATTAAGTTTGTACACAATTGACCGAGAAATGGACCTACATGCTTAACGCCGACTCCGAACGGCGATGAACGGAATGTTCTTATTCTCAAGAAGCTTTACATGGCATTTTGATTACTCTCTGAGGTTTGCCATTGTCTGCAGAGAGGTGGCGGCCGTACAGAAAAATTATTTTAATTCAAATAATTTTCTGTCGCTGCTGGGGTTCGAACCTGGGTCTCCAAAGTTCTTTGACATAGCGGCCACGCACTTTAACCAACTACGCCACGGACGCCACCTTTGACACATGCCTTTTGATATATACTCACATTTACAGACATTAACTGGCTTTTTCTTGACATAATTTTAACCTTTGGTTATGCAGCCGATAAAATATTCGGCTTAGGAGAAACTTGACCACATTCTTGTTAAGTAGCTACGCGTTAGTCAGTGGTTAATATCGATAAATTAGTTTAAACATGTTAATGATCGTTTAAATAGATCACATACATTTACATCAAAACATGCTACTTTTAGATTTCATTAATTTAAATAATTAAGTAAAATCTTTATTTTAATGTTTTATACATAAGTTTATTGTCTTAAAGTTATTTATAATTTGTTTATTTTTATATTGTATAATATATTTATTTAGTTTATAAAGTTAACATTTTATAATTCTTGTTTTAAACATTACGATTTAATTATTGCTCTTTACATTAAAACATTTTTCTAACTCCAACATGACGATGACAAGTGAACCGGTTTGTATACAAAACGAGATTAACCATTAAGTTAAAAGGTAAAACATATTCGAGCGTCTAAGCAATGAGACGAAATCTTCAGAGATTAATGTTAATGTTAATATTAATGTTAATGTTAAATATAATAAACGAGAGCGTAATGAGCAAATATGAGCGTAAAGAGCAAACATAACTCGCCCACCGCAAATTGGAATCGCGTCTCTGCGATTCACAAGTTAAAACAAGTTAAACAGGTTTATCATTAACATGAAAAAAAAACATTCAATATACAATATAATGTCTTATATCGAAGCCATAATAGCAATATTATGAAGTGAATTTTTTTTTTTCATTTTAGGCTTTACAATGATTTTTCTTGTTTTCTTTTCTTTTAAATACAAAATATACAGTGTAACAAATGTAAAATATAATACAAGGAGTTTTTTTTTTCTATTTTTACATTCAAATATATAAATACATATATAACTTAAATACGAAATACAAAATACATATATTAAAACAATTATGGTACAAGCATTTAAACATTTTTATGTGGTCTCTTGATTTGAGCTATGTCAACTTTATTTGGAAAACTATTAGGTAATTTTATGAACCTTTTCGCAATTTGCTTCTAGTTGCAAGAGGGTTTTTAATATAAACTTTGTCGTTGTCAAAATTCGGAACATTTTCTCTTTTTGCATTTATTTTATCTATAGCTTGTTTTTTCTTTTGGTAAGCATAATTTTTAATTTTTTGAAAATCAATGTTGTTTTTATTGATAAAATCTATTGGTTTTACATTAGTTGAACTATGTACAGAATTGTTATAAAAACCAATTGCTTTAATCATAATTTCCTCTATTTCCAAAGAGTTGTCAGTATTTTTTAAAATACGGATATGTTCCAAAAGTGTGGAATGCAACCTCTCAACGTCTGCATTACCAGTATGGCTGTTCGGGGTAGTGAAATGGGGAATTATATTATTTTCACGGCAGAATAATCTTATAAGAGAGTTATTAAATTCGTTGTCCATTATCAATTTCATCGGTTTTCCTAGCCAAGCTAATCTTTCCTGGAGTTTGATTTTAATTGTGATCATATTTCTATCAGGCAGTTTATGTACGGAAGCTAGTTTAGTAAATTTATCAATTGTCGTTAAAAAACAAGTGCGGAAACAATGGAATACGTCGGCGTGTACTATTTCATTAGGACTACTGGGAGTTTCAGTGTAATTAAAAAGTTTTTTCAATGGTTTCCTTGCGTATTTGTTCTCATTGCACACATCACATTTATTGATAAATCTATTGATAACTTTTTTAAGATTTGGATAAAAATACTCTAATTTAAGTTGCTCGTAATTTTCTAACACACCCCTATGATTACCTTCTGTATGAATTTTTTCCACTACCTCTAAAATGTCTTCCTCTGTCATGTCTAATGCTTTAAAACTGCATTTAGTAAATTTGATTTTACTATCGTTTGAAAATAAACTTATCAATTTTTCTTGCACAATATTGTATAAGTTATCAGGTAATTCTGAATGAATCCCTGTTGTGCCCTTTTTTATATATTTTCTAAATAGATCTGTCAGGTAAGTGCCTTTTTCTAAGTCGAATTTATTAATATAGACAATCCGGTATTTATTATATAATATTTCGCTTTCAGTGGTTTTGTTTTTCACCAGTCGAATTTGAGTAGTATATTTGTTCACTATTGACTCAGAAATAAGGAAATGATCATTTAGATTTTCACATGCTGAATGCACCGTTTCTAAAGAATTTTCAAATAGAGACTTAATGTCTAAATTTTCTTCTTTATCTAATACATCATTATCTTTTTGTCGGCTTAGAAAGTCAGCGACCTTGTTTTCCCTACCTTTAATATATTCGACTTCAAACTCGTATTCACTTAGCAAGGTTTTCCACCTTAAAATACGTGCGCTTGGATCCTTCATAGAATATAACCATTTTAAAGGTTGGTGATCCGTTTGAACAACAAATGAACGTCCGAATAAATAAGGTCTGAAATGCCTTACCGCCCACACTATTGCTAGTAACTCTTTTTCCAACGTGTGGTAGCGTTTTTCAGATCCATTCAATGTGCGACTAGCAAAAAAAATTGGCTTGTTATTTTGGCTAAGCACAGCGCCTATCGCAACATTGCTGGCATCAGTTGTAACAATAAATTTTTTTGAAAAATCAGGAAATGCTAATAGTGGAGGTGAGGTCATTATAAGTTTTAATTTGTCAAATGCTTCAATATATTGTGTATTCTTTAAATTAATTTTTTCAGTTTTTCGCAAATACTTGATAATGGGAGCAGCTATCATCGAATAATTCCTAATAAATTTACGGTAATATCCCGTCAGACCTAAAAAGGATTGAATCTCTTTCACTGTTCGTGGCAATTTTATGTTTTGAATAGCCTGTATTTTTTCAGCATTTGGCTTAATCCCTTCAGGTGTAATTATGTGACCTAGAAATTCTGTGTACCTTGATAAGAAATTGCATTTATCGTATTGTATTTTTAAATTGTTTTCGGACAAACGGTTGAATATTTTGGTTAAATTTTCAAAATGCTCACTAATAGATGTAGAAAATATTAAAATGTCATCCATATAAATAATGCAAATTTTATTAATATAATCACATAAAATTGTGTTCATCATACGCTGGAATGTCGCAGGCGCATTTTTTAATCCAAATGGCATACGCGTAAATTCGTAATGTCCATTTGGACCAGAAAATGCTGTTTTTTCTATGTCAGTTTCGTCCATCAATATTTGGTGGAATCCCTTGGCGAGATCAATTGTGGAAAAATATTGCGCTCGTCCAAGCTTTTCAAAAAGTGATTCTATATTTGGCAATGGAAATTTGTCATCGATAGTAAGAGTATTTAATTTTCGATAATCAATTACCAAACGCCATTTCTTTTTGCCACTACTATTTGATTTTTTCTCGACGATCCATAGCGGAGAGTTATAAGGAGATTTACTAGCCCTAATTATACCACTTTCTAACATAGACTTTAACTGGGAATTTATTTCTTCTTCCAACGCGTATGGATAACGGTAGTTTTTAGTGTATATAGGAGCATGAGGTTTTGTTATAATTCGATGTTTAACCGTTTCTAAAGCTGGTAAGTGTTGACCTTCTAAAAAAAACATTGTTTTGTATTTCAATAGAAATCTTTTTAACAATCGCCCTTCTTCGATATTTAAATCTTCATTAATTAATGGATCTATATTGAAATTACTTTTATCTAATGAAAATTTATCAGGATATGTGTCAGTTTGAGAACAATAGGCATAAAATTCATCATTGATGGGTAAATATCTTGTAACCTTGTTATTAACAAATGGAATTATTTTATTGTTGACACGAATTACTTTTTGTGAAAAATCAATCAGCATTTTTAGAGGTTCGAGAACGTTTAATCCAAGTATGCATTGGAAAGGTTTGTTTTTAAAGTTTAATAATTTAACAGACATTGTTTCGTCTACTTTCTCAAATTCTACTGGAATACTAACGATGACTTCTTCTAATATTACTTCGGATGCAAAAAGAGTTTTTATAAGAATAGGTTTTCCTAATGCTCTACGACTGCGAAAATTACCAAAAATTTTAAAATCACCTAATGTGGTAGCCGATCCACTATCGACTAGACACCTTATTGAAACACCTTCGATGGTCAAATCTACTAGGGGTAAGTCGGTCGAAGTGGAGAAAGCTGAAAATTTTCAATGTTCTCTACTTCCATTGGAACAACAGATGGGTGCTCATTGAATCTTACATTATTAGAAAACCTTCCAGATTTGTTTGTATTTTTATAATTTCCCTGATAATTTGATCTACCCCGAATGTTTCCACTGGCATTATCTCTACTATAATTATTACCGTTGTTATTAAAATTGGTATGGCCATTTGTGCCAAAATTATTATTAAAATTTCCAGAATAATTTTTATTATCATAATTTTTGTAGTTATTATTAGAATTTGCGAAATTTTGACGATTACCAACATTTCCATTACAATTAGCTGGAAAATTCGAATGATTCCTATAAAAATTACCATTTCCTTGATAATTCTCATTAATATTTCTTTTATTATGCAACACAGAGGAATTACTGAGAAAATTATAATTATATTTATTATTTTTGGAACGAGTATCTATATTCATATTACCAATGTTTATATCAATATCTTTCAACATATTGTTCTGTAAATAATAGGTAAATGCATTTTCCATGTTGTTTATGTGATTTTGCAACAACAAAGTTTTTACATTAAATGGCAAAAATTGTAAATAAACTTCAAAGATTAATTTTGAGTTATTTTGTGGTGTGTATAAAGTATCACTTCCACCTTCTAAAGTATATTTAGTATTCATTGTTTGTAAAATAACTCCTAGCTTTTTATGTAAATCTTCAATACATATAGCCCTAACATTCATTGCGTCATTTCTTAAATTTAAAAATGTTGACTTAACACCAAATTCTTCTTTTAATTTATTTAATATATTCTCAAAAGTAGGTTCGTTGAGTTGATGAGTTACATGTAATGCTCGGCCTTTCAATTTGTTGCACAAAACTTTGGATATTATATGTTGTTCTTCTTCGTTTGTCAGCGATAAAATTGTTGTGACGTCTCTTAAATAATGTGTGATCGTGTAATCGCTTTGTCCATCAAAAAACGGTATGCTACGAGCCTCTCTTAACGCCTCTGATAATGTCAGTGCCATTTTTATTTTGTTTAGCAACAATGTTTACAAACGTTTTTTTTATTTAAGAGTTTTTATTTTAAAGTTTTTAGAAGCATTAACCAGCAACAAAAGTATATATTGTTTAGCAACAATGTTTATACACTTTTCTTTTAAGAGTCTTTATGTAAAAGTTTTAAGAAGCATTAACCAGCAACAATAGTATATGTTCTTTGGTATAACACTTGCATAAATATAACTCTTGTATATATAAGTATAACTCTGGTATGTATAAGTAAAACTCTGGTATGTATAAGCGAAGTTGACCGTTTTAACGGGTTAGAATTTTGCAAATTGGAATCAAAAGCACTTTAAAAGCAAGTTTTTGTTGTTGTATTTTTCTGTTTAGACACTGTTTTTAGAACACTCGCAATGTTTTAAGCAATCTTTACTATTGCCGATTATATGTAGAATATGAACATAAGTTTTTTGTACAAATTTTTATCACTTTTTTGCAAAATTTTTAATATCAATTTTTTTTTTGGGGTTTTTAAGAGTCAGAGTTAAGTTAGTTTTATTAATGCTTTTTTTTTTTTCATCCCATCCTCGTCGCCACTTTTAGATTTCATTAATTTAAATAATTAAGTAAAATCTTTATTTTAATGTTTTATACATAAGTTTATTGTCTTAAAGTTATTTATAATTTGTTTATTTTTATATTGTATAATATATTTATTTAGTTTATAAAGTTAACATTTTATAATTCTTGTTTTAAACATTACGATTTAATTATTGCTCTTTACATTAAAACATTTTTCTAACTCCAACATGACGATGACAAGTGAACCGGTTTGTATACGAAACGAGATTAACCATTAAGTTAAAAGGTAAAACATATTCGAGCGTCTAAGCAATGAGACGAAATCTTCAGAGATTAATGTTAATGTTAATATTAATGTTAATGTTAAATATAATAAACGAGAGCGTAATGAGCAAATATGAGCGTAAAGAGCAAACATAACTTGCTACTATTTTACACACATACACACAATATCTTGCATTACTGTGGCATTGTATTCAGGCTGACAGTAGCAACAACAATTTATACTCCAACTACATAGCGTCACTGAACAACAACCATGATTACAACAATAACAACAAGAAATCGTACAAATGTCCAGCTATTAATCAGAATTCAAGTCCTCGTAAAAGCCGCTTCAAAAGCAGCCAGCAAGGGACAATGAGTGTGTGAGTGGGAGTGTGAGTGGGAGTGTGTGTGTGGCTCTTGCTAAGAGTTTGTCGACCATTACAAATACATGCATGCATTCATGTTTTGTGTTAAGCGTTTAATAGCATTTTAGCCAACGCTCTTGGCGGTCCATCCTTCTGTCCATTCACTCAGCCATCCGTCTGTCCACCCTTTTGTCGAGTTATCCGCTAAGCTAGCGTGACGCTATATGAAGCAAAACGAATATATTTAGTTTGTCAGCTTTCTCCACTCTTCTATCTACTCTATAAGCTATTGATATTCCTCACTGGCTTGTTGTTGTTTTTGTTTTTCTTCCTTTAACGCCACATAAAAACAATAAAGATTCGAAAATAGCGTGCAAAGGATCTTGTTTGCAAAAAAAATCTTCCGTGTAGCTGGTGGCAGTGATAGATAAGATTTTTGGAAAAAATCCTTTTTTGTGTGTATGAGTGTGTGGGTTTGTGTGTGAGTTAAGCACGTATTGAAAAATAGGGCACAAAGTCAAACTGCGTTGTTTTTGTTGTTGTTGTTTATCTATATAGATCGATTTGATTTAAAACGAATCACTAACGTGCATACATAGCAATACACACACACAGACTTACATATACAATCAAAGGCAAAGCCATGCATATCATCAACACAAATTAATTTATTTTGTAGCAATTCAAGTGAAAACGAAGACGTAACAAATGAGCAGAATATAAAAGTGCGTCTGCAGCGGTTACTCAAAGGTAAATCAGACCGGGTGCTCATCCCACTATTTAATTTAGCATTTTCTCATTTAATGAAATTTTGATTAATTTTTGGTTTTCTTTTTCAAGGCAATTCAAGTGGTACTCTTTCTGTAAAATTTAAATGAAAATTTATATCTTAAATTTTTGAAACTGTTTTTTTAGAGTGATTTTTATTTAAGTGTAGTTTTTTAGGCTTTAAAATCAATTTTAACATTTTGCAACAGTGTAAAACAAAAATCATGTCAAGACATAAAAACCCATAAAAAGTCTCTCTAATCTACTTTAGATTTTTGTTTGTTTCTTTTGTAGTGCTTTTGCAAATTTATTATTTAAAGCTTCTTCGATTTATAATATTTATATTTTTACTATCGTCTATTTTAAAGCAATTATTTGCCAACTGCAAGTGTAGAATTTATCGAACAGTATTATAGCTCAAATCCTGAGTCAATAATAATTTAAAATCTTGCGTAACAAAAGATTAGAAAGTGTCAACATCGATAATTTTAAATAAGCAGATATTGCCATGAAAGCTTAAGATGCTATGTTGGTTATGGTCATAGTTATGTCATATGTCTTGTCATATATCATGTCATATGTTATATCATATGTCATGTCATATGTCATGTCACATGTCATGTCATAGTTCATGTCATAGTTCATGTCATATGTCATGTCATATGTCATGTCATATGTCATGTCAAATGTCATGTCAAATGTCATGTCATAAGCAATGTCACATGTCATGTTAATACGAACTAAAAATGTTATTTGGGTCTTAGTTATGAAATGTCATGCCATATGTCATGTGTCATATGTCATGCCATATGTCATGTTATTTTCATGTCACATGTCATGCCATATATCATGTTACATTCATGTCATATGTCATGTCATATTTAATGTCATAATTCTTGTCTTTTTAATTCTTCTTTTGTCCAATGGTGATGGAGCAATGGCGCCTATTCTTCAGTTCATATTTTAATTCTGGCATTCACTTATCAGGGCATAGTTTTATTTTTGTAATCGACAAGTAGAGCCGTTTTGAGAACTTGAAGCTTCCGTTGTGATGGCGCCGCTTTCGTTGGTTTTATTCTTTTATTCAGCTATTGATGTTTTTTTACTTGCCAAAATTTGTAAGTTGGAATAGTTCCTCCTGCCTGTTACATTTGTTCATCATGTATGATCATTTTAAAAGTTTGTTTTAACTGTAAAAATTTTCAACAAAGCATATCATTTGGCTTGCTGTTTCACTTTAGCTTGAAAATATTTTGGCATGAGTTCAATGTAATCTCTTATTAAAATTTCTTTCATGCCTTTTCCAATAAATTTGTCAAAATTTATTCAGTTCCTGTTTTGTGTGAACTTTCTACAGGCATACTTTAGGAGCGCAATGCATATCAATATTGGATATAAATCGAATATTATTTAAATTTTAATGTTTGCAATTCAACTTGAATTATAAATTTAGCAACTTGAGAATTTTGGAATACTTTCTCTGTTAACTTAAACGCTAAAAAACAACCACAAATTCCATAAAATCCTCGTTCTAGGTCGAAAAGTAAATGTTATTGAACTTTAGAGACAACTTTTCCAAGTTATGCGAATTCACAAAAAACACTTCTTGAAATTAGTTTATTTTTTTCTGTGCAGTGAACTCAAATTCTATTCAGGCGCAACGTCTTAACAATGAATTTAAGCCCGGGCCCAACTCAGCACGCTTCCTTTCCTTGCTAAGTCGTTCTAATCCTGACAGCTTGTTGCAAAAGATAAAAACACCAACAGTTCAAAGGAAACTAGCGCATAATGTATGCATGTTTATGTTTGTGTGTGTGTGTTTGCTTAAGTATATGTACATTTATTAACAAAAAGACGAGGTAAATATGTGGGCAAGCAGAGAAGATAAGAAAGTCAAGTTAATAAAAGTTGCAAGTCCATAAAAGCAACTAAAACCAGGTGTAAATGTGTGCCACTGAAGGAACAACAGTAGCAGCATAGAAAACCATTGAAGAACAACAATAAATAAGAAAGCAACATGTGAGTCAAACGCGGTGCTGTCTACAGTGACCTCTGTGACCGCATTCATGCTCACATACGTACACAACTGGTCCACCTGTTTGGAGCGGAAGCCAAAAAGGCAGGTGAAAAATATTCAACGCTTATTTTTTTTTTTATGTTTATTTTTCTCATGTTTTGTTAGATTTTGTTTTATTTCCTTTTACTGTTGCTTTGATATTCGTGCTGCTTTAGTTGTTCGTTCGTCTTCCGTTTTCTTATCTTGGCACTTTGCTGGTTGTCGACTGTCCGTGCAAGCGTATATATTGCATGTTTAGCCGTTCTGGCTGCTCAACGCTTATCATGTGTTGCAGCAACATGTTTTGTTGCTGTCACGTTTCAGTAACTACCGTACAAGCGATCGCATTGTTATTCAAATATACGAGATTATTTCGGCCAGATAAAGAAAAAAAAATGTATATAAATATTTAGCAGAGAATTGAATAGTAATATAACTGTATGAGTATAGAGAGAAGTGCTGGATAGTGAATTGAATGTCCTTTCGCATGAACGTTTTCGCATATCTGTGCGCTATTTGAGAAGTTAAGAACTTTGAGTGTTTAAGAGACCAAATGATTTTTATGACTAATTAAAAAAAAAATATTTAAATTTAAAAATATAAATTTTAGCTTTAAGCTTAAGCTTCAGCTAAATAATATTAAATTTTTTTTTCGCTTATGCGAAGGATTTCAGGTGTTAAATATTTTCAGTCAAGTCTGGGATGTGCTAGTAGGAAGGAGGGCGCAACCAAGTGAAACGTTTGTGCACCGATAAAAAAACTTATGCAAAATTAATAAAAAACCTAGTATAATTTATGCGATGGCTTTGGCAGTTTTTAGCCTCCAAAATTTTTTGTCAAAGCACCTAAGTTTTACATATTAACTTACCGATATTGATTTGGATGATAAATTAGCGAAGTATTTTGTAATTTACACATTAGCTTTGGTAATTTATATGAAGCGTGCTTGCTTATTCTGCCAAGCATAGTGTCAAAATTTTAAACAAAAAACTTTCTTGAACTATCAAAGTTAAATAGATAAATACGTATACATGGAGAAGTTTAAAAGTTTAAATTTCCAAAGACAAGTATGAAATGTACATATACTTAGGTAAAATTTTATATATTGCTGTTGTGCAAAATTACCGAAGCACTAAGGTGAGACTTCTAAACAAAATGAAACAAAAATTTTAATTTCTATAAAGGAAAACCTGTTCTATTTAATGTTAATAGACACACATTTACAAGGCTTACAACATAGATTTACAAAGTAAAAAAAAAAATTATGCATTTAGATTGCTTATCGACTCATAACCGCCAAAATATCTTAAGCGACAAAAAGAAAATTGTACAGGAGAAGGTTTTTTTAATTATCTTTGCTATTAATTTTATCTTTTATCTCTTATCTCTTTGCTATTAATTTTATTTTAATAATTTTATCTCTTATATTGATTAATTTCTTTTAGAGAATTTCATCTTAAGCGACACTTTGCTGTCATGAAAAATGTAAACAAACATGTAGTGTCTACTTAAGCTAAAATTGCTTTTGGTTTAAATTCATAATCTAATTTCGTACACCTATGAAATTTTGACAGACGATGTAAACCATCGCAAATTATCGATTTTCATCAAAAAACATAAATCGGATATTATGTCGCTTAAGATATTTTGGCGGTTATGAGTCGTTATTATAAATCTAAATATATCTAATTTAATGCCAACAAAATGCACTCATGAAGCATTGCACCTTGGCTTAACATCTAGGCCAGTGAGGCCCAAGAAATTTTAAGCGCGGGCCAATGTTTAAAAACACAAACAAAAAAACACTAAATGTTGCTCATCGTTGCGTTTGGCAAAAAATCAAACAAAACAAAAAAAAAACAATTACAATGCAATAAAATCACATGTCATGAATGCTTTCATGAAAAGTTACTCGACATACAAGTAACGGGAAGCAATCAGCTTCAGCATCGACATCATCGAGAGTGCCTTTTTTCATTTGGCTTTGCATGCATTTGTTTTTGCAAAGTTCGCTGGAAAATGTGCTGAACACTGAAAGAGTGCGGTTTGTGCTGTTGTTTTTTGCAGGCGTTCTTTGATTTTGGCTCAGTGCAAAGACAAAATTGAGATAGAAAAAAAATTTGTATGAAGGGCCACGCGGGCCATACGGGCAACTACGTGGGTATGTTTGATCTAGGCTATTTAATTTTCATTACAAAAACTAATCGAGAACTATAACAAGCAGGGAGTATTCAGAGACAAATTTTGCTCATAGCATTTTGATAAAGTATCAAAGTTTTCGGTGGTTTACCTACACTATTGGTTAAAATGTTATATACTTGGCTTGGGTGAATCAAACATTTTTTTATTGGCAGGGTATCGAAGTATGTGCTTTCAAAGCAATGTATTAAACAATATATTACTTTGGTGAATAACCATAAATTTCTATTTTCCATACAATTTTCCTTACCAAAGCCGGCTTTGGTGAGTTTATTTATTTATTTTTTTTATTTGAGTTTATTTATTTTTTCTCGGTGTAGTTTCTTCTAAGCGTGGGGCGTAGGGAAAAGCCGTAGAGACATGTGAAATTACATCTGAGTTACTTTCTACGCCTTTACCTCAGTCAATTCAAGTTGCTAAGACATCCTCTCAATAAATTTTCTCTGCCTCGAGCTAGAACTCTTAAGGCGCAAGTATTGATAAATTATTAATTTCACTTGGTTAGAAATGAGGAGAGAAATGTAGAAAGATTAGCACTTTGGCCCGGCCTGGATTCGAAGCTTTGACCACTAGAGTGGCAGTTAAACTCAATACCACTCGACTATCGATACCGCCAAGTTGTGATAAGTTTGATGTAAAGATTTGCAAAAATTAAATTAGAAAAGTTTAACGGGAAAGTTGACTGGATCTATCTAACGAATGGCTCGGACATGGCATGTGTCATCACTAAGAATTCCCAGTTTTGTAAGGTGCTGCTTCAACCTACAGTGACCTGGTAGCAGTACTGTGATGATTCTTAGATCATTCTTTGTTAGCTTCATGCATTATTTGAATCTCTTCAGGTCACATGCCCCTAAGAGTAGTTAAGAGTGCTTTAACCCTGGTAAGTTTCTTCAGTATTTTCTTTTTTGTTTTTCTTCATCTTGCTTTATTGAGAGAGAGAGAGAGAGAGAGGATTCCTTTGCCTATCCCACAGAATGGTTCCGGACCAGCAAGGGGAGTTGGTGCTCCTTCCTTTGCCAATTCGTCAGCAATTTCGTTTCCTTTAATACTTTTGTGTCCAGGTACCCATAGGATCCAGACCCGGCTTTGTAGCCCAAGCGTATTAAGTTCGTTAAGACACTCCATCACGGCGCAACTTGCCATACATCAGGTTTAACCATAAATTTATTAAAAAATCAATTTGATGACAACTTTATTTCTAGAAGTCGTCCTGTTAACTGGCCCCCTTGTTCGTGTGAGACTTAATACCACTCGATTACTTTTTATGGAGCTATGTTAAGTTATTGGCTTATGCCTACAAACCAGCAACTCTTGAAGCATTGGAAGCCAATATTCACGCCAGCATTAACACCATACGGTCGGGTTTATTGGAAAAAGTAGTGCAAAATTGGACTGATTGAATGGTCTATGTAACTCGTAGTCGTGGCGGACATACATATGCCGGAAATCATACTTAAAAAATAAATGCCATGAAATTATCTACCAGATCATAATAATAAAAAATTAATTCCAACAATATTTCTGTCTTGTAATATTATTTAAAGTTATCAAGCTCTTAAAAAAAAACCCGGGATCTTGTAACTTCACTGTCATTTCAGTCAAACTGAAGTTTCCATTGGAAAGTTTGACATTTATTTCTTTTGACATTTGTATGTCAGAAATGTTCCGTGAAATAAGGAAAACAAACAAGAGCCGAAGAATTTTTCTTTATCAAAACAATGCAAGCCCCCACACATCAGCTCAAAGAAAGGCTCCCACACATTAGCTCAACATCGAATTAATGGGTAAATCGTCGTACAGACCTTATTTGGCACCCAATGACTTAATTTTATTCTCGCAAATCAAGGACAAACTGCGTGGACAACGTTTTTCGACGACAGAAGAAGCCGTCGATGTGTTCAAAATCTTAATTTTGGAGGTGTCTCAAGCGGAATGGGATAAATGTTATGAAAAATGGTTCGGACGCATGCAAAAATGTATTAACCACAAAAAATAAAGCTATTTTCAATGCAAAAAAAATTCGGTGTTCCTGAAATACACTGAAATATACAATAAATGAAATTTACCCTGGAAACATTTCTGAGTGCCTCAAAAAAAAAAATGACTCTAAAAAGAGTATTTCTTATGCGTGTTTTATGAGTACGCAATAAAAAGACTCATAAAAGAGTATTTGATATTATTGTAAAATGATTGCTCAAAAATAAGACTCCAAAAAGAGTATTTTTTGTGCGTGTTTTATGAGTACGCAATAAAAAGACTCATAAAGGAGTATTTGATATGATTGTAAAATGATTTCTCAAAAATAAGACTCCAAAACAATTATTTTTTATGCGTGTTTTATGAGTACGCAATAAAAAGACTCATAAAGGAGTATTTGATACGATTGTAAAATGATTGTTCAGAAATAAGACTCCAAAAGGAGTATTTTTTACGCGTGTTTTATGAGTACGCAATAAAAAGACTCATAAAGGAGTATTTGATATGACTGTAAAATGATTGCCCAAAAATAAGACTCCAAAACGAGTATTTTTTATGCGTGTTTTATGAGTACGCAATAAAAAGACTCATAAAGGAGTATTTGATATGATTGTAAAATGATTGCTCAAAATTAAGACTCTAAAAAGAGTATTTTTTATGCGTGTTTTATGAGTACGCAATAAAAAGAATCCTAAAGGAGTCTTTGATATGATTCTAAAATAATTGCTCAGTAATAAGACTCAAAAAAAAGAATTTTTTATGCGTGTTTTATGAGTACGATGAATGGCAAAATATGCAAATGTTTTTATTTTTACTAATATTATTAAATAAGTGGAAAAAATGGCACCTACGATAATTTCGCAACGAGTTTTTAAATTACTAAAGAGCTTTTAACATGAGAATTATGACTCCTAAAATAATAACTTCTATGAGTTCTGAAAAAGTCTTCATAGGAGTCTTTAAAGATTCCATTACATGATTCTTAAAAAGAATATTAAATATGACTCTTCAAAGGTCTTAATTTTGAGTCCAAAAAGACTCATTTATATGAGTTCTAAAACAGTTTTTATTATGAGTCTTAAAAGTGTGTTTATTATGAGTCTTAAAAGAGTATTAAATATGAGTCTCAAATGAGTCTTTATTTTAAGTCTTAAATGAGGCATTGAGGCAAACAGTCATTATTATGAATCATATTTTGAGGCCCACAACCTACGAAAATGTACTCATAAAAAAGTCTTTTTTGAGCGTATTATGACGATAAAAACTCATTTATATGAGTCTTAAAAGACTCTTTTAAGAGTCATAATGTTTGTTGGGATATCATCTATTTAATTAAAAAAAACTTTTTTTTATAAAAAAATTGATACTTTTTACTTTTTCATGCTTTTTGTTACAGCAACTATTTTATTTAAAAAAAAAAAGACAAAATGAAGCATGCTGAAAATATTTTTTGGAGATTTCATCCTAAACCGTTGAAAAGGAATACAAATTGTTAAATTTGGAATAAAAAATTCGAGTTATCTTTTGTTCCTTTGATGATATCTGTTCCTGTTGAGCTTTTTTGTAAGGCTATTACAAATGAAGCGACTTCTTTAAATTATCTAAAACTCTAAAGCTTCCTCTCATAAACAACACAAAGAGAACACAATAAGTTATGGCTTTGTTGGTATATCCTGTTGAAAGGATATCGCGTGCAAGCTAGCAAGAGAATAAAATACAAACAAGCAAAACAAAAAAAGAAAAAAAAAAACAAAAATGCAAGATTGTCAACAGGTTTCCGTGCAGATTTAATGAAAAATAAAAACAGCAAAACATGAAGAAAGAGAAAAAAAAAATAATTTCTGAAACAACGGTATCATCACTACACAAGCTTAAAATAACATTTTGCTGGTTGTCACGTTTTTGTTTTATTTGTTTTTTTTTTTTAACTTTATTTAACGTATTTGTGCTACTTTTTATGTGTTAGATTTTTCTTAAGGTTTTTGTGAAATTCTTGTTTAAGGCTTAAAGCCAAATAAAGCCAAAATAAGTGAGTAACAAAAGGACAAGCTTTAACAACAGCAAAATAATTGAAACAACACCATGGAATGGAATGCAAGATAAGATGATGTGGTGTTAACACAAGCCTGGCAGGATGTATGGACGGTTGCACAAAGTAGTCTGACAGAGCGCCAGCCGACGACGACAACAAGATGCAGAGACTGCCAGCTTGTGCAGCGCTCAGTTTTGGCAATGGACGTGAAGAAATGCCGGCCGTGATTGCTACCAACTTTTGTGTCTGTGTTTTTTTTTTTTTTGTTTGTTTGTATGTTATTTTGTTTCTATGTTTGTTCACTTATCATGCGAACAGCGAGGACAACGAGTTAGAGAAAACCTTGAAATTGTGGGAACGTGCGTTCAAAGTAAATGAGAAATTTTCGAAGTCTACACATTCGAATATCGAACTAACTTGAGAAGCGGGAAGGCGCAACAGTTTCGAAAGTGGCTGTTAGCCTCGGCTCTCTATGAGCCTCTCTCTCGTTCTATTTTGTTTACTCGGAATTCGAAAGCTTTCGAGAAAGCTTTGCCGACAATTGCTGCTATTTGTATTTCGTTACATGTACGTCACACCCATATGCATATATGTATATGAATGTGTGTGTGTGTGTGTGTGTGTATATGCGTGTGGGCATGAATGTTTTTGACTCTTTGCAACAACTTTTTAATAAATTTTTTCTGTCTTGCTGAACAGGACTAAACGTCAAGTGCAAATGTCAAATTTTGTGATAAACATGGCGATAGTCTGCAGCATAATACGACGTTCTCGTGTCTAGATAATAAGCCTTTTGTACCGTTATAATCAGCGGCACACTTGAGCCTTGATTTTTATTGTTTTCGTTTATAGAGCAGAAGAACGAGATAGAGCGAGTTAGAGGGAGAGAAAAAGAGAGAGAGAGATACAAGCTTTTATGCCAATTTAGCAGCTTAAACGTGATTTTAAACATTCATTCGCTCTGAATATTCTCGTTATATATATATTTTATAAATGTTTTTGTCTTAAACATTTTGTTATATTTTATTTAGTTCCATTAAAGTTTTCAGAACCTTTAACTGCCAACAACACCCAAGTACATTTGGCTGATTTTGTGTGCCATTGGACTAAATGTTTTAATGTCCTTGTTGGCTGAAACAAAATGCTCAGGTTTTTAGGCAATTTATTATTTGCGTTTCTTTGACTAGAATTAAAATAAACACATCTGTTGCCAAAATTACTGTGCTGCCAAAAATTTCAGTTTAAGATAAAATGAACACTCGTTGTAAGTTTTATAATTTTGTAATGTATTTTATCTATTTCAGTAATGTTCTGAATCCTTTCGTAACATCCAAATAATAAATAGTAGTTTGTTACTTTTTGAGGTAATTAAAATTTTTTAGACCATGTAGGAAGTAGGAAGCATGACACAAGATTAACATTAACATTAACATTAACATTAACATTCACATTAACATTAACATTAACATTAACATTAACATTAACATTAACATTAACATTAACATTAACATTAACATTAACATTAACATTAACATTTACATTAACATTAACATTAACATTAACATTAACATTAACATTAACATTAACATTAACATTAACATTAACATTAACATTAACATTAACATTAACATTAACATTAACATTAACATTAACATTAACATTAACATTAACATTAACATTAACATTAACATTAACATTAACATTAACATTAACATTAACATTAACATTAACATTAACATTAACATTAATATTAACATTTACATTTACATTAACATTAACATTAACATTAACATTAACATTAACATTAACATTAACATTAACATTTACATTTACATTTACATTTAAATTTAAATTTAAATTTACATTTACATTTACATTTACATTTACATTTACATTTACATTTACATTTACATTTACATTTACATTTACATTTACATTTACATTTACATTTACATTTACATTTACATTTACATTTACATTTACATTTACATTTACATTTACATTTACATTTACATTTACATTTACATTTACATTTACATTTACATTTACATTTACATTTACATTTACATTTACATTTACATTTACATTTACATTTACATTTACATTTACATTTACATTTACATTTACATTTACATTTACATTTACATTTACATTTACATTTACATTTACATTTACATTTACATTTACATTTAAATTTATATTTACACTAGCGATACCCGGCACGCGTTGCTGCACCCGGCAAGTATATTGGAAATAATAAGTTAATTCAAAACTTTTATTAGTCCCTTAGTCTGACACCACGCTCATGTTCCACTGCCCGTTACAGTTTCCCAGTAGCAGAACATCACTCCCAGGTGACAATTCCATTATGAGTTTCAATGTCCTGTGATCTTAGCTTCCATAGTTATTCTGTATAGAGAATCGGGCCACATCCCCTTTTCCAATGCACATATCAGTTTTCCAGTAAAAATACTTTGGCAATTAGTAACTCCATGCTGAGTTTTATTGTCATGCGACGTTTAGTTCCAAAGCTATTCAATATCAAAACTTTGACTTGTGTGGTCGAAGCCATAACCCCTTTTCCTATGCCAGTTCTAGTTATCTTGTTTATTTATAAAAAAACTTATTGAATCACACAATGTCAATTCTATAAAGTAAAAAGTCACCCGTTCCTCTTGTTCATTTATAAATTACAGGAAAACCACCGTCAAAACATGTGTAGAAAAGTTGCATGCAGCGAAACAAATAAACATACGTACATACAAACATACATACATACATACATACATCAAGTAGGATTGAATCGCATTCTCATCAAAAAAAATCCTCAACATGCTAAAGGTGATCAGTGAATCCCCTTTTAACAAAACTGTGTAAGATTAATTCTCCACATCAAAACTACTTCGAACATATTAGAATGTACTTCGATCCAATTAAGCGCAGCAAAGTATGTATGTATATGTATTTATTTGTTTGTTTTGTTGTCTTGTGCTTGCTGAGAGTATAGTAGAGAGCAACATGCAGTTTATTGAGGCTCTCGCAGCACAAACGCATGAAAAGCTAACGATCAAGCAATGCATGGCATTGTGGATGATTTTTTAAAAAACTTAACACTTTAATTAAAGATACTTATTATTGAAATTTCGAAAAGAAAATAACCAATAAACCTTTTGTAGCACAAATGTGATATTTTAAAAGTTATTTCAAAAAAATCTGACCAGTACTTTTGGAGTTTTGCGGACACAAAAAATGTTCACTTTCATTTTATATAATAGTATAGATATAGATATAGATATAGATATAGATATAGATATAGATATAGATTTACATTTGCATTTACATTTACATTTACATTTACATTTACATTTACATTTACATTTACATTTACATTTACATTTACATTAACATTAACATTTATTTGTTATAAAATAATTTTTAAATCTTTTCACTTTCAAATAGTACAACTAGGACTTGGGTCTAATTTCTGTATGTGTGAAAATAATAAATAATCGTTAATAATTGGTTGACTATTTAAATGGTTGCGCTTTTGAAGCATTCATTTTAGTAAATGATTACAAATTGTATTAATTTAAAGCATGAAAAGCTTTCAACATCAAAAAAAGACAACCAGAGCTGGGAGAAGCTTACAACAACTAATTGTAACATCATCATCATATTCACCAGCACCATCCCTATCGTCAAGTTTTCCTACTGCGTAGTTTGACTTTCTGACATGCCTTGTACGATGGCCAGACAATTTCAGTCAACACCTTTGGAACTTAAGGCTACTGTACCGTATTATTGACCTCTTTCAACGCCCTTTCAGGATATCCGCAATCAGCCTACCGAATCTCTAACTAAGATCAACGTGTGTTCAACTCAAGGATAACAACACACGTACATACACACACATGCACACACGCACACATATCGATATACTTGCACGCACATCATCATAAGTCCTCATTTACAGAAGGTAAACTTAAATTATATCCTAACCTTATTTGGTTGGACCAGGAATGCGAATGAGTTGAGCTTTTTGCGTTGTGGGACAATAAGTTTCCAAAATGGGGAGCACATGCATAAATAATGATATAACTTAGGATAACAACAAAAACATGTTGCTTTTAGCCACAACAAGAACAACAAAGTCGTCACATCGTCATCCAAAGCAACAGCAGCAGCAGTAGCAGCAACTTGCTGTGTGCACCATTGTAAAATAGCAACAGAGCAAGCGATAGCAGCGACTTCCTAGTCATTACATCTATGTTCTGTGTGCGTCTGTTTTTTTTTGTTTGCGTATCCAACGCAATGTTTAAGATCCTTGAGTTTCATTTTAATTTCATTTTCTCACTTTAACTTCAACGTAGTGCCAATATTTTTGGACACTATTGCTCAAGCACACAAGCACTGGACACACACACACATTGTACGTCAACATGACAGCAGCTCAACAACACCTCCTGTTCCAGCTCAAGCTGCAGACATAGATTGCAGCTAGGCAAACATAAGCAGCCTCTGGACAAGACCACGCTCTAAAACATTGACGTTACACACAGCTAGTCAGACATTAAGGCACGCATAACGTACCATGCCAGAGTTTGTGTCTACAAGTTGTGCGTTGGGCACAATCTGCAGTTTTAGCATCAAGCACACACCGCGTTCAGTCACTGCAACTTATATTGAGTTGCTTTTTTTTTTTCCTAAGTTTAAGAAATATTTTTATTTTTTATCTATGTCATACTTTGCTGCAGGCAATCCTTGTGTTCACATAAAAATTTAATAATAACTATATTTTGCTATGAGCCAGTGGATGTATGTCGGGATCTTGTTAAGTTCTAAGTATTTTTCAATTAATGCGCCTCAGCTCGTGACTGTTGTTTGTTTAGAAAAAAATTAATATTAATTTTGAGATACGAGATAGATACTCGTAATGTGTGAGTCAAATTGAAAAATTGATGTATTTGTAGCAGAAGTTGAATTTTGTTTGTTGAAGTCAACTGAGTGATGAAAGTAAAATGATTAGGAAATATAGCGATGCAACAAATAAAAGAAATACGTTGAACTAGAACGAATTCTCAGGCATGATTAAGTCCTAGGCTTCTGTTCTGTTAGAAATGTCTTTTATACGTTAAATTAAAAACATAAATTTTTACTATTCAACATATTCTCATTTAAATTGATATATGAGGAGGTGAATTGTAAAGTTATCCAAGCCACAAAAAAAGGATAAAAATGTTTTTTTTTTTTAGCTTTGAATCAAGGTATAACTCCTATTTCAGGTGTACTACCTATTCAGTTAAGTTTGCTCTTTTTGAAATGAGGTGATAGATTATTGGGAAGGAGAGGGTAATCTATCGAAACATTCGTAGATTGTGCTATGCGTGGTGGAAAGTCTCATTACCATAGTAACATAAATAGCTACTGAATGCACAATTAGCATCACAAGATGCCGCAGTGCCAGAGCTGAATTAGCTCGCCCCAAGCATATCTATCTACTGAATGCATCCTTTTCTCATGCAAAAATGAGAGCATTTTTTTAGATTATGCCATTTTGTGTTAAAATCCAAAGTTTCATTCGCCAAATTTAACAAAATATTTTGTATTCTTACACTAAGGGAAATAACGCATATTAACATTATCCACGCCAGAGTATACATTTTATTTACTTCACTCTGTTCCTGCAGTTATCAGTGAAGTTTTTAGAAATCAGATTCTTGTTTTCGGTTTCTTATAGTTCTCGTTTACTTTTTGTTATGAATATTATATAGCGTAGATGTTTGGCCAATATGGTTTGTGAGTGCGATGGGTGATTGCATGATACCGATCATTCTTAATTATGTAACTTAAGAGTGACAACCGGATATTTTCTCACGAATATCTTATACTTTGCTTTTGCATATTTTCTGCATATTTTCTCTTCTACATTTTCCTTCTTTAATTTATACTATTTTTGACATTTGACTATTTTTAAATTAGAGAAAGAAAAAAGAAAATAAAATACACAAGCAAATGACATTTGATGGACGAAGCTCGTGAGAAGATAGCCAGTTGTCAAGGCTACCTTGAATAATTATAATATGGGTGGGTGGAGCTCGGTTCTCACAAAATATCACCCACCGCACTTACGAAGCATTTTGGATAAACATCTAGGCTATATAATCTTTATTACCAAAACCAAACGAGAACTATAAAACCACTTATTTAAATATATTGTTTTTTAATTTCAATATTTTTATATAAATTTTTTTTAAATGCGATAGTTTTATTTTCAAATAATAAATATTTGAAAGATATTTAAAAAATTCGTGCATAATTTTAATAAATTTTTTATTAATTCTGTTTAAATATTTTAATATTTTATTTAACTAAAAAAGTAAACAATAAAAATAAATAAATAACTGGCCATTTCACCCCTTGAAAGGACCGGACCTACAGGTTTAATGCCGATTCCAAACGGCGATGAACGGAATGTTCTTGTTCTCAAGGAGCTTTACATGGTATTTTGATTTCTCTCTGAGGCTTTCCATTGTCTGCAGAGAGGTGGCGGCCGTACAGAAAAATGATTTTAATTAAAATAATTTTCTGTCGCTGCTGGGGTTCGAAGCCAGGTCTCCAGGTTCGTTGACATAGCGGTCACGCACTTTAACCAACTGCGCCACGGACGCCAATGAGTCAAGCGAAGTTTTGACTCATTTTTCACAAAAATGGAGCTTGGTGACCGCATAATAGGCGACTACCCATCAAACCATCACAGTAGCTGGGTGACCTCTCTGAACTTTCGGAACGAGAACGATTCCTCTGAGGTGAAAATTTTTTTGTCAGTAAACAGAATTCATCTGTGGGCATTATCCGCGTGTTTGAGAAGTAACAGTTTTGATTTTAGCTTTCGCTGTTCCTTTAACGCTACCGTGAGAAGATGCCTGGTGTGTCTTTTGCATGCTCTGAGCCCCAAGTCATATTTAAGAATGCGAGAGATCGATAGCGCCAAGATATTTATCTCCCGCGACAAGATTTTCTGCTTTCGCAGAGATTTTAGCTTGATTCGGGACTTCATCGCCTTGATGGCTTGTGGTCTTACAACACGTGGACGGCCGAATTTTGGACGGTCGATTATTCTTCCAATATCCTCAAACAACTTCACAGTATGATATACAATAAAGAGTGATTCCGAGTGTTCGTAAGGTCCGAAAGATATAGCCTCTTTCTATGCCACATTTTTTTAGATCAACTATAACAACATGATTTTCAAGCGACCAGCTTGATTATAAACAACTACCGCCAAAAACTTTTTTCGCGAAAAAAAAGCATAAATGCTAAATGTCAAATAGGTGTCAAAACGAAGCGAGTGCGTTCAGTAGTTCACTCACAGTGAGCACGCTCAGTCGTGTATTTGAATCCAGCTAATTTTTCTCACTTCAAGGAAATATTAGAATTGAATTTAGAGAAAATATTCTTGAGTTTTAAGCAATGTTTCTTGATATAAATATTTTTTTTTCATGATATGTGTTTTAAATTTACTCAATTCTAGCAAAATAATGCTTCAATTGAGAAATTTACTCTTGAGTGTAAACTGATACTAGCCTATTTGCTTGATTCAAGCATAGAATGCTTGATTTTTTCTCTCCGTGTATAAAAAAAAAGACATGATAAGTCTGGCATGTCAATAAACAAAACACAAATCATTAAGTTTCTTAATAGCTTCATTTTGTAGAGATCTCTTTATATTAAATTCTAAAATATTTCCAACTTGTTTGCAAAATAGCGCCAGTCAATCATTGCCGCTCATCGATTAAACATTAAAGCGAGTGAATAGTGTTAAGAAACCTGATTTTAGAAACATTCAAGTTCAGCTCGTTAGATAAGGCATCAGATGATACGTGTAATTTTTGCCATATTTACACCAGCTGTGATACGTGAGTCATCATTGACATCTTTTTGAATAAGCTTATTCAACGAATTAAGCTATTATTATCTTATATAGTTGCACAACAGCAATACCATAATGCACTGCCCAGCACGTCGGAATGCGGTATATTGAGAGAGGATCAATTTTATAATTTGCAAAGGACTGTCGAAGACAATGAATTTCCATGGATAGCAAGATTGTTGAAAGCAAATAACACATTAATTTGCATAAGCGTGTTGATAAGCAAGCAATACCTATTGGCGCCAGCACATTGTGTTGATAACAACAAGATCTCAACCGTAGAATTGGGAAATTGCAGGAAGAAGAAGCAATGTATGGTTTGGCACGAACTAGACACTTTTGTACAACATCCCAAACATGTTGCGGGTGGTTTAATGGTTTCTCATGATATTGGTTTGGTGCGCATGAAGAATCCTGTAACTTTTAATGAGTACATACGACCCATATGCTTACCCAGTGCAGATGTGGGCAGCACTGACTATGTTGCACAGTATCATACCTTAACCGGTCAACAGATACTGGGTGGGCTTAATGGTAAATTAGTAGTGCTCATTGTGGGTTTGACCCGATGTCAAAAATTATTTCGAAGTCTTGCAATAAATGATTATGTACTTTGTGCCAGCAGCTGTGATAATGGTTCAAAATATCTTTCCGGATCAATTTTGATGGGTGTATCAGTTAAGTACTCATTGCCAGATCACTATTATCTGTTTGGCCTACTTACCTTAGGTACTGATGGTTGCTTTGATAGTAGTCCTGATATATTTCAACGCATCGATCGCCACATGGATTGGATAGTGGATAGCATCGCAAGGCTCGAGGGAGCTTAGAAAAACCTCATCAAAAGTTTCTTTACATATTTGTCTCTGGTTATCAGACATTAAAGGTTTTTTAAATGAAATTTCAGTTTTACATTTTAACAAAAATAACTGGTTTCGTTTTTGATGTTAAAGCTATTATGGTTTGTTTCTACTTCTCCCTTAAGCATCTCGCTTGAGCTTATCTTGATACAAGACAAAAAAATTGACATTAACTTAAATTTGCTTTCGACTCTTAGCAAAATTTGTCCGTTGGCTTGAAATGTTTGTATGAATGAGCTCTCTCACGAATAAACTCTCTTAAATTCCAAAGTTTTTATTTTTGTCAGAGAAAATAACAACAAAGTTGTGTTTTATATATCACGAATTCCACAAAAAAGTCAACCTCATAGGTCAAAAATCAAATTGTAAAGAGAGAAGAGAAACTATATAGAATATATTCTATCGAATTCGGACAACAAATTTTAAGTTGAATTTTTCAAGATAACGGTAGTTTTTCTGTGTTTTTTTTAATTTCGCGTGGTGAATAAGTTGAGCGAAAATTTTGCAGTTTTATTTTGATATTTGCCGTGAGGGCGTGCGCTGTTTATTACAACAATTAAAAAAAAAAAAATATTTGCTTAAAATTTTTTAATATTTTCCTAATAATCATACATATATATGAATAAATAATTATCAACGACATACCGTGGTAAGAGCAGTTAAATAAATTAAGAAAATATGTAGCATGTGCGTGACAATATTGATATATGTTTCAATGCAGACTCTAATATAAGAAATTTTCTGCGGAAAATGCTGTTATGTGTGGATATTGAGATGGCAAACCAGATTGAAAAACATTTCTTTTACTATTTCCATTGAAAAAAATTCCACGCGTTTCGCACATGTTACACTTTTTTCTATACAACAATGTAGTTTTTACACACTACGGGGTCGTTCATAAATTACGTTACCAATTTAGAGGGGAGCAGGGGCTTTAAAATGTATTACGATTAGTAGTGATATGAGGGGTCTCATATATAGCAAAGTGACCAAAAAAACAACTCGAAAAAATTGAAATTAATAAACCCTTCATTTTAAAAATTTCCATCCTTACATCTTAATTAAACGGTCAAACGTCTAAATTGACAGTTAACTATTGACAAGTGTCAATATGAATTCTCATAAGTGAGTTTTATTTAATTTAACCCTTAAATGCCCAATGTATCTTTTTGGATACAACCGAGAAAATAAGCTATTATTTTAAAATATTCCAAAAATTAAAATGCTGGATATGTAGTTTCACTCAGAAAATTTCAAATATAAAACAAAAATTTAATTATTGGCATAACTTTGTTGGTTTGGGATATATTGATCGTCAAATTAAAAAGTTTTTTCATTTTTACGGAAAGTTCGGTTTTTGACATGAACTACCTTTTAAACTATTAACAATTTTAGAGTATCATTTAACAAACAAATTTAGAGTTATCATAAAAAGAATCGTTTTCCACGTTTTTGCCTTGAACTCCTACAACCAAGCTGATTGATGGTATTCGTCAGAATGCCCACTGTATCTTTTTGGATACAACCATGATACAATTATACAGGTAGCATTGACAAGTATAGATTTTCTCAGCAACAAGGCAACGACCATCTGTCAAAAACAGTTGTTCGTGCAACAAGAATTAAACGAATGTAAAAATAAATAAATTCCGCAAAATATGTGCGTTAAATACACAATTATAATAATGAAAGTTGTGAAAAAATTATGTGTGATATGTGTTTAACGTTTTCCAGCCGTGGTGTTTTAATAATAATTGGAAACTTCT
This sequence comes from Pherbina coryleti, assembly GCA_943735915.1. Taxonomy (NCBI): domain Eukaryota; kingdom Metazoa; phylum Arthropoda; class Insecta; order Diptera; family Sciomyzidae; genus Pherbina; species Pherbina coryleti. Next base: position 64,130,869 of record OX030950.1, read on the forward strand.
TTAATTTCGTCCATATGCATCTGCAGCTGCTGAGGTTGCTACATTTGAACGTTTTCAACATTTTTTCATATGTTTGCACTTAATAACACAAAGTTCACAAGTTATCTTCGTTGTAGTAATAATAATTCACTATTGATTAAATAAAATAGGCAATATTTTGTAAGAAAATGTTTGGTTATTTGCAAGCGCTGAAACATAAACAATGGCGAAAACATAAGAAATAATTGAACGCTCTCTTTCTAGATATTTTTTTTGATAGATGGTCGTTGCCCAAGCAACTGTCAATACTACCTTATATTATTATACCATGGGATACAACCATGTTTTCTTTAAACAAAACTTTTTCCAAAAAAAATAAAAACGGGGTCGTGTTCAGAGGATCATTTAGCACAACATAATTTTAATGATATCGGTGTTGTTGGATATTTAAGGGTAAAAATAAATCGGAATATAAATTATTATTCAAATAAATCTATTTTAAGGAATCATATTCACAAAAACACTGAACTTGGTGATGTACGGGTGCAGCCTTTACGGGTACTCTCTCAAAGGCCAGGCGAATTTCTTTGCATAAGAAATGAGAATACACCTGAATAGGTCCACATGGAATCTGTTGAAGAATTTGAAGAGTCCCCAAAGTTCCAGCTCCTTCAATTCCAGTGATTGAGAGCATCGACTTTTGGATCGAATAGAATAGAATTGTTTTTATCGATTAAAATAATTGATTTTCAAATTTTTTTCTTAAATGTATCTAGTCATGACATAATAGAGATAAAAAAAAAGAAAATAAGAAATTTTTAATCCTTTTGTTTTGTATTTCAGTTTTTAGTTAATATGGTCGAAGGTAACAGTAATATGAACGTACGGTGTAATTGTGCGTGACGAATGTAACATGTGCGTGATGGTGTTTAAAGTTGAAAAAATTGTTTTATAATTTTTTTTCTCAAATAACTTAACTACTAATATAATCTAGGATAACCTCTTATTGCTGTAAAAAAATATAAAAAATCTATCTGAAGTCAATTCGCAGAAATTTCAGATAGAAGCTGACATCAAATTTTTAATGGGAAAATTTTGTAGCACGTGCGTACGCTACATTTTGCTTAATAACACCGAAATTCATAAGTGGATTCATAAAACCTTTACACATTTTAAATAGACCGTAAAATTAATTAATAAAAATTGCAAACCAGTTTTCGCAAAAATTTCTTCTTAAGTAAATCAGTTGCAATTATTCGCAAGCTGTAACAGTGCGTGACATGGAATTCATGATATATTAGAGTGGGTCGGCCTCCATACAAAAAAAAAAAAGTTTGAAAAAATCACCCCCTATTTCAAAGCTGACCTCGAATGGATTCCAAAATAAAAAAACAATTTTTTTGGACCATCGGAAAAACAGCCGAAATGCATAACATATCCGATCTTAAAAAATAATGTGTCGTTTAAAAGTACTTTACAAATACTACATTTTTTGTTCAGAACATTTTTAATTCCAAGGTCATATTTGACTAATAAACCTCATTAGCCCGATTTATCCCCCCTAAAATTGTTCTTTTTTTTCATAAAATTAAAGTTCTAAGAATTTGTTTACATTTTGTCCAAAAACATTATTCAATAAATTTAAAAACATGGAAGTTATAATGGTTCAAATATTTGGTACAATGCTTTTTTCATTTTGTATGAAATACTTTTTTTTAATTCAAACAAAATTGAAAGTTAGCTGAATTATTGACGTGACGAAGTTACGTTGTACTGCTCTAGTTTCCAAAAAAGTTGAAAAATGTGTTTTTTAAAAACTCATCTGCGTTGCATTGAATTATTACTCGCTGAGTATAAAAGCTATGATTAAAAAAATGGTATGACCGTAAAGGTTAATTCTTTGACTTCATTAAAAAAACAAAACAAAAATTCAAAACATCATCGGGTCGCAGAGGGAATTGTTTAAGCAACACAACTGAAAATTTGTTACATGGAATTATTAATCGCTGAGTATTAGTGCTAGGATTAAAAATACGATACGCCAATGAAGGCCTACTGTAAGTCCTTACAACAAAATTAGACAAAAAATTTCTGTCGCCATGGGGACGCTGAGACAGCCGCTCAAAGATCGATAACGCAACATTCATGCAGCGGCGTTGCATTGAATTTTTACTCAATGAGTATATAAACTACGATAAAAGTTTAAAAAGGAAAATGAATATAGCAGCTTATGTAACAGAAATGTAATATCGTTGCATGGAATTATTACTCACTCAGGAGGAGTGCTACCGTAAATTTTGTTTTACGAAAGCATGGATGTGTTATTAGACTTCACAACTAAATTACAAAAAAATTCTTGTTGTCATGATTTCAGGGATGCAATCACATAATGCAGTAAAGATGCTACAGCCATCAAAAAACGTTGCATGGATTTTTAACTCTGTGACTACTGGTGTAACGGTAAATTTTAAGGAACGAAAACAAAGGTGAGGTCTTCGGGAGTATGACAAAAATAAAAAAAAAAATGACGGCATGTCAAAGACCCTAAGGGAACCGTCTAATGTGACGCATATGCATCACTTTTGCTGGATTTATTGAAATTAGAGCACAACCAATGGGGAAGCTAAAAAAAAAAGCTAAAAAAAGCACCAACTCCAAATCCAACAACAACTCCAACTCAAACAGCAACACCAACACCAACACCAACATCAACACCAACACCAACACCAACACCAACACCAACACCAACACTAACACCAACACCAACACCAACACCAACACCAACACCAACACCAACACCAACACCAACACCAACACCAACACCAACACCAACACCAACACCAACACCAACACCAACACCAACACCAACACCAACACCAACATCAACATCAACATCAACATCAACATCAACATCAACATCAACATCTTTTGAACAAAAAAATATGAATCGAAAATTAAAAAAAACTATTCGAGAAGAAAATAAAATAGGCAACTGCTTTTTCGAAAGAACTATTTTCAAGTGAAAATTTTATTCGGAATTTTCAATGAATATGAATATTGACAAGTAAAGCGAAACATCTGAAACAAATTATTTCAATACTCCCACTATTTGTTCAGAATGTTTGATTAACATAAATTACATGATAATACAAATACAAATTAAACAATACAAAAGTTTAAAGTTTTTTTTTTCAATCTTAACAATGTTCATTAAATTTAAAAGATTTTGAAAACGACCTTTAGGAAGTGCTTTTGTTAATATTTATATGGGCAAGCTGCTCGTCGCTTGTAACATAGTTAAGTTCAAAAAACTTTTCCTCATATTTCTCCCAAATAAAATGGTATCGTATGTCAATGTGCTTTGTCCGTTTGTGGAATTCAGGATTTTTGATTAATCGAATGGCACTTTGATTGTCCATATTAAAGACAGTTGGGATAGTCCTTCCGGTTAATTCTTCTAAAAGTCGCTTCAACCACACAAGCTCTTTTACTGCACTGGATGCTGCAATATATTCTGATTCAGTTGTTGACAAAGCCACCGACTTTTGCCTCTCGGAACACCAACTTATCAATGATGATCCGTGCAAAAACACATGCCCTGAAGTCGATCGCCTGGTCTGCATGTCCCCTCCGTACTCCGCATCACTATACCCAACAAGTTCCATTATCTTTTGACTGCTTAAAAGAATACCGCAGCAAATGGTTGATTTTATGTATCTTAAAATTCGCTTTACAGCATTAACATGCACCAATGTTGGTTTTTCAAGAAATCGACTAACGACTCCCACTGCGAAACAAATGTCTGGCCTTGTTGAAACTGCTAAGTACATCAAACTCCCTACTGCTTCACGATATGGAAATTTTACCTCTTCTGAATCCGAAAAATTGCTCAAGATTTGATTTGAGTCAGCAGGTGTTGACACGCCCCTACAATCTTCCATGCCAAATCGTTGGAGCACCTTGTTTGCATAGGCTGTCTGTACAAGATAAATTGACCCATCCTTCAATCTGCTGATCTCTAATCCAAGAAAACATTCAGCATTAAAGAACTTAATTTCAAACTCTTTGCGAAGATATGCTATTACAGGTTGAATTGCAATATCTGATGCAGCTGCAATGAGACCATCATCTACATAGATTGCCATAATAATCTTTGTCTCCCCATTGCACACGAAAACGCATGGATCTGACTTACACTGCACAAAATTAAATCTTCGAATGAATGTTGTGAACTTCTTATTCCAACAACGCGATGCTTGCTTTAGTCCATACAGACTCTTTAAAAGCTTGCATACCTTACCGCTCCCATCATCGAAACCAACGGGTTGCCTCATGAAGACATCTTCATTCAACTCACCATACAAAAATGCTGTCTTTACATCAAACTGCCTTAGCACCATATTATCTGTAGCTGCTATAGAAAGAATGGTCCGTACTGATGTAAATCGCACTACAGGACTGAAGGTTTCGTAGTAATTCACTCCATATTCTTGCGTGAATCCTCTGGCAACTAGACGTGCTTTGTATCTCTCAACATTTCCATCTGTTCGATATTTTATTTTAAAAATCCATTTATTATCTATTACCTTATGATCTGAAGGCTTCTCCACCAAAACCCAAGTTTTATTTATTTGAAGTGAATGCATTTCGTCATCCATTGCAGCTATCCAATGATCCTTCTCAACCGATGCAATTGCTTCCTCATATGTTCTTGGCTCTTCCATCGTACTTAACATAGCAATTGGATTTATATCTGCCAGCTCACCACGCTTTTGCTGCCTTGTACGAAAACGATCCGGAACGATATTATTTGCATCTAAATTGTACCAACTATCAGGCTTCTTCTTTTGTGAAACCCTCACACATTGTTTTGGCGATCCCTCTGCATCTTGAAAATCTTCATCTTCTAAGATTTCCTCTGGAGTTATGGATTCTTTCTGCTTGTCCTGAGCCACAAAATCATCTACTGGAACTGTTGCGATTTCGTCTGACTGCTCGATAAACTTTACATCGCGTGCTACCTCAATTTTGCTCTTGGCTAAATTCCAGACGCGAAAACCTTTTACATTTTCGTCATACCCTACAAATAAACATTTATCCGCCTTCTGATCTAGTTTCTGACGCTTTTCTTTCGGAACGTGTACAAAAACTTCAGCTCCAAATGATTGCAAATGTGTAAACATAGGCTTTTTACCGCACCACAGTTCATATGGGGTTTTGTTTGCAACTGTGCTCGTTCCAGTTCGATTAAGTACAAAAACTGCTGCATTGACTGCTTCTGCCCAGAAATTAAGCTCCATACCACGTGCATGAATCATTGTCCTTCCTGATTCCACAATTGTTCTCATTTCCCTTTCTGCTGATTCATTCTGCTCGGGACTGTACGGGACAGTTTTCTGATGTCGAATTCCTTCGCTCTCAAACAACTTTTGTATATCTTTGTTGATAAACTCTGTTCCATTATCCGATCGAAAAATCGTTACTGCATGACCATATGCATTTTTACTCAACTTCAGAAACAATTTTACCCTCTCAATGACATCGGACTTTTGCTTAATGCAATATATGAAGCGGAAATGTGAATAATCATCTTTCAAAAGTAAGAAATACCTTGAGCCTCCGATTGAAGTCACTTGCATTGGCCCGCATACATCAGCGTGTATTATTTGACCGCACTTCGTCGACTTTTCTTCGCTTGTAGGAAAACTGCTACGATGGTGTTTTCCATACAAACAAGCTTCACATGTAAACTGCTCATCTATATATGTCACATCGTTCGCTTTTAAAAAATTTCTAACGTGAGCTAGGTTTTGATGAGCTAACTTTTCGTGCCACACCCTGAGAGTCATCTTTTTCTGATTCATCGCAACGTTAGCTTCATTTCTTCGAACCACTTCAATTTTCATTATTGTAAGACTTCCACAACGTACTCCCACTATCATCGGAAATCCATCGTCAATACGCTTCAAAATAGTAGTAGAGCTTGTCCCCTCAATCTTAAGACCTTGATCGAGAGCATGATTTTGGGAGAACAAATTGTTTTGAAGCTCTGGAACATATACAACATCCAAAAGATGTCCGTTTTGCCACTTTTTACCATCGAAAACTCTAATATCGATTGTTCCGACTCCAGTACCCATCATCATACCTTTAGCAATCTTAATTGGCTTTTCTTTAACTTGAAAATCCCTAAACCAATCGCGTCGATTTGTCATGTGATGGCTTGCACCAGAATCCAGAATCCAACTCTCGTTTGTCATCTGAATTTCAATCGCATCACAATTGAAAGCATGATTTTTTTCTTTGTTGCTTGCAGTTTTTCGCGACTTAGGACAATCCCGCTTCCAGTGGCCGGAATTGCCACAGCCAAAGCAATTGCCCTTTTTAGCAAACTTTTGCAGCTGCTTACCTTCGTTGTTGACTTGGCGTTGCTCGTTCGTTTTTTTCGCCACTAAAGCTTCCACAGGTTCTGTAACACCACGCGCTGTAAAACGGTCTTCTTCGATCATCAATCTGGCTCTTAAATTATCCAACGTTCTTTCACTTTTTGCAGCTGACTCCCATGCACTACTAAATGCGCCATATTCGGCTGGTAACGACATTATTACCTTTGTAATAACCATTTCTTCAGAAATATTTTCCTTTAAAGCTCTTAGACGCTCGACAAGCTCTTCCAGCCGAGCAATAAACATCACCATGTTCTCTGAGACGTCTTTTGTAAATGAGAAAAACCTCTGGTACAACAAAAGAAGGCTTGTTTCGTTTTTCTTCTCAAATACGGAATGCAACTTGTCCCACATTTCCTTGGCCGTCTCGCAACTCTGAATGTGTGTAATTTGCGTAGCTCCAACGGTGGTTCCAATTATACCCTGCGCCTTTGCATCGCTACGCTTCCATTCCTTTAACTTTACCTCATAGTCCTGTGCAGCGACATTACCTGGACGAATTTCATCCCCTGTAACCACGTCGTATACATCTGCAGCTATGAGCGTGATCTTGACTTGAAATTTCCACGATGACCATTGACCCTCGTTCTGCAGCTTCTCAATTTTAGCATGATGCTCCATTTTCTTCTCTTTAATAAGTGAATCTTTTCTTTTAATGAATCTGTTATGTCGTTGCTGGGCCTATAACCTTTTGAACAAAAAAATATGAATCGAAGATTAAGAAAAACTATTCGAGAAGAAAATAAAATAGGCAACTGCTTTTTCGAAAGAAATATTTTCAAGTGAAAATTTTATTCGGAATTTTCAATGAATATGAATATTGACAAGTAAAGCGAAACATCTGAAACAAATTATTTCAATAACATCAACATCAACATCAACATCAACATCAACATCAACATCAACATCAACATCAACATCAACACCAACATCAACATCAACATCAACATCAACATCAACATCAACATCAACATCAACATCAACATCAACATCAACATCAATATCAACATCAACATCAACATCAACATCAACATCAACATCAACACAAACATCAACAACAACAACAAGAAACTTCGTCACGTCAAAACCTACGGGTGTGTCCACGGCACAGCCAACTCTTTTTTTTATCTAGTTTCTATCAAGTTATTGAATAATTTTCTGAACAAAATGTAAACAAATTCTTAGGACTCCAATTTTATGAGAAAAAAAAAACAATTTTAGGGGAGGTAAATCGGGCTAACGAGGATTACTAGTCAAATATGGCCTTGGAAGTAAAAATGTTCTGAAGAAAAAATGTGGTACTTGTAAAGCACTTTTAAACGAGGTATTTTTTTTAAGATCGGATATATTATACTCAAGTTATAAAAAAAGACCATTTCGGCTGTTTTTCCGATGGTCCAAAAAAAAATTTTTATTATTTTGGAATCCATTAGAGGTCAGCTTTGAAATAGGGGTGGTTTTTTCAAACTTTTTTTTTCGACCCACTCTAATGCATATACCCCACTGGTTAAAAATTATAGTTGATGCTTATGTAATGCACAACTGTAAGCGGGATGTGACACGGACTATTTTTGTGTTGTAAAGGTGACTTGACTGTATTGTTGCATCAAGTTTTCTAGCTAGAACTTGTGAATAAAAATTTGAAAAGTTATGGCATCGGTGTTTTCTTTTATTTTGATTCAGTGAGTTTTTTTTGTTTAATTTTCGTTATGTTTTTGAGATGGAGAGGAATTTTGCGTTGTAAGCAACAAATCTACTCCAATGGCCGCTTACACTGTAAGAGGGTTATCATCAGTATTTGAGTAGCAATGCTCGAACACATGCATAAGAGAGTTTTTTACAGGCTTTAGAGATCACATCGCTACATCTTATTAAAATAATAGTCGTTTACATAATGTGCCAATTACCACTGGGGTGTATCAGACGCCAACATGCAGATTCACAATTATTAATATTGTGCTCAATTTTTTCCGTGAGTAGAACTGGTAGAGTCGGAACGGAATCAAAATGATTATCTGTCGATATCTGTCACTTATAGTCAATCGCTTAAGACACGTTCAGAATTAAGCGTTTGCAGATTGTAGCAGAAGTATACAACGTTGTTTTTCGTTGGCACTTCCCAGTGTGCCACATGGATCCATTTCGAATTCCTAATGGAGTTACGTCTTTGTACATTTTATGTGAAACTGATTGCATTTCGGATCCGAAACTGATCCGTTTTCATATGAAATTCCTCTTTAAAAAACGCCTGTCGCTTTATTTAGGTATCGCCGTTAGGATCGCCTACGATGTGAAACCTGTTGGGGCACTGACGGAAACAACCGCAGTTGGTGACTACTTTTGTTACAAATTTCATGTAACTTTCAAAATCCTTTCTCTCAAAGAAATAAATTTTGTAATTTATGTCTTTGTGAACTATGTCAACCTTTGAATTTGAGGGCGTAACGTTGGTAGTTCTGCAATTAACAGCATCTTTAACTTGCATTCAACTTCGATAAAGATTTCACATTGTTACTTTATTGCTCCGGCATGGAGCTCATGTTGCTCCATGTTATTAAAACTAAGCACTCACAGGAACTCTATTAAAACTTAGTGCTCAGTAAAACTTATTCAGAACTTATTTCACATCAAATCATGCATAAAGAGAGATTTTCATCACATTTTTTCCTTCTATTGTTATGTTTGTGGGTGTGTGGGTGTGTGCTTGTGCCTGTGCATATGCGTGTTCGTGTGTAGATTTCTAACGTTAACCTGCTTGCTTCCGGTACAAAATGACTGCTTATTCGACATTTTCAGCTTGAATGCATGTGTTTATGTTTAACATCGAATTAAGTAGAGGCAGCGAAATCATTAAAGTGGAAAATTGTAGAAATTTGCAGATTTTCGTGCATGAGCCTTTTAGCAAGCCTTGCGTTGTTGTTTTTTTTTTCTGTTTTTCATCACTTTTTGTATCGCTAGGATTGGGTAGAAATTTTGATATTGATGACTTTTGCATCGTTGAATTTATATCTTGAAGTGCATTTGAGTTTATTTTTTGAGTGGAATTTTTGCGCAGCTATTTTTTAATCACTTTTAAGCATACACACTCAGTAATTAAGCATAACCTTAAGAAATATCATGAAAAATATTTTTTGGTAAGAAATAAAGTTTTTCAAAAATTCATGAAAATTTGAACATCATTGAAATTTAACGAGATATCTGCTAGAAAAGTCAAATTTCTAATTTATAGTTGATTTCCTCACATTATTGGTTTTTGAGTTATGCACACAACTGAATTTTTGCCAGAACTCAGATTCGATCAACTCAAAAGCTCTACAAAAAAACTGCACGCAAAGAAAAAAAACGTTTATCGCCAGTTTACCGCAAACGAACTTCGTTTGTCGTGCTTGAAATCGTTATTTGCAAACGTTTCAACAGTTGGCATAAAGGATGAACGAAATATAAACAAAATTTTCAGTTGTGAGAAACGAGTCATTTAGTTGCAGGAAATGAATTTCGTTTGTCAAAACGCGGGTGATTTTTAAATTGCAGCAATTGAAAACTTCGTTTTTCCCAACTGAAAATTTTGTTTATTTTTCCTTTCGTTGTATAAACAAAACGCTTATAGTTCAGAGTTACTTTTTGGACAAATTGTGACTATATAAGGAAATTGGTAGTTTGCTTAATACGCGGACGGAGATAGCAACGGCGGTGCGATGAGTGCAATCCATAAGAAGACGGACGGACATAATGAGAAAGATTATTAATATAATAAATAATAATGACCGAAATAGCTTGCGGTATATATATATAAGATATATTTTTAAGTTGATGACAACTGAATTTTCGTTTGCGGCAAATACAGCTCGCAAACGAAGTATAGTTGGTGAATTTTTCAGTTGTGGTAAACGAAAAATTTCTTTGCGTGTAGCAACAAGCAAAGTTTGTAGCTTTTGCAACGAAAATGCAATAACGTTGCATTAAATTTCTAATCACTTACTTCAGATGCTATGCTTAATTTTTTTTTAACTTTAACAAAGCTAGGTTCTTTGGGCCCATTATAGAATTAAAAAGAATTTATGGCGTCATGCAAACGTGGAGGAACACGCTTAATGCATCAAAAATGCAACAAAAATGCAAAAGCGTTTCATGCAACTGTTACTCGGTGACTCTATGTGTTAAGGTGAATTTAATGGTGTATTAGTAGAATAGGATACTGTGGCCTAATGGCAATAAAAAGAAAATTATGTAAACATGGCGCTGTTGTGGCCTTTTATGTAACGTTAGAGCACCTTCGTTGCATTGAAATATTTTATATTGGTGAGGCAAATCAAAAAAAAAAACAAAGAGAGAAAATTAAAAAAAAAATTGGTACTTAAAGTAACAAAAACAAGTACCAGGAAGAGGATTGAGGAGAGAGATTGGATTCTGGATAGAAACACAGATTAGGAAAAAAGATATGGAAAAGGATTAGGATAAAGAGCACGACAAAGGATGGGTTAAGGATGAGCACATGAATAAGGATATGAAGTAGAACAGAGATTGGAACATGCATTAGGATAAGAATTAGGATATGGCTTGGGACAAGAATAAAAAGAAAGAATAGCACAAATACTAGGACATTGATTAGGACATGGCTTAAAACGAGGATAAGTACAAGGATTTGCATAAGGATTAGGACAAATATTCGGACGTGGATTAAAACTAGGGTTAAACAAGGAAAATATTAAATGTTGGGATAAGTATTTGAACAAGGATTAGGACAAGGTTTAGGAAATGGATAGCGACAAGAGTTAGAACATGTAATTAAACAAAGATAATTGCAAGAATTAAAACCACACTAGAACATGAATTGGGACAAGGACTTCCAAATGGATTAGGACAGGGATTAGAGCATGCATACGAACAAAGATTAAGACATGGCTTAAAAAGGATTAGGACATGGATGCGAACAAAGATTAAGACATGGCTTAAAAAGGATTAGGATATGGGTTAGGACAATGAAATGAATTAGGTCAAAGATTCGGAAATGGATAAGAACAATCCATAAGGACATGGCTTGGGACTGAAATTGATTAAGAATTAGGACATGTATTGGGACTAGGATTACGAAAAGAATTAGGAGAAGGATAAAAGCAAGGAATAGGATAAGGTCTATTATATGGATTAGGACGCGGATTAATGCAAGGATTGGGACTAGGATTAAGAAAAGAATTAGGACAAAGATTAGGAAAAGGAAAAGAAAAATTAATAGGAAAAAGTCTACAAAATTGATTAGAACGGGGATTAGTGCAAGGATTGGGACAAGGATTAGAATAATAATTTGGAAATTGATTGGAGTATGAATATGGACAAGGTTTGAAACAAGGATTAGGACATAGATTGTGACATACATCGATTTGAACAAGGCTTAGGACAAGTATTAGGACATTGCTTGGGACAAGTATTTAGATAAAGAATAGGACATGGATTAGGATGAATACATGAATTGGGACAAGGTTTTGGACGTGGATTGTTACATGAATTCTGAAAAAAAAAACTAAGACATAGGTTAGGACAAACATTAGGGCAAACATTTGGGTATGCACGCGGACACGGATTAGAACAAAGATTGGGACGGGAATAAGCATATGGGCTAGAAAAGTATTAGGAAATGAATTGGAACCAGCATTATGATAAGGATTTATACTATACAAGGATCGGTATAAGTATAAGAACAAGGCTAAGACAAGGACAAGAACTAGAGCGTTAATTAGAATGAGGATTAGAAAAAAGATTACGACAAGGATTTGGACAAGAATTGAGACAAATATTAAAAAATTAATTCGGACAAGGATTAACACAATGGCTAGGCCAGGGGCTAGGACCATGAAAAGCACAAAAAAACAATTTTTTTTCTATTAATTGCTTGTATAAATTTTATTTATGAAACCATATTTCTTAACCCTTTCATATAAATCTATTGTTTTTGAAAATCGAAGCTGCCATTTTTTTTCTTATCATCAGTTTTATCTAAAAAATCGTTTCTATACGTTTTTTTTATTAAAGTCCAAAAGTTTTCAAAGTACTTATATAGGTTACTTAAAATGAATGATTTGACTTGATTTCTTTCAATTTATTATGTAATGCCTAAAAATCTCAAGTGCTTCCTTTTGCCCATGTCCACAGGATGCCTAAGGCTGTCAGCTTTAATTTGAATAAAAAAAATTAGTTTTACTCTCTGATTGAAGCGGATTTTTATAAAATTCAAGCAATGGCGCTTCCCAGCTGCTTGCCAAATTGGCTTAGTTTCAATCCTTTAAGTCAAAACCTACAGTGATATACTTTTCAACCTACTAGTAAAATATTTCTTTATCATCAACTTTCTGAAATCTTTTCTTTTCCTACAAATTTTTCTTATACACTTTGGCATAAGGATAATCAAATTGCTGGCAAACAAACGTGTCCTAATTGACTTACAGCCAACTATTGTGGTTACAAATCCAAACACAAACATACACAAACACACATAAACAACGCACCAAGCTTTATGGTAACCGAAAAAAAAAATATAACAACAACAACAAACAGAAAGGTGATTGCTGCTCAAATCTAGCCACAGAAACAGCGAGCGTCGCATCATATCAGCAAATGAAGCCGCAATGTAGCAGCACTAAATGTCAAACCAAACCAAACCGAACCCAACCAAACCGAACCAAGTCAAAGGGTAAAGTTTTTCAGGGTTGCATAAGTTTGAGCGAACTTAGTCAGCCACCGGTACGTGGCTGGAAGCGAAAATAGGAATAAGATTGAAAAAAAAACATTATAAATGCCTTCCTAAAAGAGACTTCAATAGCTTAGCTGTTGAACGTTTGCAGCTGAAGAAGATGACTAGGTTGGCGTAGACTTCGATGAAGGCAGCCGCCACTCGAGCTGCAGCCAACAAGTGCAAGTCAGGGAAACTTAAGACAGCGAAAAAAAAAAGAAATCGAAGGTTGTAAGAAGAATAAAAAAAAAACCAAGTGGAGGAGGCTATTGCACCAACAACAACAACAACAACAACAACAGCAGCTTTAGGAACAATCAGTGCAGCAGCAACAATTTCAAGTGTTGCAGCTCTTAGTGCCGCACAGCGCCACCTAGTGTCGCACCATCAAACTTACTTAAATCACTTGAGTTCCGTTGCACTTTGCACGAGGTGTCGTGCTGTCGTGCTGTCGTCCTTAGACCAGAAGGTCGTGCAGTTTAATGTAGGTTATGTTGTGTTTGTGCATTCGTCGTGTGTGTTTGTGTGTGTGTGTGTATGTGCCGGTGTCAGGTAACATTTTGCACCTTACAAATTTCTGCTAAAAATACTTCTCGAAAGTGAAGAAACTATTTTCCTTTTTTGCAGTTTGCTGCAGAAACTACTCTTGTAAACGACACAGAAAATTAATCGAGCGCTAGCTAAAAGGATTCAACGTGAAATCCTTATGCCGCCAAAACTTTTCGCAAAGAGTTATCAAAGAAATTAATTCGTTTACTTAAGGATATAAAAGCAGAAAAAAAAACTTATATTTGCAGTGAAGGAAACTTTTGTCGCTATGAACACACACACCACTGGCGTCCACTCAACTGCTTCGACATCTAGGATGCTGCGACTGCGTTGGCAGAAATATTTCTAGTTGAACTTATTTAAGTTGAAAAATGAAGTTTTTCTCATTTGCAGGCAAATATTTTGACATCTGCTGTCTCAGCATTCAACTCCTTAGTCCAGTTCAGTACAGTTTGGCTTTAATTTTAAGCAGCTTAAAGCTGCTTCAGCATATTTTCTTACCGTTTCAGTTAGAATGCTCAAGTCCACTGAACTCATTCACTCAAGTTAAGGCTCAACCTCTAGTCTGGCTCAAATTTTGTTGATTATATTGCTGTCTCTGCTAAATCCTTTGATGTTTATTTTTATTTGTTTTATACAAATAAGAATAATCGTATTTTTCTCCGTCCAATATTTACATTTTTTCAATAAATTTTCTAGCGAGAAAAATCTACAGGCATAAAAAAATAAAGCGTAAATGAGGTTAAGGCGGTTCTTAAAACTAAAGGGTGTATAGTTTTAGAAGTGCATAATGTGGTTTTTGAAAATACCAAACAATTACTTGAAGGTTTATCAAAATTTTTTTGAATCATAAGGCGGACACATAAAAATTATGCATAAAATACACTCTCCTTCAAATAACCAACTCAGCTATGTTTGCCTCGGACCTTAATTCTATTTTGGAAATTTTCGATCACTGTTTTGCATAATTGGCACTGTTCTATTCCGGCAACGCACTGTGGAGTATTCGACCCTAAAACGCGGACATTTGAGATTTTTTGACCTGACGTAGTAACGTTGTACCGGACGGTTTCCAAAAAATTTTAAAAAGGCATTTTTCAAAATTCATCGGTGTTGCATTGAATTGTTACTCGCTGAGTATAGGTGCTATGATTAAAGAAATGATACGACCGTAAAGGTTAATTCTTTGACTTCATTATAAAAACAAACAAAAATTCAAAACGTCATCAGACGCGGTAGAAGCTGCTTAAGCAAAGCAACTGAAAATTTGTTACATGGAATTATTACTCGCTGAGTATTAGTGCTAGGATTAAAAATATGTCACAACAATAAAGGCCTGCTCTAAGCCCTCACAACAAAATAAGACAAAAAGTTTCTGATGTCATGGGGACACAGAGAGAGCCTCTCAAATATCGACAATGCAACGTTCATACAGCGGCGTTGCATTGAATTTTTACTCGGTGGATATATAAGCTACGATAAATGTTTAAAAAAGAAAATGAAGGATTTATACTTAGCTTTACGACAAAAATAAAAAAAAATTCAGACGTCACCAGGTCGTGAATATAGCAGTTTATGTAACAGAAATGTAATATCGTTGCATGGAATTATTTCTCACTCAGGAGACGTGCTGCGGTAAATTTTGCTTTACGACAGCATAGATGGGTTATTACGCCTCACAACTAAAGTACAAAAAGAATTCTTATTGTAATGATTCCAGAGTGGCAACCACATAATACAGTAAAAATGCTACAAGCATGAAAAATCGTTGCATGGAATTTTAACACTGTGACTACAGGCGTAACGGTAAATTTGTAAGGAACGAAAATGAAGGTGAGGTCTTCGGGCACATGATAAAAAAAAAAATGTACGTCGTCATGAGGCCCCTAACGTAACCGCCTAAAGTGACGCCTATGCACCACTTTTAGGCAAAATTAATGTACATAGGAAATGCACAACCTATGGATAAGCAAATCAAAATCAAAATCAAAATCAAAATCAAAATCAAAATCAAAATCAAAATCAAAATCAAAATCAAAATCAAAATCAAAATCAAAATCAAAATCAAAATCAAAATCAAAATCAAAATCAAAATCAAAATCAAAATCAAAATCAAAATCAAAATCAAAATCAAAATCAAAATCAAAATCAACATCAAAATCAAAATCAAAATCAAAATCAAAATCAAAATCAAAATCAAAATCAAAATCAAAATCAAAATCAAAATCAACATCAACATCAACATCAACATCAACATCAACATCAACATCAACATCAACATCAACATCAACATCAACATCAAGCATCAACATCAACATCAACATCAACATCAACATCAAAATCAAAATCAACATCAACATCAACATCAACATCAACATCCACATCCACATCAACATCGAACATCAACATCAACATCAACATCAACATCAACATCAACATCAACATCAACATCAACATCAACATCAACATCAACATCAACATCAACATCTAACATCAACATCAACACAACATCAACATCAACATCAACATCATCATCAACATCAACATCAACATCACATCAACATCAACATCAACATCAACATCAACATCAACATCAACATCAACATCAACATCAACATCAACATCAACATCAACATCAACATCAACATCAACATCAACATCAACATCAACATCAACATCAACATCACATCAACATCAACATCAACATCAACATCATCATCACATCAACATCAACATCAACATCAACATCAACATCAACATCAACATCAACATCAACATCAACATCAACATCAACATCAACATCAACATCAACATCACATCAACATAACATCAACATCAACATCAACATCAACATCAACATCAACATCAACATCAACATCAACATCAACATCAACATCAACATCACATCAACATCAACATCAACATCAACATCAACATCAACATCAACATCAACATCAACATCAACATCAACATCAACATCAACATCAACATCAACATCAACATCAACATCAACATCAACATCAACATCAACATCAACATCAACATCAACATCAACATCAACATCAACATCAACATCAACATCAACATCAACATCAACATCACATCAACATCAACATCAACATCAACATCAACATCAACATCAACATCAACATCCAACATCAACATCAACATCAACATCAACATCAACATCAACATCAACATCAACATCAACATCACATCAACATCAACATCAACATCAACATCAACATCAACATCAACATCAACATCAACATCAACATCAACATCATCAACATCACATCAACATCAACATCAACATCAACATCAACTATCAACATCAACATCAACATCAACATCACATCAACATCAACATCAACATCAACATCAACATCAACATCCACATCAACATCAACATCAACATCAACGTTAACATGAACATACACATCAACATCAACATCAACATCAACATCAACAGTCAACATCAACATCACCAACATCAACATCAACATCAACATCAACATCAACATCAAAATCAACACCAACATCAACATCAACATCAACATCAACATCAACATCAACATCAACATCAACATCAACATCAACATCACATCAACATCAACATCAACATCAACATCAACATCAACATCCACATCAACATCAACATCAACATCAACATCAACATCAACATCAACATCAACATCAACATCAACATCAACATCAACATCAACATCAACATCAACATCAACATCAACATCAACATCAACATCAACATCAACATCAACATCAACATCAACATCAACATCAACATCAACATCAACATCAACATCAACATCAACATCAACATCAACATCAACATCAACATCAACATCAACATCAACATCAACATCAACATCAACATCAACATCAACATCAACATCAACATCAACATCAACATCAACATCAACATCAACATCAACATCCACATCAACATCAACATCAACATCAACATTAACATCAACATCAGCATCAACATCAACATCAACATCAACATCAACATCAACATCAACATCAACATCAACATCAACATCAACATCAACATCAACATCAACATCAACATCAACATCAACGTTAACATCAACATCAACATCAACATCAACGTTAACATGAACATATACATCAACATCAACATCAACACCAACATCAACATCAACATCAACATCAACATCAACATCAACATCAACATCAACATCAACATCAACATCAACATCAACAGCAACATCAACATCAACATCAACATCAACATCAACATCAACATCAACATCAACATCAACATCAACATCAACATCAACATCAACATCAACATCAACATCAACATCAACATCAACATCAACATCAACATCAACATCAACATCAACATCAACATCAACATCAACATCAACATAAACATCAACATCAACATCCACATCAACATCAACATCAACATCAACATCAACATCAACATCAACATCAACATCAACATCAACATCAACATCAACATCAACATCAACATCAACATCAACATCAACATCAACATCAACATCAACATCAACATCAACATCCACATCAACATCAACATCAACATCAACATCAACATCAACATCTACATCAACATCAACATCTACATCAACATCAACATCTACATCAACATCAACATCAACATCAACATCAACATCAACATCAACATCAACATCAACATCAACATCAACATCAACATCAACATCAACATCAACATCAACATCAACATCAACATCAACATCAACATCAACATCAACATCAACATCAACATCAACATCAACATCAACATCAACATCCACATCAACATCAACATCAACATCAACATCAACGTTAAGATGAACATACACATCAACATCAACATCAACATCAACATCAACATCAACATCAACATCAACATCAACATCAACATCAACATCAACATCAACATCAACATCAACACCAACATCAACATCAACATCAACATCAACATCAACATCAACATCAACATCAACATCAACATCAACATCAACATCAAAATCAAAATCAAAATCAAAATCAAAATCAAAATCAAAATCAAAATCAAAATCAACATCAACATCAACATAAACATCAACATCAAAATCAAAATCAACATCAACATCAACATCAACATCAACATCAACGTTAACATGAACATACACATCAACATCAACATCAACATCAACATCAACACCAACATCAACATCAACACCAACATCAACATCAACATCAATATCAACATCAACATCAACATCAACATCAACATCAACATCAACATCAACATCAACATCAACATCAACATCAACATCAACATCAACATCAACATCAACATCAACATCAACATCAACATCAACATCAACATCAACATCAACATCAACATCAACATCAACATCAATATCAACATCAACATCAACATCAACATCAACATCAACACCAACATCAACATCAACACCAACATCAACATCAACATCAACATCAACATCAACATCAACATCAACATCAACATCAACATCAACATCAACATCAACATCAACATCAACATCAACATCAACATCAACATCAACATCAACATCAACATCAACATCAACATCAACATCAACATCAACATCAACATCAACATCAACATCAACATCAACATCAACATCAACATCAACATCAATATCAACATCAACATCAACATCAACATCAACATCAACATCAACATCAACATCAACATCCACATCAACATCAACATCAACATCAACATCAACATCAACATCAACATCAACATCAATATCAACATCAACATCAACATCAACATCAACATCAACATCAACATCAACATCAACATCAACATCAACATCAACATCAACATCAACATCAACATCAACATCAACATCAACATCAACATCAACATCAACATCAACATCAACATCAACATCAATATCAACATCAACATCAACATCAACATCAACATCAACATCAACATCAACATCAACATCAACATCAACATCAACATCAACATCAACATCAACATCAACATCAACACTAACACCAACACCAACATCAACATCAACATCAACATCAACATCAACATCAACATCAACATCAACATCAACATCAACATCAACATCAACATCAACATCAACATCAACATCCACATCCACATCAACATCAACATCAACATCAACATCAACATCAACATCAACATCAACATCAACATCAACATCAACATCAACATCAACATCAACATCAACATCATCATCAACATCAACATCAACATCAACATCAACATCAACATCAACATCAACATCAACATCAACATCAACATCAACATCAACATCAACATCAACATCAACATCAACATCAACATCAACATCAACATCAACATCAACATCAACATCAACATCAACATCAACATCAACATCAACATCAACATCAACATCAACATCAACATCAACATCAACATCAACATCAACATCAACATCAACATCAACATCAACATCAACATCAACATCAACATCAACATCAACATCAACATCAATATCAACATCAACATCAACATCAACATCAACATCAACATCAACATCAACATCCACATCAACATCAACATCAACATCAACATCAACATCAACATAAGCATCAACATCAACATCAACATCAACATCAACATCAACATCAACATCAACATCATCATCAACATCAACATCAACATCAACATCAACATCAACATCAACATCAACATCAACATCAACATCAACATCAACATCAACATCAACATCAACATCAACATCAACATCAACATCAACATCAACATCAACATCAACATCCACATCAACATCAACATCAACATCAACATCAACATCAACATCCACATCAACATCAACATCAACATCAACATCAACATCAACATAAGCATCAACATCAACATCAACATCAACATCAACATCAACATCAACATCAACATCATTATCAACATCATCATCAACATCAACATCAACATCAACATCAACATCAACATCAACATCAACATCAACATCAACATCAACATCAACATCAACATCAACATCAACATCAACATCAACATCAACATCAACATCAACATCAACATCAACATCAACATCAACATCAACATCAACATCAACATCAACATCAACATCAACATCAACATCAACATCAACATCAACATCAAAATCAACATCAACATCAACATCAACATCAACATCAACATCAACATCAATATCAACATCAACATCAACATCAACATCAACATCAACATCAACATAAACATCAACATCAACATCATCATCAACATCAACATCAACATCAACATCAACATCAACATCATCATCAACGTCAACATCAACATCAACATCAACAGTTGTTTAAGTTCCGACAAGACTGAAATCAAAGGTTATGATTTCAACAGTTTTTTTCGTGTCAACCAACCTAAAGACACACCTATACGAGGATCAAGGAAAACCCAGTAAATTATCCAAAATAAAAAAGTGAATATTTTCTAAAAAAAAAAAAATTTTTTTTTAGCAAAATCATTAAATAGGGGTTCAATTATTTTTGTTTATTAATTGTAAAAAAAATTTCAGCCGGTTCTAAAATATCAAGTTAAATACGAAGTGCGGCTTGTAAAAGAATGACACATATCTTAGATATCTCTTCTCAGATAAAGCTTAAACCATTATTTGAAAGTGATGCCTTGAAGTGTGTGGCCTGTTTATATCAAACGCTTTTTGTGACTTTTTCTCTAGCGTTATTATTTTTCTGTCAAATGTGACTTCTCAATAAATACTTCTTGGCAGGACTTCAATTTGTTTATTAGTTTTGGGCGTGTCAAGCATGTCTGGGTGTGTTCGTCTCCTACATGCTACATGCTGTTTATTTCAATTTGGAAAATTAAAAAGTATTTTAATCCATATCAGTGTAAGAAATTTTTCAAATTGCTTAAGTAGTTGTGCATTTCTGCCTTCGTCCTTAAAAAGTTTAATATAAAAAAAGTTTCTTGACTTTGTTTTCTCTTTGCGTGTAAGTTTTTAATGGATCCCTTCGCTTGAGTCGTCTAATAAATTAAAACGATTTCTTAACTATTAAACATCGTTCAAAGTTTTCAGTAGAGCTTTTATAGGAATTCCATGTGTATGTGTGTGTGTGTGTGTGTGTGTGTACTAGCATATATGTAAACGTGAATGTGCCGTAAGTTGTAAAACCATTTTACTATAATAATTATTAAATTTTAACAATCGATAAAGATTAAAAGCACGCATTAGAGTTAGCTGGAGCCAACAAACTATGGCGTAGACTCTGCCGATAGCGCTGAGGATGGAGTGCTTGTGGCTTAAACTTGAAATTACTTTCAAAGCTTGCGGAGTGTAAGGCTTAAGTGTTGACTGGCAAACATGGCGTGAAAGTTTGTTCAATTTTAAAATGGCTAAAAAAGAAGCTTTCGAAACAATTTCAATGTTAGATTTAATAAAACTATTGCGACATTTGCGCCCGGGCTAAAAGGGGTGACTGTCACAGCAACAATAAGAAAGAACAACAGCTACAACAGCAATAACAACAATAGCAGCAACAACAACAATAGAAACAGCAACAGAATACCACAACCTTAACGTTAACAAAGCCAAAGCAGAGCACATTAAATAATTGGATTTAAGTTAACGTGCAAAGTGCTTAAAAGCTTTAATCGCTCGCTAGCATGACTGTGAAAGCAGTCACCATGGCATCAGCAGCTATAGTAGCAGCAGCAGCATTATTTAAGGCTACAACAAAACAACGTGAATAACAGCAGGTGATTGTTGAAAGTTTTTTTGTTGTAATGCAAGCTGACCGCAGCACAGCCACACAAGTTGATTCAGCAGCAGGATGCAAGCTTAAGTCGAACAGTGCTGCTTAACTCTGCTGGTTCATTCAGTGTTGCCACATTTCATTTATATGCTCTAAACATGACATCTTTGTTGTTACTGACAACATTTTTTATGTCACAGCTAATAAAATGGGGGGAAAATAAAATCTAAAATATCATTGCGCACTTTTTGCGGCAAGTTTATTTTGCAACCCATTGACCCACAAGCAACGGTCTGATGAGAAGTGAGGGCCTTTAACCAGATCGACTTGACATTTCATTTGACTTTGACATTTCAATTTTAATAAATTTTGTATTTGTGTCAATAGGATAAGATTTTGTTATAGTTTCAAGAATGGCATTTTCGTGTTTACCAAAAAATATTAACCTTATACGGTGCAAAATTTTTTCAAAGTTATCCTCAACCCTGAAAAATAGCATGTTTTTGCCTACTCAGAAAAGAACAGAAAACACTGCCCTGCTTACTAAATTAGCTAATTTATTTTATTTGTGCAAATAATAAGTATACTTATACGTAGGCATCCGCAGAAATTTTTTGAGGGGGGACCAACATATGCATTGGTGCAGTGGCGGATCTACATACGGGCTGAAATTGCTTTAGCCCCCCCCTTTGATAATTTTTTGTATGGAAAAAAATGAAAAAAGTCCAAAAAGACGCTTCATCCCCCCCTTTGGCATACAAAAGTATAGTTTCCGCCCCCCCTTTGGTGAATCCTAGATCCGCCACTGCATTGGTGTGCACTCATATGAAAATGATTATATAAAAATGTAGCATATACACATAGGAAGTAAAAATATATAAAGTTTTCCCAGTCCAATGGGAGTGAGAAGTGCCCCCTGATCCCCACCCGTAGACGCCCTTGTACTTATATATAAATATCTATAATTTTATAATTTGCCATGATTTAAATAAACATTTTTTCATAAAAATAAAATCTCAAATAAACACGTATCTAACACACGCGTTTCATAATCGTTTAAAGCAATCATCTGATTTTCGGGGCAACCATCTCCCTGACAAAGTTTTACGGTGAAGAGAATGTGTATTTTTATACCCCTACGTTTAAAAAACGTAAACGGGGTATACACTATGGTGCGTAACTATAAGAACAGCTGTCTTTTTTAATTTAATAGAAATTTAAAAAATGTTTGAAAAAACTACGGATGGGGAATGAAAGATACTAAATAAAGATGTTTAAAAAAAACAAAAAAACAACAATTACTAGGTACGTTTTCTGTTAGACCGAAATCGTTGTATTTTGAGTGGTGCATAACTATAAGGACAATGTGACTATACTTATAATAAACAAAACTTACCTGTTTTAAAGTACACAAAGAAAAAAGTTTTTGCATTTTAATAATGTGTGGGTCCTCCACCTTGTTGAGTTAGTTCAAAAATTCGATTGGGCATAGAAATAATGAGATCCTGTAGCTGATTAATCTCAAATGACTCCCACTCTCGAAT
The DNA here is from genome assembly GCA_943735915.1 of Pherbina coryleti. Classification (NCBI taxonomy): domain Eukaryota; kingdom Metazoa; phylum Arthropoda; class Insecta; order Diptera; family Sciomyzidae; genus Pherbina; species Pherbina coryleti. The sequence continues at coordinate 64,154,919 of OX030950.1, forward strand.
GATGGCAACTTTAAGTTCTGGAACAGTGTTGTATTGAGTGTTTTCGACGTAAACACGTTTGGCAAGTAATCCCCAAGCATTTTCCATGGGGTTCATGTCCGGAGAACAGGCAGGCCAGTTTAAACATTTCACTTTTTTCGTATGCATCCATCTTTGTGTCTCTTGACTGCTGTGTACGGACGCGTTGTCCTGCTGAAAAATCCATTTTGAGCTTCTCGTCCTTCGAAGAAAAGGTAGAAGATTCATTTCTAATGTTTGAATGTACTCAGCAGAATTCATTCGGGTGCTGGGAAAAGCTAATTCCAGGGTTCCTTTAAAGCTGAAAGCTCCCCAAACCATGAGAGAGCCACCACCAAAGTTCCGTTTCGAAAAAAATCGCGGCTCTTTACGTAAATCTCTCCAATAAGACTTGAATCCATCAGGACCATCCAAATTGAATTTTTTTTCATCCGAAAAAATAACCTTAAGCAAGGAAAGGGAATGTCATGGATTATTGAAACACTTTAAAGAGCGCACTCACCTTTTTCCAGTCCGTTGACATATTATTTCTTGCGAATTCAAGACGAGCTATCTTGTGTCGCTCAAGCAATCTAGGCGCTGTCTTAAGAACTTGTCTTTTTATAGTTCCAGACTGTTTTAGTGCTCGAACTACCGTCCAACGTGATACATTAAGTCCCAATTCCTTAGATATTTTGCTTGCGCTCTTCATTGAATTACTTGCGGATTGCACAATTCGACGCTTATCACGCGAACTAAGCTTGGGTTTCAGTCCTCCTCTTTTATTTGTACCATATTCAGCCTTTTTTTGCAAAAAATCCCGAACTTCAGTTACTGATCGTTTAACTTTTCTTGTAATTTCCCGTAACGAGTAACCTTCAGTTTGAAAAGCATATATTTGCCCTTTTTCCACTTCAGAAAGGTATTTACCACGTGGCATTATATCGTCACATAAAATGCAAAAAAACGTATGATCAAAAAATTCGAAATTATGTTTTTTATTGATTACGATTCATTACATTATATTACATGTGTGTTATGAATTTTAAACTTCTGACACCAAAAATAACCAAGTTATTTGATTTGAAAATTTCGTTTCAATATCTCAAGTTGTTTGAATTTTATATCGTTTTTTGCTTCTCCTGTAAACTTATCAAAAGTGATGTTACGTTATTTTGCATTTTAGGTGACGATATATATTTTTATTGTCGCATAAAAAAATCGTGTTCCTCTTTAGTGAATCAACTACAAGTAACTGATTTATAATTGTTATTATAGTTATGCACCACTCAAAATACAACGATTTAGTTCTAACGGAAAACGCCACTTGCTATGGTTGTTGTTTTTTTTTTTCGAAAACACATTTTTTTATTTTCTTTCATTCCCCATTCGTATATTCTTAAAACAATTTTTAAATGACCATTAAATTCAAAAAGACAGCTGTTCTTATAGTTACGCACCTCAGTGTATTAATTTTGTCACTCCCTTTGTAACGCCCATAAGGAGGCGTGGCAGGTATAGAAAATTATATATTCTTGATCAGAATCACCACCCGAGTCGATTTAGCCATGTCCGTCTGTCAGTCCGTCTGTCTGTCTGTGATCACGATTACAGCCGTAGTTTCCAAGCTATCATCACGAAATTCAATATTAAAGCTTTTATCTAAAAACTAAAGGTCAAGTTCGAAAATGAGTCAAATCAGATCACAACCACGCCTACCTCCACAAAAACTAATATATGGACTTAAAATTGCACATGACCTTTGCTATTTAATATACACTCTGAGAATAAATTTCAACCAAATCGTATGAAAACCACGCCTACCTCCCATGCAGAGTGAATTTATCAAAAAGGTGCAGTCTCTTTAAATTCCACAAAAATTAATATATGGACTTGAAATTTTGCATATGAACTTTGATATATAACATGTACTTTGTGTATAAAATTCAACGAAATCAAGTGAAAACCACACCCACCTTCCATAAAAAGTGACTTCATTAAAAAACAATACCGAATCTTTTCTGTTAAAACTGTGACGAAAATGTTTTTACAAATAAACACTTTTTTTACTGCTTAAGACTGTGTATATACTTCGGTTCGGACGTAGGGGTATTTTAACTTCGGCCCAGCCGAAGATCATTTCTTACTAGTTTTGCCTTATTTGAGTGTGACCTTTCAAGAAACGAAATCGAATATTCTCACCCTCAAGAAAAGGACAAAAAGCATAGAAATATATATTTTTTTGTTTTTGCATAGAAATAATTTTGATAAAAACGTTTTCTATTTTTTTATTTTGTTATTTTTTTTCATAAAAGGCTAGCATATAATCCCTAAAACCTTTTAGGGTGATTAGATACTTTTAAAGCAGTGTGTTTTCTATAAATACTTGCACTTTTTAAAACTATTTTACCCAAAAAAAGTAAATTATCAAGTGGCGACATACTTATGGTTTTTGGAACGTAGCCAAATTGGGGCAGTTTTTTTTTTGTAAGAACTATATAACAAGTAAAATTCCCTGGAACATATGTTTTTAATAAAGGGTGATTTTTTAAGAGCTTTTGGATTTTATTAAAAAAACAAAAAGACATAAAATTTAGAGAAATGCGTGAAATCTTTATTTGAGTCTATAGAACGATCTATATAGTTCAATGTTTAAAGATGACTTCATGTAAATGTTGATCGCAGCTACGCCTAAAATGGTTCATACGCTGGGTCCAATTTCGGAATACTCTCTTGAACATATTGGACGGTATCTCACGAATAAATTCTTCAATATTGGCTTCCAGTGCCGTTGCGGGTTTGTCCTTATAGACATGAGCCTTAACATGGCCCTACACGAAATAGCCTAAAGGCGTTAAATCGCACGATCTAGGCGGTGAATTGACCGGTCTCGAACATGAAATAAACTGTTCACCGAACTCGCTTCTCAATTGGGCCATTGTTTCGCGTGCTGTGTGGCATGTGGCACCGTCTAGTTGAAACCATATGTCAGACAAGTCCAGCTCTTCTATTTTGGGCAAAAAAAATATTTGTAATCATCGCACGGTAGCGCTCGACATTCACAGTTACGTTGCTGCCTTCGTCGTCTTTGAAAAAGTACAGTCCAATGATACCACCGGCCCATAATCCACACCAAACAGTGCATTTTTCGGGATGCATTGGCAGTTCTTGCAATGATTCTGGCTGCTCTTTACACCAAATACGACAATTTTGCTTGTTCACGTATCCATTCAACCACAAATGAGCTTTGTCGCTGAACATAATTTTCCGATAAAAAAGTGGATTTTCATCCATCTTTGCCAGCGCCCATTAACCAAAAGTTAACCGTTGTGGTAGGTCGTGTGGCTTCAATTCTTGAACTAGCTGTATTTTAAAAGGTTTTACAACCAAACCCTTCCGCAAAATTTTCCACGTAGTGAAGTAACAGACGCAATACTACATAAAGGATGGACCGTATACCAGCGAATATGACGCATTTTTGCAAGACAATAACGAAAAAAATTTTTTTTGTTTTTGACCGAACATAGGGGTCGCGCATTGACATATTTCTTTATATCTCTGGTGTTTACAGTCGGATTTTAAAGTTTGGTCTCTTTCAGACAAAAATATCGATATGTCATTCAATATGATCAGGCTTTTAATACCGATGATATGATGAAAATGAAAAAAAGGAGCCAGCGAAAAATTTCTGAGCAAAAGATTAATGATATTTTAAAAGCTTTATTTTTTGATATTAGGGTGGTACATTAGGATGCTAGGAACTGAGATCTGGAGGGTAACTACTATAACGGTGCACCTGTAGTCAATAACCATTATCGAAGTCATATTGGTCTCCTTGAGACAAAAACATTGATATACCAAACTTTAAAATCCGACTGTAAACACAAGAGATATGAAGAAATATGTCAATGCGCGACCCCTACGTTCGGTCAAAAAAAATAATTTTTTTTCGTAATTGTCTTGCAAAAAGGCGTCATATTCGCTGGTATACGGCACACTTTTTTTTTGCATAGGAGGTGGAACTGTCTCATGGACATGTAGGGCGGCAAAATAACGAGAAAGTCTGTTCGAACTTACAAACTACCCTACATCTCGGATGGATGTCATTATTTTTCAGCGTTCAAGAAGATAGCATCCTGCAACACAATTTCTTGCTGCTATTATAATTGATGAAGTTTTGGTAGCAGACGAAGAGGAAATAGAACAAAACAAAAGAAAACACAGTATGCGAAATAGCTGCCATTTTAATATGTTCAACTTTGCGCTGTGTTAACCTTTTTTTTATATGTTCACTTCTCGACGTTTTTTTTTTTGGAATGAGAAAATGTATGAAGTCGGATGAACAAGCGTTCACACTTTACTACAGAAAAAAATCAAAACTTTTTGATTTTCATGCTACATGTCGGACGGAGTGCAGCATTTGCTTTCACACATCCTATGTGTCCATCCGACCTGTCAAGTTGATCCTACATGTAGGATAGTCCGAAAGCCCCTATTAATCTATTATCCGAAATTCAGGAAAATGGATCGTTTAAGCAACGAACACCGTATTAATGTTGTTAAAACCTATAAAAAAAGTGGTGAATTGTGAATGGCCACTTCTCCCGCTTTAAGGTGAAATTATGTCATTCATCATCTTCCATCATCTGAAAGTGTAGCTGAAGAACCGACAATCTTGTCGTTTTCCTGGCGTTCTCAGCGATGTTTTAGAGTTCATTATGTCATATTTTGCATCTAGATTTACAACTTCATTCATATTAGGTTCAGCTTACGTAAAAATTGAAGCCTCCTGAGGGTTCACAACCCAGTAGATTAGTTCAATTGGTGGTTAAAAATTTACTTCAGCGATGAGGTCCATATCTCACTCAGTAGGTACGTAAATAAAAAAAATTGTCACATTTTGGACTCTGAAATCTACAAATAATTTAAGAGAGATCCTTACACCCGGAAAAGTCAAACTGTATGAGCTGGAGGCGTTTTCGAACAGCTTTCTTTCTTTTCAAAAACGTTACATGTGTGAAAGTTATCATTAATGTGGAGCGCTATGGTCATATTTTATCTACTTTTTCAGGCCTCTCTGATATATTGGGTAATCCTAGTTGAGAAATGAATATTTTCATTATGATAACAGAAAAAAAAAAATTGCGCGAAGCTTGCATGAGAAAATTTAGCGCTTCCTAAGGCACGGGAATTTTGCTATATATTCACCAACACGCTTTTAACAACAATAACTCGATGAGTGAACAACAAGGATTCAACTAGAAAACAATACAAAAAAAAAAATTTTTTTTTCCATGAATTTATGTTCTTTTTCAACGCAATTAAGTGAATGTCTTATTTAAATATCATATTCAAGCAGCTGTAGCAGCGAGCAACTGGTAACGTTGTGGAGTCTAGAGCTTAAGCAGATGCCAACAGGCATAAATAGGCAGATACATGCCTCCAACCATTTAGTTGCCATAGCCTATGAAAATAACAGCGGGTAGATCAAAAGTAGCTGAAATACATTTGCATAAAATTAAATGCTTTACTGTTGGCATCGTGTTCAAAAGTTAACAAAGTATTTTTATGCCATTAGTTAAGAAGCTGTTTTGGGTTACAAGGTGTGGAAAATCATTATGAAAAATTTAAAAACAATTTTCCAAATTTCCTAAGAGCGAGCAGTTAGAAAAGAAAGATTTCTCTTACACTTCAATAAGTTTTGTGGAATTATGTGTTAACGATGTGTGAGTAGTTAAGATTTAATGTATTTGTGTTTTTTCTTTTCCGCCATGAATGTTTTGAATTTAAGTTATAATAACTTTAAATGGGCGCATAGAAATTGTGCCTATTATATTCCACAGGATTTTCGGGAGAGAATATCTTTGAAGATATCTAGACTGCATCCCTAAAAATAGCGGGATTTTCCTTTCATTTTTGATCAGAACTATAGGGCGTCCTAACAAGAGGGGTAGCATCGCAAGAGAATATTATTTAACAGCTGATCACTTGCCAGCTCTCAAATAGTTGACATTTGCCATTTGTTAAGGAGGAAAACTAACCATTGGACGTTATAAGGTGCAAGAAAGAACAGAATTCGTGGAATTTTTTTACGAAAATTAGCATTCATGCGCAGTTGCGATGGAAAATTTATTTGTAATCATGTGGCTTCTGAGACCTGTGTGCGCAATATAATCAGCACATTCCACGAGACTGGCGCAGTGTAAGATGTGAAGATACCGTAACAACTTCTCCCCGAACGTTCGACTGAAAATATTGACGTACTGAAGGAAAGGGTTGAAAACACCCAAGCACCTCTGTGGATTCTATAACCCTTTAAAATCACTACTTTTGCGTAATTCTATTTTTGTAGATTTTTTGTACTTGAGCGTCTAGGAAAGGTAACTTTTTTTTACCTTTCCTAGACGCTGCATCGAAGTAGATAAGAACTTAAGCGTTCTCTCTGTCAAAATACCGGGTAACTTTCTCGGTATAGTTGGCAGTATAAGTAGAACCCAAGTAGCTTCAGTGGATCACAGTAAAAAGTCATGCAAGACTACTGATGAGTTGGTGTAGCGGCCAACGAAACAGTCCGTATAGTCAAGCTGTGTGATTTGCTCTATACAGAGTCGTTGTTATTATTGGGTTGTTGTCTTTTTTTTTGTCTTCATGTTGTCTTGTTGTCAACCTGCTTGACCTAAAGCTCAAATTTGTTTTCAATATAAATAATGAAAGACCGTATTCAAATATTAAGATTAAAAAAAGAAGGTTTTTTTTTTGAAAAAAGATAAAAACAGATGTTATTATTTGAAAGAAAAATTAAATTGAATTTTTACAGGTTTTTAAAAATGGTCAAAAATATTACAGCAGAACGTTTGTAAGAAATATTGGATAGTGGAGATTTCAAAAGTATGGTTCGAAATCCTAATGAGGTGTTTGAACCCCCAAAATCCCCCGTGCGCACGAGTCTGGTCGCCATCACCAAAATTGAGCCCCAATTATGCGGAAAAGTGATCGAAAATTTATACAAAAGTATTTAGGTCTGTAAGCTAAGTCGAGGCGGCCACTTGAAGGATATATTATTTTATACATAATCTTCATATATCGATTCAACAATACAATAAAAAGTGTAGGAGACGTCCAACCAATTGTTGGGTTTATTCAAAAACCAAATTATAAACCTCTTGTTGATACATTCGTTAGGCTACTTGAGTTAGTGTTAAGCGCTCCGAAATTATTTTAGTTCTTAAGCCATAAAAACCGAATATTAAAAATATTGCTGCATTGGCTACAAGCAGCACTCAATGTAAGTTTGATAGTTTTAAATATAGTGCTGGAAAATATTGATTTATAATGGCTTTTAAATGGTTTTCCCCAAAGATAAAACACAGTATTTATAGGTACATAACAACTTTTATTTTCAAATATTTGACAATAATACCATTAATACAATTATTGTATATATGTATGTTTGTGGCTAAAGGAAATGAAAGAAATATCCTTGAGTACATTCTGTCGAAAACAGTGTCAAGAGCTTGGGTAAATTGCATTTTATTAAATATCTCAGAGTTAAAGTTTGACACAATGCATACGATATGCATGTGCAACCAAAGATGAGTGAATATATATGTGTGTGTGTTTGTGTGTGTGGGGGTGTGTAATTGCATAAGTTTACTGTGTTGTTGTGGTGAAGTGGTAGAGGAGGAGTGTTGATTGTGAGATATTATTGAAATTTCCTTAACACTCTGATAGGAAATGCAATAAATATGAAATTTTACAAAGTTTGCAACAAAAGCTCGCAATACTTAAATGTATTATAGATAAATCCCAGCAGGAAATGGATCGATCCGTCTTCGAAGACGTCTTCGAGACATGTCAGTTTCTTGCAAGACGGATCGATCCATTTCCATAGCAGTCCTCGAAGACAATTTCAAACAAAAGGCAACTTCGACTTGCAAGACATTTTGCTGAAATGTCTTCAGTGACGGCGTCAATCCATGTCTTGCAGAGCGGACGCATTTAAACAAAACGATGCGCTCTTCGTGCATGAATGTTGTCTTCATGAGTGAAATTTTTACACTCAGACAGGGCAAACTATAGAGAGAGAGATAGAGAGAGAGAGAGAAAACGGCACATTAAAATATACAGAAACTTCGCTTGATACCACTAATGCCCGCTGTCGATCAGCAACAACTTTGCACTCGTGTAAAGCACGTGAATATATTTATTATTTTTTAAATTTCCTTTCTTATTCAGGATAGTTCCTTCTTAATCATTTTTTTTTTTAAATTATTTATAGAGAAAAATTTTACAAAACTACATTTTAATTATTTAAAACGAAATATTTTATAAAACTACAATAATCGTGAAATAAACTCTAGCACGTGCTTCAGGCTCACAATTTAATCGCAACTGACTGCACTTGACAACCGCGTCGATAATTCAAAATTAAAAAAAAAATTTGATTAATAGACACATGCTGAAAATATGCATACGAGTCTTACAGAGCGTCCGCATTGACATCGGAGCATTACAAAAGCAATTTCTCGATGAGAGCACATCTCAGTTATTTATTTACACGAGTTTTGCAGATCGTCCGCAGTCATCATTAAAAAAAATTTCTTATGAGACAATATTCGAAGATTTTGTGCTGACAATATAATGACTTGTCTTGCAGAGCGTCAGCATTCGCTCTGAGAATGCGTACTTGGTCTTCGAGACGGTCTCGAAGACTTCGTCTTTGAGGATTCATATTCCGACTGGGATGCAATATGTATGCATAAATATGTATGTGTGACTAGGGATGTCTCTTATCTTTTTCGTCTCATAGTTTTGCGTACATGTACAGATATATTTAATTTTATTATGCGGAAATGATATCCGCGGCTGTTTGAAAGGTTTCCCACCATATTTTGGGCACATTCAATGAAATTCCAGGAAAATGTAAGAAACTCCAAAACAAAATTATTTGGAAAATACTAAAAATGCGTTATTGTAAAAACTAAAAATATACAGCGGCAACAGTTGTTTAGCAATATTATCATAAGTATTGACCAATAATAACTCTTTTGTGAACGACTTTTATGTGCATAAAGAAGTTAGCTCCACCATTTTAAGTTTATTAATAATAAAAGTGTTTGCTACGATGTACCAAATATGGGCAAATCCCGAAAATAGTCCACCACGTGTGAGAAACTAAAGGTGCTCCTTTTTCAAGAGCATTATTGTTTACTAAAAGCTTAATATATCTACATTTAAGTTCTCAATCAATTTTTTTTTCTTGAGTTTTTATGTAATAAAAAAATAGGTGATTCACAGTCAATATTCGAGTTAAGTGTTTTTTTTATTTTTTCAGGTTGTTTACTGATCTAAGAAAGCTATTGATATAAAAGCTTTGCGTATAAAAGTTTTTTTATTCCCCTTTGCACTTCTTTCTTCGCAAATTGGCGCCATAAAAGGTTTGAAAATATTTGTGCATAACGGTGTATTTTGCAAAATAAATATGATTAACTCTGTTCTGACGTCCGACACATAAAAAGGGTTTTATTTAGATAAAATTGTTAAATCATTAAAAACAAAAATTGAAACCTGGTACAAAGCAAGTTTTTGCACATTTTCCAGAATATAACTGCTGATTTTAAATATAAATACTTTTCAGCTCATATCAACTGGGCAAACTTAGTGACTTCCGACGGTAGGCGATATTTTCAAATAGAATTAACGTGGAAATAACTTTTGTATATTACTTTTGTAGATGGTAAGCCAAATATTAAAAAAAAAGTGCGGAAAGATTAAAAAATTAGCGAAATAATAAAAAAAAAACTTGATGACGAACTTTGTAGAAAAGAAGCGGAGAGAAAAAGCGTATTTATCGGAAAAAGTTAAACGACAAAATAAAATCGACCACCAGTGAGTTAAAAAAATATGTGTTGGGCCGCCACGCACGGAACAAGTGAAACTTGAACCCAAAAAAGTAGAGATTTTTTAGTGATTAATTGATTTACTCTTAAATATAGTCTTACTAAAAAAGTACCATTTCATATAATTGCAAAATAAAATTAAATCTGTTTTAATATGTACAATTTCGAAAAGTTGAATGTTAGTATACCATACCATCATACCATACTAACATCCTATACCGTCATACTGAATCATTAAACTATACCATGCCATTATTCCATGCTCATCTTACCGCCATACTATAGTATCAGACAATACTCTCATACTATACCATCATATTCTACCACCAAACCATACCTACCATCATACCATGTATCTAACCATCATATCATCGTACCATACCATAATACCGTACAATCAACTAATCAGACTATAGCCATCATACCATACCATCATATTATAATAATCATACCATACCATTAACCCTTATCCAAAAATTTTAAATGGAAAAACTTTCTTCAATTTGATCATACGAAAACATAAGCTCTTTGTCGAGGCATGAATTCTCGAACTCTTTGTTTAGATTTCTTTAGCTGAGGTTTTTATAAATTTGTTTCTTTTAAGCAACTTTTAAATTTAATTAACGCTGACACGTTTTAAATTGGTCATGACTTGAAAGCAATTTGGATAGTTTGTTGGCAATATGCGGCGAATTGGTGGTGACAAAAGGGAACGAAAATTGAAGATACACATGGGTTTTTATCGCCAGTTTTTGTGAAGAAAAAACAAGTTATTTATTTCTAAAATTAATGCAATATACATAAACGCCAAATAATTGAAAACTACGTAACATCGCTCCACAATAGATGCCAAAATATTAAAAATATTGCAAAAATGAAACCTGAATATTGCTCGAACAGCCTATTTTTTTAACCCTTTCACCCCTGAGTTTTATTTTTAAATCTGGAAAGCTTTTTTCAACTTCAATGGCATGTACAGTTATAAGGCCAAAATATAAGATGTTTGGCATACTTGAGAAGCCGGAGGTCCTTACCGTTGTCCTGGGATATATAATCCCAATAAGGTTTTGCGGTGGGATATTATGTCCCAATAAAGTTTACGTACACAGAAATTTACTATGATGAATTCACATTTTATTTATTGATATTTTTATTATACGAAAAATCAGTAATTCAAAGCTTGCAGATATAAAGGATCATAAAAAGAAAAACATAATAACTTAACAAATTCAAATTTTTGATATAAAGAATATTTATTATTTGTGGAATGGTGCGAAACATGAAGGACACAGAGCATTGTTACATCCTGAACACACAAATTTGGTTCTAGTTTCTTTCTTTATGGATGTGCATCGAACGCAACGACGTCGCGAGGTGCTTTCAATGGGTAAATGATCGCCAATATTCAAATTCTCCTTCTTAGTTCTCTTAGAAGGCCTTCCGCCTGTCCGACGTGTTCTTAGTCCTTTGTGTTTTACTCCCTCAGCGAGAAGAGCTTCAGCCAATGGAACTATGAACTGTATCAACGGAATCTTACGGTGATGATGCTCCATATATACGATCCACGCATTTACAACACAAAGCATAAGGATTTTAAAAAATACTTTCTTCCACCACTTCTTGGACTTCCTGTTCATGTCGTACACTGCTGTTTTTTGGTCGGCCAGATCGACCCCTCCCATCATCCGATTGTAGTCGCTTATGATCAAAGGGCAGTCCACATTCTTCTTTGTACCATCCTTTTGCTTCCTTTGTACCAGAACTAAATCTGGCATATGGCAATTTGACATGATCAGTACTTCCTTAGAGTCCATCCATCTTGCAGCTGATAAACCATCAGCACTCACTTGAAACTGGCTGTTCCCCCGATCCAAGCGTCCAGCAAAAACTGGTGTTTCTTTTCGATTTCTCATATAAGTTCCCAGCGCTGGAAACGGAATATTTTTTAACAACGAGACTGATGTGAAAAATCGATCAAAAACCACAGTAACGTCTTTATTCCGAATAGTTGATGTCAATTTGAGGATGACTCTTTCGCCAAGGGTGCCCTTAATGTCTTGGTTGGTCTCCTTTCCGGTGTAAATATTTAGGTCATAAGTATATCCGGTCTTAGCATCACAGCGCATCCATATTTTTACACCACGTTTTATGGGCTTCATTGGCATGTACTGCTTTAGCACGGAACGGCCTTTGAATTTCGCCATGCTCTCATCTATTGATTGGAAAGGGCTTTCAGTTCGTCCTTCCAAAAACGTTTTCTTCACGCAAGCTACAACTTCAGACATATAATAATCTTTTGGAGCTCCACTCGGCTTTTCTACGTCATTAAAATATATTGTCGACGACAGGTGAGTATATCGGTCGCGGGACATACTCTTTTTAATAGCTTCATTGCCCAAGGAAATGTTGTTGCTCCAATAATCAGCTATAGCCGGCACGTGGTTATAATGCATAATTAAAGACACTCCAATGAAAGTCATGATTTCATATTCATCAGTTAAATTGCGTTTCGAATTCTTCACTCTGTTTAGCTTCGTTAGTCTCTGGTTCGTACATTCGGCAATGCGAATATACAAACCCTTCGGGAAAAATTTCCTGAAGACATCATATTCAGTAGCAGAAGGTGCTAAATTCAATGATACCTCTGCATTTCTGTCCTCAGGCATTGTAAATTTTGGTACAAATGTATTATTTTCGCTGAAGTTAGACCACATACAAGAAGCAAGTGGATCAGCAGCATCAGGAGAATCCGCACTTCCTGCAACAACAGCTGTATCAAGTTCCACGGCAGGATCAGGGTCATCAGGGAATTCATCATCATCCTCGGATTCATTGTTATTATTGCTTGAGTCAGTTAAATTTTCGTCCTCAGTGTCCTGATCTTCATCATCTGAAGGAAAAAAATTGGATCCAGAATCACTGAAGTCTGTACCTTCATTATCGCTTTCATCGTCCTCTTGCATAATCTCGACCAGTTCCCTATTCGACAATCTCTTTCTTGCCATCTGCAAAAAATAAAATTACAACTAGTGTTTGTAACGTATATTGGGATAATACATCCCACCCGATAATCTTATTGGGACAATATATCCCATTTAAGATAAAAGCTTTCTATTTCCTTACCGTTTGAGTATTTCCTCGCTGCAAAATGTTAAAAACAATATTTTACACCACACTTTTTGTAATAATACAGAATTTCCAACAATAACACAAAAACTCCGGTTTTATTTACCAAATTATACGAAGATTATCGAAAAACACGTGCTTTCACTTTAAAAAACTGCATACAAATGAGGTACCGCTATAACTGTGAGCATTGTTTTTGCAATAATACCAAAGATATTACTTCAACCTTTATTGGGATATATCACACTTTAAAATACAACAGCAAATAAAAATGATACGACGTAAGGAAGTTCGCTGGGACATATAATCCCAGTAGGGGCGAAAGGGTTAAACGTAGAGTATGTAGATGTTAAATAATTAAAAAAAATCTATAAGTAAAATAATGTTATGATGGAAAAATTAATGACGTCCGACACATGACGTCCGAACAATTATAAATATTACAAAAATAAAAACAATAATAAAAAGTAACGACTATGCTTACATTATTGTATATTTCAGTTTATTCTAAACGTTTCATTCATATCATATTTTCTCGTAGCTCGAACCAGTTCGCTGCAAATAGCAGATTTTGGAATTAATATCAAAACTACTTCTATTTTAATAACGTCCGAACGCTTAATATCAAATACCACTGTTCATGTACTTACACTTATATTGTATTTTTTCTAATATTTATAAATAGCAGCCCCTTAATACTTAATGTTGCACTAGTTCTTTTTTCCTAAACAAAAGATTTTCAGCATATAAATTAGAAAAAAATGCGTCGGAATGTGACGTCCGACACACAGGATTTGCCCATATATGGTTTTATGTGCCGCCATCTTTTTATGAGATAGTACTTTTTAACCGACCGATGAGGAGGTTCTCTTGTTCGTTGGTTAATCCTTGATAACTCCTAAAGCTCTTGCCCGATTTTCCTAATTTTTGAGCAATATTCGACAAAGGGGCGTGTCACTATTAGAAAACACTGTATTTCAGTTAATATTGACACTAGAGTACTGAAATTTACAGTAAAAATACAGGGGTAGGCACAATTATTACAAATTACGGTCTATAAAGTGGGCGTTATTTGACAAAGGGGTGTCAAATAATGTTGACTCTAGGGTACTGAAATTTAGTAGATGGGAAGGCAGAGTTATTAAAAATGACGGTCAAGAAAGTGGGCGTTATTCGCCAATGGGGTTTGGCAATATTAGAAAAACTCTGTATGTCGAATAATATTGACACTAGGGTATTGCAATTTAATACATGGGTAGGCACAGTTACTACAAATTACGGTAAAAAACTGGGCGTTCTTCAACAAAGGGGTGTGGCAATATTATAAAAATACTATATCTCAGTTAATATTGACACTAGCGTACTAATATTTCGTATGCAGGTAGGTGGGTAGATAGAATCATCACAAAAGTGGGTGGGATTGTATAGGTATCTATCTATCACCTAGGTTGTGGCACTTTAAGGAAAGTAATATATATCGGTTAATATTGATACTTGGAAATTGAAATTTAGCACAGGGCTAAGAAGAATCATTATACAGTACGGTCCATAAAGTGGGCGGGATTATAAAAAGGGCGTGGCACTTTAATAAAAAATTGTAAAGAGACAGAAAATAAAAAAAAACAATTTTTTTATGTTTTTATGTTTTTTTCATGTTTGAAATTTTCCTCATCAAATTTGAAAAGTTATTTATATATATGTATTATAATATTAGAAATATTATCATTTCCATGTTTTCTAATTTGTTTAATTATCATCAATATATTAATTGCTTTATGAAAATAAAAGCTTTGAAGTCGGCGCTAATCTTTGACACACAATCATGATCTTTTACCATCCCTACACTATTTTAAACTTTTTTATTTGATGCTATGCTGCCTTGGTGACAGTGTAGTAATTTTAAAAGCTTTGTACACATAAACATTCTCACTATACTGGTTTGGGTGAGCTTGTAAAGCTCATATTGAATATGACATAGTGTGTAGCAGCTGCACGAATAATACATGGTGCACATTGGCGTACTCAACAATTGCCAACTGAAAGAAAAAAAATCACTAAAAAGCTTTTATATTCATAAAGTTAGTAATATTTTTATGATAATAAAACAAATTAGAAAAAATTAAAATAAAAAGATGTCGAATTAGTAAAATTAGTGCCGACTTTAAAGCTGTTATGTTCATAAAGCAATTAATATATTGATGATAATAAAACAAATTAGAAAAAATGGAAATGATAAGATTTCTAATATTATACTTAATACATGTAAATAAGTTTTAAAATTTGACCAAGAAATTAATGGGAAAAGTTATTTAAAATTATTTTTTTCGTTGTATTGATTTTGAAGTCAGTTTTTTTTTGTTAAAAAGTTTTTTTATTTGTAAACCTACATCATTAAATTTGTTTAGGATCTTGGAAAATGTGCTGTGTTATGCTAAGACTATACTGCAATGTGTCTTAGCAGTCAGATCTTTTGAGAGAGTTGATGGAGCATGGGTCATGAACTATTTTATGGAGTCTCCCGTCATATCAACAAACATTATAAATATGTTCATCTAATGCCTCAGGTTATTTCGGGAAAGTAAGGTACTTTTATCGATTTCAGTTTAAAAGCTATCAGTGGCACTTGATGGTTCAAATATAGGCTTCTTTTTGAATCATTACTGAGACCTCAATTTTTTGTTTTAAATTGCGAAAAACAATTCGTCATTTCAGTTCTTGAAAGGATTTTGACAGAGGTTCTTATGATAAAATTGTGTTGTGCGTGTTATTAAATGTTTGTACACAAACGATCGAGAGCGGGACATACTAGTTTTATGCTGATTCCGATCGGCTAATGTGCATATTTTCAAGAAGCTTTATATGTTATTATTTACTCTCTAAAGTACTGGAACGAGAGGGGTGCCTGGTGAGAGCCTACGCTGATGATTTTGCTATTGTCATCTCAGAAAAATATGTACACACTCTTCGAGATATTATGTAGAGGATAACTGTGGACTCAGCACTAATCCTAATAAAACTGAGTTAGTGGTCTTTACTAGACAACACAACTTACATACAATCAGTCTTCCAAAACTGGGAAATACAAGACTACATTTCACGGAACAAGCAAAATATCTGGGTCTCATCTTAGATGGGAAACTAAATTGAAAACCCAATCTGCTCGAGAGAGCCAAAAAAGCCTATATAGCCCTATATTCATGCAAGAAAGCAGGGGGAATTGGGGATTACAACCTAAGGTAACTCACTGGCTCTATACAGCTGTTATAAGGCCAATATTGTTATACGGTGCTATAGTTTGGTGGCCCGCACAAACTATAACAACCAAACAAACCTCAATATACTTCGCAAAGTTTAACGATCAGCTGAGCTGTGCATCAGCGGAGCACTGAGAACCACTCCAACGGATGCACTCGACATTATGCTCCACCTGACACCACTAGGTATCCTAACAAAACAGATGGCTGCAAACACAGCAATCTGTCTAGAAGCCACTGCCCAATGGAAGGGTGGTACAATAGGACACTCTAGCATTAGGAAACTTCTTCCTACAATACCTAAGACTGTAGACTACATCACCCAAAAACTTCTTTTCGACAAAAAGTTTGATGTATTAATTCCCTCCAGAAATAAATGGGAACTTGGAAGTCATCCACCAAGCAATGCCACTGAAATCTACACTGATGGATCAAAATTAGATGGCAAAGCTGGGGAAGGAGTCTACTCTGAATCACTTACATCAACCTTGCCTTTAGGCTCCCCGACCGCTGCATAGAGTGGAAATAATTAATGCCTGGTACCACAACGGGTATAATTGGCCTAAGTGTGCCTTATAAAAAATAGCCACGTCAACCTAACCTAACTAGGATTCAAACCTGGGCTCGAATTGCCATCGAATAGTCACTGTTTAACGCACTCGGCCCCAATATTTTTCTATAAAATTGGGCTATTTTACATTTTTTCAGGTGAAATTCAGTTTTTTTTTTATTTGGGTGAAATATTTTGGGTAATATTTCACTTTCTGTTTTGGGTGAGTTTTAATTTTTGTTTTTTTGGATGATTTTTCGTTTTCGATTTTTTTTTTCATTTAAACCAATTTTCGAAACAGTTTTGCAACTCTGAAGATGGTACTTTTGAGACCATGTTTGTGAAGGGCTCAATGGCCTGTTCGGGCGTAGAAACCCGCTCGCTACGCAGTTTTTCTTAATGTGAGTGAATAAGAGGGAGTCATTAGGTACCTAGTTTTTTTTTTTTTTTAGACTAAACCAACGCTCAGGGGATGCCCCCTATAAATGCGAAAGCATTGTGTTGATTTGGAAGAAGGGTGATAGTTAGTTGGAGGGTGGAAAGATGGAGTAGTGTCGGTGAAGATTTGTTTTAAATTTACATAGCTCAAAATTGCCGGGGAACACGCTCGCAGGGAGATTGTTCCAAAATTTTATTGTACGACCGAAGAATTATCTCGGAAATGCGAGGTTGTATTGGGCATCAAGGCAATGGTATAGGGATGGGCTTGGTCTATCGACACATCTAAAAATGTGATCGTTCCAGGGAAGATCAGATCTGATTGATATGCCCAGAACGTCCTGTATTCTTCGAAGACTTCCGGCAAACAAATGGTTGTGTACCATTCAGCATTAACAGTTCTCTGTTGCCTAAGTTGTCAAGTTTCAAGCGACATGACCGATTTTTTTGAAAGAACTAACAACCATTTGTTTGGAAATGCTTCGCCCTCCAACAACTTTTGTCGGGTTTTGCTCACTTTGAAAGACCCAAATAGTGGATTGCTGCTTTGTTTCGGGCTCATAAGCGTAGATCCATGATACGTCACGTGTGGTCATCTACGACAGATGTGCTTCGAACCACCCCAGCGGTGTTTTGTTAACATTTCTTGCACTAATCGACACGAGCTTTTTTTTGAGCAATCGTTTAAATATAAAGTATCCAACGGAAACAAATCTTCCTGACGCCTAAATGCTCATATAAAATCGAATGTATGCTAATCGCACTATTACCCAAGGATGACTCCATCTCATGGTATATCACATGCCGGTCTGCTTCCAAGAGTTAACGCACAGCATTGATGTTTTCTGCTACAACAGCCATTCTGCGACGACCTTCACGAAATTCGTCTTGTAGCGATGGAAGACCACGCTCGAATTCATTGAATCAGCGTTTTACAGTCGTTCCACGTCGAAAATCGTAAAAAATCACTACCCGAAAATGTTTACGTGTTAATTCTATTTTTTTTTTTTGCTAACATATAATTTTCAAACCACTGTAAACAACACAATAAACGCACATACACCAAAACATTGTGAGTATGTTTGTGATAGAAAATATCAAATTTTCCAATAGAACTGTCAAATTTCATCTGACAATGCTTAGTGTGGTCGAGGCGCAAGAATTAAAAGGTAGCTCTCGTATTGGATAAATAACCTGCTAGTTGGTTAGTAAAATTTTGTATAAGTGCCTTGGACAAAATCAATTTTGTGAAATTTTTTCCCACTTTTAGTATTATTATTATTATTATTATTTTTTTATTTAATATTTTTAATAATCTTAACTGTGAACGATTTATAAACAGTTCAATATTAAAACAAGAATTAAAAGTAAAAAGCTACTAGTAAAACCAGCTAGTAGCCATCATAATAAATACAATAATAGTAGCAACAACAATAAAAGCAAAAATCACAACATCATCAACAGAGGGAACAGTTGTAGGAGCAGCAGCAGCAGCAACAGCAGGATTTACGGTACATAGTGGCAATAATTTACCGGTCAGTCACAGCCAAGGAAAATTAAAAGAAGGAAACGCATACAAAAAAAAAAAACAACAAAGACAGCAAAATGAGCAAGACCAAAGGCAAACGGGACAAGGCATCGAAAAAGCTATCGAAGCCAAAGGCATCTTTGAGTGTAATGTGAAGAAAGCCAAGCGAACAGCAGCTGAAGAAATGCTGGTCAAAACTGGCGATTGAGAGCAGCAGGCTTGTAGGGCAGCGGCAATTGGCGCACAAACATATACATTCACACAACCGCACACACTGGCACACACACAAACGCGCAATTATCCCAGCGGGATATATTTTTTCTGAGAATTTTTTATATTTTTTCTTGAATTTCCTGCTGTATTTGTTTGTTATTTAAGTTTGCTAGTGTATGAGTGTGTGTGTGTTTTATATTTGCTCTTCATATTTATTCTTTAATTTATTTTCTTGCAATATTTACAATATTTGTAAAATTATCTTCATATTTTTTAATAATAAATAAAATATATCTCTTGGATATTGCGGGTGTTGTTTTTTGAATTTTATTTTAGATTTTTTTTAATATTGTGGCGCTTATATTGCATGTAGTAAATTCACTCACTCACTCATACACGCATCCACATAATAGAGAAGCACGAAAAAACACGTCCACAAACACTCACAGCCCCACTGTTAAGCAATTCCATGAAGAACTTCTTCATACTATGCGTCACTACTTCGAGCTTGGATGAAATGGTTTTAGTTCTATTGGGATGTATTTTTTATTTTTATTTTTTGGTTTTTATTTTATATTTTTCATTTTTATTCTGTAAGCAATAAACTAGCGTTTCCGCTGCTGTTATTCTGTTATTATATATTGTGTGTGGTTGCTGTTGTAGTTGTTGTAATTCGTATTTTTCTTTTGACTTTTGGCTATATTTGATTATTTTGCTGCAGAATATTAAAAATATTTATTACTTGCACTCATTCGCCGCTCCTTAAGTTTTACTCATCAAACTTTTCATTCACTTGTGTGGCAAGATTTTGCCCTCTTAGTGAGGAAGTTGTCTTTTATTTTTTTTTTAAATCGTTCGCTTTTAGCAGAAATATAAAATAAAAACAATTCTTGGAGAACATTTAAAAGATGTTTATGTGTAAATTACTTTTATTTCCAGAATCTTCAGCTAAAAGCTTTCAAAGAAGAAAATGAAATATTTAAGACTTCATAAGAAAAATATTTTAGTACGATAAATGATTTAAACGTGGTTCATTTGCATCTGAAAAAAAATAATTTCTTCTACTTAACTCTTTCAGCCTCAAATTAGCCCTAGCGTTATCAAATACTCCAAACTTCGATCAGGATTAGGTTTAGGATTTAGGATTTAGGATCAGGTTCGTTCAGGAAACTTCGTTGAGCTTTTGATCTAAATAAGCTGCGCACGAAAGTTTAAAAGTAGTATTGCCAGACAAATATTGACGATATATTCAATAGAAAATAATTTTTCTGATCGGTTGTCACCTCTCTGCAAACAATGGCAAACCGCAGAGAATTAATAATGCCATGTAAAGCTTCTTGAGAACATGCACATTAGCCGTTCGGAGTCGGCATAAAACTAGTAGGTCCAGTTCTCGATCGATTGTGTGCAAATGTTTAAGGGAGTGCCTAATGACATAAGTAGGCAAGACAATAATACATAGTTAATATTATTTAAATATAACCAATGTTTTAATAAGTTTTTATATCACCGATAGGCTTTAAGAAGCGACGGTATCACGCTCAGAGCTACATGTACGTACTCTAATTGATTTATCTCTTAAACCAATTTAGATCCCATTCTGAAATTTTTATGATAAAATTTATAAACATTAAGCTTTATTTGAACGTTAAAAAAATTTAAATTAAAAAGGTGGAAGTTGTTAAAAAAATATTTGAAATACTTACTTCCGGTTTAAAACTGAAAAAAAAATTCGATTTTAAAAACTGATAAGAAAATCAAAAAGAGCAGTAAATTTCCTATAAAAAAATTACATTCTTTATTTTATAATAATTATCTTTAATATAGAAATAAAATTTCAAAAAAACCCTTTCGACAATCAGGTGAATTCTATGGAATCCCATGTCTTAACAACTAAACCTCAAATCAAAAAAATTTGTGAACACGTTCATATCCCCTAGAAGTACAAACATGCCCAATATGAACGAATTTTAGAACCTTACTTTTTGTTCATTGTCCGCTTCACATGAAATGCCCCATATATCGGTTTTGTCGAGTTTTGGCCACAGAAAGCCGGTTAAAATCGCTCTATACCGAGGACCATTGACGGTAACGGTGTCTCTTTCCTCATTTCGAAAGAAATAAGGTCCGATGAGTCGTCGTGCCATAAATCGCACCAAACAGTTGTAACGACCGACAGCGACTGAATATATATTAAGGAGCGTACTCTGCATATTAGCTCCCCAGCTATGCTCAGGGAAAAATGGGGTGGGCTTTGCTCCAAATCAAACATTTAAGTCGGCTACATAAAAATAAAATTATGCAGAGGTTTTTAGGCAAACAAAAAAATTTATTAAAAAAAATAAATAAGCCGAAATCGAAATCCGAAAGAAATTTATTGATTCATCAGAACGTATGAGCAACTTTTCATATTTGGGTCAATAGAGGTGAAAGTATCTCCCCATTTTCTACCCACTCTTCCTGCTAATCGAGTAACATGTTCAGAGTACGAGTATCAAAACTTTTTGAATCTATAATAAAAAGAAAAGTATATTTTGCTGTAAAATGCTTTATTTCTCCATCACAACATGGTTTTGTACCTGGTCGTTCAACGGTAACAAGCCTTACAATTTTTTCTGAATATTGTATATCGGCTTTCAAACAGGGATATCAGGTTGATTCTATCTACACAGACTTTTCGAAAGCCTTCGACAAAGTCTCTCACGACATTTTATTAAAAAAATTAGCGAAAATTGGGTTTCACTCAAATTTATTGAAATGGTTTGGTTCATATCTCAGTAACAGGGTATGTCATGTCTATATTGAAAATAAAATTTCAAGACAATTTACAGTTTCCTCGGGTGTTCCTCAGGGAAGCATCTTGGGTCCGCTACTGTTCATATTATTTATTAATGATATTTCATCCAAAATAATAAATTCACAGTATCTTTTATATGCGGATGATTTAAAAATATTTCGGAAAATAAATAATTTGACAGATGCCTCCTTACTGCAATCAGATTTAGATTCTTTAAATTTCTGGTGTTCGAAAAATGGTCTGCATCTTAATCACGACAAATGTTTGTTTATAACTTTTACTAAATCATCATGTCCATTAAAAACGACCTACTATTTATATAATTTTCCTTTGAAATGTGTTCATGAAATCAAAGATCTAGGTGTGGTTTTTGATTCAAAATTCACTTTCATTTGTCATCTTAATTATATTATTCCAAAAGCTTATTCACTTCTTGCTTTAGTACGGCGAAATGGTTCTAATTTTAAGCACCCTTTCACATTAAAATTACTGTATACATCTATTGTTCGTTCGAAGCTGGAATATGCTTCATTTATATGGAACCCATTCTATGCATCTCATAAATTACGCCTAGAACGAGTTCAGAAAGCTTTTACTAGATTTGTTTTTAAAATAAAGTATCCAAGAAATCCACGTCCTTCTTACAACGAACGTTGTATTGGCACAAATTTGAAAACTCTTCAGAATAGAAGGACCATTTTATCTCTGTTGTTTATTTTTGATATTATAGTCGGAACGATTGATTGCCCCAAACTACTTGAGTTTAAAAATTTTAATGTTCCTTGCCGAACTTTTCGTCATTTTGATGTGTTTTATCTAGGAGTATGCAGAACCAACTATGCCATTAATTCACCTATGTATAGAGCAATGTTAGAGTTCAATAACTGTATGCTTTATTGCAATTTCGATTTTTCTAATTCGAAAGAATCATTAAAGAATGTGCTAAATAACTATTATTAAACTTTATTTTTTTTAATTATTTTATAAGTACTATTTGTTAAATAGGTATTACTCTTATTGAATAGATTACTATATTAATTATCATAGTCTGTAAGAACCACTGTTCATTGACTTGAAATAATAAAATAAAAAAAATTAATAGAAATTACTATTAGCTCTAATATAAACTCCTCAACCTCAACCTAATTCACCTTTCATGTAATTAAAAGATTTTTTGAATTAAAATTGCATTATAATTATCTTATTTATTAGTAGAATAAAAAAAATTGATTGTACATATATATGTAAGGTAATTAAATCGATATTGAAACAATTAATAATTGTAATTATTTACAATGTAAATTATATTTAAT
Organism: Pherbina coryleti; assembly: GCA_943735915.1. Taxonomy (NCBI): domain Eukaryota; kingdom Metazoa; phylum Arthropoda; class Insecta; order Diptera; family Sciomyzidae; genus Pherbina; species Pherbina coryleti. Next base: position 64,178,034 of record OX030950.1, read on the forward strand.
AGTAAAACATGGTAAGTATTAAAATTATAATTTAATTATCATTTAAAATAATCAAGTAAGTATAGATTTTCAAGTGTGGTGAGTAAACATATAATGTCAAAGTAAGTATTAAATTATATTAATACATAGGTGTGGTGAATAAATTTGTATAGTCAAATTCATTTAAATGCAAAAACTTAATGAATTAATTAATAAAATAATTAAAGGATTGAGATATAATTTGGATTATGTATTTAAGTTATTAGAACTTAAGTTAATTTATCATCAAATTGAATTAATTAAGTTATATTAAACGTTATCGATAATTATTAAATTTGTCATAAAGCAAAAAAAAAAAAGTTTATAATTGTAAGGACTTACATGTATCCTCCCATGATGTCTGCAGGTGCCTGTTGACATTTGTGCTTGCTAGAAGTTTTAACCATTGTCTAAAATAATTGTTAATTCAATTTAATTATAAATTAAATTAAAATTAATAAAACGAATTTAAATAAATAAATTTTATAGGAAATTCATAGGAAACATCGATTGTTCTGCTTTAGAAAAAAAATTAATTAAAAAATAAATCAATTTTTTCTCAAATATACAAAAATAATAAAAAAAAAAAAAAAAAACAAACACAACAATATTGTTTTCTGTCTATACGAATAACTGTATTAACTCATCATGAACGAAGAAGCGGAGGGAGACGAAGATAGTGCAGCTGGGTGGCAGACAGTTGCCGTCAAAAGAAAAAATTTGGAGTCGCCAAAACTCGTCAGAAAGCGAACACCTTATGATTGCGAATCGATCACCAACCAAAACCGATTTTCAGAACTTGAAGACATAGATGCATCTAACGACGGATTTACCGAGGAGAGAAGAGAAGAAGAAAACACCGGTCAGCCAAAACCACCACCCATATTCATACCAAACGTAACAAACATAAGTAAAATGATAACAAATATTACAAAAATAATAACAAAAGATCAATTTACTTTTAAGTCATCTAGAGACGGACAGATTAAACTTATGGTAAAAAATGTTGAATGTTTTAGAAAATTAGTCAGCCACTTAGAAAGTAGTGAGGTAATGTTCCATACTTATCAAATTAAGCAAGAAAGGTCTTATAGAATAGTTATTAAAAATCTACATTATTCTACACCAATAGAAGTCATAAAAAAGAATTACAAGAACTAGGACACTGTGTTAGAAATATAATTAATGTGAAGAGCCGTGTAACAAAAGACTGTTTACCAATGTTTTTCGTGGATTTAGAGCCTAATGTAAACAATAAAGCAGCTTACGATATAAAATATTTAAATAATGCTGTAATTAAAGTCGAACCCCCGAGAAAAAATAACGATCTAGCTCAATGTCATCGTTGTCAGCAATTTGGTCACACAAAGGCATATTGCAAAAAACCTTTTCGTTGTGTTAAGTGCGGTATGGATCATTCATCAGCAGAATGCCAAAAAGTGAAAGATGCACCACCACGATGTGTGCATTGTCTGCAAAACCACACAGCCAATTACAAGGGCTGTCATGTGTACCAAGAACTTGTTGCCAAAAACAACAATTATAATAAAAATAGAATTGTTCCACCAAATCCGTTGCTTGAAAACTCTCGAAATAGTCCAAGCATTAGAATGAATTCAGCAAATCCAAACTACGACAGTCCTCTGTCATACGCTAACGTAGCTAAAGCTGCTACAACAGAAAATATTGAAAGCTCCTATCTAAAAAATATCGAAATAATGATAAATAAACAAAATGAACTTATAAACACGCTCATGAATATGATGTCCACTATAATTTCCAAATTATGTCATTAAATCTTCGAATGGCAATATGGAATGCAAATGGCATTTCCAACCACAAATTAGAGGTAGAATCTTTTCTAAACTCTAACTTTATTGATATTTTTATGATCTCCGAAACGCATCTAAATAGTAAATCCTTTTTTAAAATAAGAGGTTTCGATCTTATAACTGCTAACCACCCAACTGATAGAGCACATGGTGGATCTGCTTTGTTGATAAAATCACATATTAAATATGAAGAACTTGATTCAATAAGGAAACCCTCAATGCAGGCAGCTAGCATAAAAATAAAATCCGAAAACAGTTTTATAACAATTTGTGCAATATATTTTCCACCACGATTTGCAATTTGCTCACAAGAATACAAGGACTTTTTTGGAAATATGGGACAGAAATTCATTGTGGCTGGAGATTACAACGCTAAGCATCGTTGGTGGGGTTCTAGGTTGAGTAATCCTAAGGGAAGACAGTTGTATCAGTGTATATCAGAAAACCACTATTCAGTCCTGTCAACTGGCAGGCCCACCTACTGGCCAACTGACCCAAACAAAATTCCAGATCTGATGGACTTTGTGGTATATCATGGTATTTCATCTAGCGCACTTAATATTGAGGAAACTAATGATCTTAGCTCCGACCACTCAGCAATTTTGCTTAACTTCAATGGTGAAGTCCAGAAATTGTCAAAAAAATATACTCTTTTTTCCAAAGCCACTAATATACTTCAATTTCAACAATGGATTAGCTCTCATATAAATTTAAGAACGAATCTCAATAAAGAAAGTCAAATAGATGACGCTGTCGAATATTTCACTAATCTAATACATAAAGCTGCTTACTACGCAAACCCACCACAGCGAGAATCAAATAACTCTTCCGTTAATAATAACTCATTGAGGTCTTCCAGAGAAATTCGAAGTTTAATACAAAAGAAGCGAAGTCTAAGAAGAATATGGAAAACAAGTCGTAATCCTATCGATAAGACCAACTTTAATCGCGCGAAAAAGGAATTAACTCTGCGACTCTTGGAGGAGAAAAATAATTCCATCGAATACTTTCTCCAAAACTTAGATGTTACAAAAAATGATGAACACAGTTTGTGGAAAGCAACAAAGTACTTAAAGCGCCCTATAAAGAGAAGCGTTCCATTTAAAGATGAGCTCGGAAATTGGTGCAAGACGGACGGTAAGCAAGCTGAAGTGTTTGCAAATCATTTAAAGGAAACATTTACACCATTTTCATTTAACACTGATCCTAGTGACATTCTTAATTTTCTTGACTGCCCTTGCCAGATGGATCTACCTATTCGTCATATATCACCAACTGAAATCACTAAAGAAATTGAAAAACTAAGCAACATTAAATCCCCTGGCTACGACTGCATTAATGCTAAAGTTGTAAAGAATCTTCCTAAAAAAGGTGTAATTTTCTTGGCAAATATTTATAATGCTATGCTGCGACTAAATTATTTTCCAACACAATGGAAGTGTGCTGAAATAATAATGATCGCTAAGCCGGGCAAGCCAGAAAACTGTTTAAAATCTTACAGACCAATAAGCTTATTGGCAACATTCTCTAAAATATTTGAGAGAATATTTTTAGAACGATTGCTGCCAGTTCTTCACTCGCGCCAAATATTGCCAGATCATCAGTTCGGGTTCCGAAGCCAGCATGGGACACCTGAGCAAGTTCATCGTGTTGTAGAGGCTATAAGTACAGCGTTAGAAAAAAAATTGTACTGCTGTGGAGTATTCCTCGATGTACAACAAGCTTTTGACCGAGTATGGCATGAAGGATTATTGTACAAAATCAAACAACTTTTACCGTCTCCATACTACCTTTTTTTTAAATCATATTTAAATCATCGGCATTTCTATGTCAAAGTCCGAGAAGATCTCTCACAAATATGTGAAATAAAAGCTGGTATACCTCAGGGCAGTGTCCTGGGACCAGTTCTCTATACAATATATACCTCAGATATGCCGATAACAGAAAACACAACAGTTGCAACTTATGCTGATGATACGGCTATCTTAGCCTCTTCATTATCTGCAGATCAAGCAACCAATATAGTGCAAAACCATTTAGACCAAGTAGAAATTTGGCTTAAAAAGTGGAATATAAAGGTCAACTCGAGCAAATCCACACAAATCACATTCACAACAAGGAGAGCAGAATGTCCAAATGTAACAATCAACCAAACAACCATACCTAAAAGTAGCACTGTTAAGTACCTTGGAATGCACCTTGACAAAAGACTAACATGGAAAAGTCACATCAAAGCAAAACACCAACACTTAAAACTAAAAACTAAAAACATGTGGTGGCTTCTTAATCCGCACTCGAAACTGAGATTAGAAAATAAGCTCATACTATATAAAGTTATTTTAAAGCCTGTGTGGACCTACGGCATCCAATTGTGGGGTACAGCATGCAACTCCAATGTTGAAATATTGCAGCGATACCAATCAAAAACTTTAAGAATCATTGCAAATGCTCCGTGGTATCTCAAAAACAACATCATTCACAGGGATCTTAATACACCAAAAGTAAAAAACGAAATTACTAGATTTAGTTGCTCATATCTGGAAAAGCTATCCAATCATCCTAATACGCTAGCCAATAACTTGTTAGATAACAGTCAAGCAATCCGTAGACTTAAGAGACATCATGTATTAGACTTGCCATCTAGATTTAATTCCTAGCTATAAATGAAACAATAAACAATACAATACTATATAAACAATGTTAATTAAGTAGTTTGTTCCTTTGTACACTAAGTGGTACAACGGACTCTGTTAGTTTAAGTATTGTATAAACAAATTTGCTTAATGTCTAGATTAAGATAGATTGCAAATAAATGAATAATTAAAAAAAAAAAAAAAAAAAAAATAAATAAGTATTTTAAATTACTTTGATAATTTTAAAAGAATTAAAAAAATTAATTAGTGAGATTAAAAGATTTTAAGACATTAAGAAGTTAAGATTTATACAAAAAATTCATTGGGCTTCCAAATGACTGGTATTGAGAAGCGTAGAATCCTTGGCGTGGAATCAATCCTTAGTTGTAGAATCCTTACGGTAAGGTTTTATTGATATTGCTGATGGAGCCTGTGCATTTGGTGATGGTGGTGGTTGAAATTTTAAATGAAACTGATGCACAATTTACAAAACGCGTTGTGCCGGAATTGATTGTTGGTTGCTTCGAGTTTCATATCTATATAGGTATATATATATCACGCGTTGATAATTTTGATTTCAACTCCCGAATTTATCGACGGTAACTTCTTTTAAAAGGACGTTGTTAATTTAAATTCGTTGATTATTAATTGTTGTTTCAAAAAAATTGTTTAAAATTTTGTACACAGCCCGAAAAAAAAATTTTCCATGCTTTTTATTTTCTTTGCAATCTCTCATTAAAATTTTTTAAAATTTTTCAAACTCAAAAACAAAAGATTACTATAGAAAAAATTTTTTTTTATCTAGTCCAGTGAAACACAACAAGTACATATTCTTAATATTTTTATCACCCTCATTCAATCTTTGTGGATAAATTTATGCTTGGTCGAAGACTTGTGAATTGTGGTAGCTCCAATAACGGCAATTCTGCTGGTTGGCATAGCCGCTGTGCCAAATGTGGGCCTCGTCCAAGCAGATGATTTTTTTGGGCAAAATAACGATCTCCGGTCAACATTTCCAGCGTCCAATAAGCGAACTCTCGTCATTGTCTATGGTCGTCCTACTTCAATTCTTACGTCAGCACAATTTTATACGGATAAAGGCCCAAATTCAACCTCATAATAAGCCTGGTTGACTCTCTGGCGATACAAAATTCAGCTGATCGGCACCGAATCCACATTTCTGGGTTTACTTCAACAATGGCTGGAACGGTGGCTATGTTTTTTTCACTTGGAACCAATCTTTGTCTGGTTGGTGGCTTAAGCTTCAAAAAAGTGTACTCAGGCTCAAACTTTTCCATTCTGCGACAAATGGCTTGTCATCACTGAAGCCATGATGACGATCAAACTCACGACACAATTCACGTTGCGTATTTACAACTAAACCAGAATTTCGATAATATTTTTTTAATCAATTCCCCACAGTCGGTAAATGTAAAACGATCCATAGTAAAATGGCAAATTTTAGTAAATATTTTAACAGCTGGATGTGGTAACTTTTGGAAAATCTATTATGCTACCTGTGCACCCTAACTTAGCTTATTTATACTTCGTCTTATCCTAGGCTAGGGTCGTAGCTAGAATTTTCCTTGGGGGCTTATGATCGAAAATATACAGCCAAATTGCTCACTTTTGATCTGATTTCTACTGGTGTTTCGATCTTCAAATTTTTGTACGTGTATCACTTAAACTAGAAGCCGTAGAGGGTTCAAAATGGTAATTTTTTTTATTTATTTTATATATAATTTTATACCAAAAAAACGATTTTCATATGAAAATCATATCTTCAATTTACATAACGTTGTCACATTACAAGAATACAAGAAAACGAAAAAAGTTTGAAGTTTTGTTTTTAAAATTTATATGCTTTTCTCAAAAGCATTATGAATTTATTAAATATTCCATTGCTTGCAATAAAAAGGTGCTATTTGCCCCAAACTGACAGCGTAACAGCCAAAATTTTATCACATTATAAATGAAATTAAAACTTCGAAACGTAATAAAATGTTCGACATTAAAATGAAAAAAGTTTAAATTAAGCAACTACTTGCTAAAAACTCACACTCCTAAACAAAAAAAAAAAAAAAAAAAAAAAAAAACACAAAATTCATTGCGCTAACGTGACGCGCTGTAAGGACTATATAAATAAAACAAAAACAAAACAAAAATACGCGCCACACAAACGTAATAAGAAAACTTTCACAAATTGCAGCAATTTTTTAGGTGGTTGTTTTTGGCAGTGTAAGAAAACAACAACAACAAGTTACACAAAATATAAAAAATTACAAAAATGGCTGAAGTGGCTTCAACTTCAGCTAATTGCATTTAAAACTTGTTGAAACGACTCTTGACTGTTTGGCAGCGAGGCAAAATGGGAGAAGTCGAAAATACTAAACGACAAATGGACAGCAAAGCTTACTAAAATAATGTCCCTACCGTCAAAATTCACCTTTACCGCAACGCAGTTTGGTGGTTGGCCTAAAAGTGGCAAAAAAGAAAGGAAAATCAAAGATAATTCATTTAACAGCAAAAAAGAAAAACATTTTTGAAAAAACATTTTTTTATACTTAATTTATTTAAACATTCCGAGCAAATGCTATGTGATGCGCTCCTAAGCTTATGCTTAATGTCATCCCAGTCGGCATTGGAAGGAATCTAGGGCCGTTTTTATATTGCGTTCTGAAGCTGGTTCGGGATTGTGCTTGGAGATGGAAGCAACTTCATTGAGCTGGTAGTGAATATAGTGCGCGCTTATTGCTTGTATGTAGATGGGACCAGCTATATAAAGCTGGTGATGTTTATAGTGAGCATATAGTTTATATGAGTTTGCATTGAGTTGTTGGTGTTTGAATTTTTGTAATTGATCTTTATTTTGTGAGGGTAGATACAATTATACTTCTTTGTTTGCTTTTCTTTTTGTTCCCTCCCATTCATTCCACACAAAAATTCTCATTAACTTCACAAAGTTAACTTCAAACAAAAAATAGAATCCGAAAAGCTAACAACAACGATATGTCATTTTTCATGTGTGACGCACAAAAAGGAAAGATTCCTTCCAAGAAATGCGATTAGTGCAAGAGTCACTCTTCAACTGGCTCCTCTAAGGCCGTTGTTATACAGACGCTCATATGATCCCGGATCACGTTCTTTTTTAGGCTCTTTTTTCGTTTGATGAGCTATGTGATGAAAGTATGTTATACAAACCCATGGTATAATAATATAAGGTAGTATTGACAGTTGCTTGGGCATCGACCATCTGTCAAAAAAAATGTCTAGAAAGAGAGCGTTCAATTATTTCTTATGTTTTCGCCATTGTTTATGTTTCAGCGCTTGCAAATAACCAAACATTTTCTTACAAAATATTGCCTATTTTATTTAATCAATAGTGAATTATTATTACTACAACGAAGATAACTTGTGAACTTTGTGTTATTAAGTGCAAACATAAGAAAAAATGTTGAAAACGTTCAAATGTAGCAACCTCAGCAGCTGCAGATGCATATGGACGAAATTAAAGAAGTTTCCAATTATTATTAAAACACCACGACTGGAAAACGTTAAACACATATCACACATAATTTTTTCACAACTTTCATTATTATAAATGTGTATTTAACGCACATATTTTGCGGAATTTATTTATTTTTACATTCGTTTAATTCTTGTTGCACGAACAACTGTTTTTGACAAATGGTCGTTGCCTTGTTGCTGAGAAAATCTATACTTGTCAATGCTACCTGTATAATTATATCATGATACAAACCATTCTGGCCAAAATAAATTCCCTCGCTCACTCTCTCAAATTTCCCTTTTACGCGTGACCGTGATGAGCCCGTGAGCGTCTGTATAACAACGGCCTAACACCAGTACTAAAAACAAATCATACCCCACGCAGTTCATTCTTCTATTGACATTTTGTATGAGCGTATGTTCAAGAAAGTATCGGTCGTTGTTCGAACTAGTGATATGTCTTATATATATATGTACATCACGACTTCAACTGAGTGAAAAATATTCAGTCAATAGATCAGTTATTTCTAGACTGATATCAAATTTTTTGCGCACAGGCCGCATATCTCCTGTACATATTGGAGGAAGACCTCGTAAAACTTTGCAGCAGGATGATTCTTGATTCAGAATGATCCTACAATCTCCTCTGGACAAGTGAAAAATCGCTTAAGTGTAGATATTAGCGAAAGAACGATCCGGTGAAGAGCTGTAGAAGCTGGATTATTTAGTCGACGACCAGCAAAAAAGCCATACATATCGACCCCAGCCATATCTTAACTGGAGTGTCGAAAAATGGAAGACTGTGTTGTTTTCTGACGAATCGAAGTACAACCTTAATAATTCGGATGGAATAAGAAGGGTACCCAGGCCAAAAGGAGAAAGATTAAATTCTAAGTATTGCAAAGCCACTGTTAAGCACGGAGGAGGCAGTGTAATGGTCTGGGGATGCTTCTCTGGTCAAGGAATTGGGCCAATTTATTTGATTGAAGGGTTTATGGATCGTTTTATGTACGTTGGCATTCTAAAAGATGTGATGCTGCCATATGCTGAGGAAGAGATGACAATTAAATGGAGATTTCAACAGGACAACGATCCGAAACACACTTCTAAAGTTTGTAAGGCCTGGCTTCGGAGCAATAGGATAGAAGTTCTTGATTGGCCTGCCCAATCACCCGATTTAAATCCTATTGAAAACTTGTGGGAGATCATCAATATGAAAATCAGTAGAGATAACTGCAAAACAAAAGAAGATTTATTTCCAAGCAATTAAAATAGCCTGGAATGGGATATCGCAGGATATCGTTAACAATTTAATTTCCTCTATGCCTAAGAGATGTGCAGGGTCATCCAGAATAAAGGGTTCGCAACTAAGTATTAAATGTTTAAGTTTTAATTTACCTTTAGAAGGGGGTGCTTTAGTTTTGTCCGCTTAATTTTTCCGATGAAATGTTTTTGTCATATAATTTTTGTAAAAAATACTCTGAATTTTTTATGTTTTAGTTAATAATAATAAAGCTATAAATAAATAAAACTAGTATTGAACAAACATTAACAACGTTGTTTTCATAAAAAAATAAATATTTGAATAAAATACACGTAGAGGGTGCTTTAGTTTTGGCCAATACTGTATATATAATTTATATATATGTACATATATAAAAACCATGGTACAATGAAAACAAGGTAGAAGCATTTCAGAGAGGCAGACTGCCGCAACTGTCAAAACGAAATTGAATGCCCATAGAACATCTGAAAAGGATTATTTTTTTTTTATTTTTGTTAAATTTTTTAATTTTCAAATTACTATTGAAAGACAATTTTGGCTTTGAGGAAGAGAGCGCAGTCCGAAATGCGTCTACCTCTGTTATTCTACCATGTATAAAAACAAACTTACTGAAAAACAATCACCTGAATGCCAGGATCTCTCTAAAAGAAGTAATCGAGGGTGTTTTAGGAAAAAATCGGGTAGAGCCAGACGATATAAAGAAAAGAGTCGGAAATCGATTGTATTATTTCCATAAAATCAATGCATCCATGACGTTAAATTTACATTCTCTGCATTTTGACTTTGATACCTTTTTGCAACAATTTCCCCTAGAATCGGACGAACAAGGTGAGCGCTTCCACCAGATAACTAAGACAATGAAAACTTGATTGAAAGGGAAAAAACTGGATGTACTGCTTGCAGAATTATGTTGGTGGTTAAGTAAAATTAGGCGGTTATGAAAATGAAGATGAAGGCACCGAAGACCCGGATAATGCCACTAGATATGAAGGACACACAGAAGAAGATATGCCATTGAATCCTGTATCTAACTCAGATTTACAACATCCACGCTGAAATTTATATTATCAGAACCACAGGCATCAAGTTCAAAGGATGTCAACAATTAAAATATGTTTATCTCTGCTTCATACATACATAACAAACATAAACTCATATTTTCTTTGCATTAACCCTGCAGTGGTCGCGCGGATAACATATGTAATCCAGTCATGCAAAATTATGAATTTCACAATTGTCTGCAATCGATATTCATTGATTTTGCGTACTATAAGAATTATGTTTATGTTGTTTTTTTAAATAAATATAATATAAAATAAAGTAATAATAAAAATTAAAACAAATAGCTAAGCATTTTCAAATTGCCATCTCTTATTTTAAACTTTAAAAAACGGATTACATATGTATGTAATCCGCGCGACCACTCTCGTCACATTTAGGTACGCGACTACTGCAGGGTTAAAAGCTATAAAATGAATTGAAAAACATTTGTTTGAATAGAATTAAAGTGAAAAATAAAAACCATATTTGTGGATGTGTAGGCGAGTAATTTACCAAAAGTAGGTGTAAATTGGTAACAAAATTACATTCTTACAATTTTGAGGCATAATATGCAGTTTTTTCGGGTAAGTTTATTTTGCATTTTTGTTCTCTAATTCAATATCAATAATTTTGCTTAAGACATCAAAACAATATTCCCTACGATTAACCGCGAAACAGCCATATCAAAATATCGAAAAAGTGCTCAAAATCCACTTTGAGCAAAAAAGAAAAAAAAAATTGATTATATCGTAAATCTCTTATTTGAACATAATATAGGCAGAAGTAATGATGCAGAATTTCTAGTTTTGGTAAATACTTTCACGAGAGATTATCAAACTTATGTCCCAAAACGATGAGCTTCAAACATTTTTTCAATTTGCTAAAGACCTAACACGAATATATACTAAAAGGATTAAATAAACTAAAGGATTTTCATCTCTTTTTCAAGTTACAGACTTTGAAAAATAAGCTGAAATATTAAAAAAAATAAACCGTTAACTTTGACAGAAATTTTCTTGACGTTAGTGCTTCTAAAGTTTTTAAAGAGTTGGAAATGTGGAAGTTATGTCTAAACCAAGGTTCCATTTAGACTCCAAATGCTCTAGAAGCATTATATAACTACCCGGGTAGTTTTCCAAACATACACTACGTGCTCATTGAACCAAGACTACCGTTTCGAATTTATTTATGAACCATTTTGGGTAGAAACGTTCATTTTCGGCACTCATAAATGAACCCTTTTTGTATCATTCGTCGGACTAAAATGTCTCTCAACGATAGAAAAGTTCTTTTTCGGCACTCGAAAATTAACCTTTTTTAAATCAATCACCGAACGAAAATGCCTCTCAGAAACGAACCTTTTTTTCTTCGGAAATGAGTTAAGAAATAAACCATAGAAAAGTAGTAGTACAACCATCTTCTTTCTTATGGCGAAAATCAATTCGCACTGGGAAAAAAGTTTATATGACGTTTGTATGAAGGTTAACATTTTAATTTACAGTTACAAGAATATCAACAACGGTTTAAATTCATTCTTTTTAAATTAGTTTAGAATATAAAAAAGACACAGTAGTTTCGACTATGTCGTAGCACAAGACGTAGAATTATTCAATTCTCTTTTGATGACATCTTTTTTAAAAAATATTTAGCAAAATATTTATTCCATACACCTGAGCATATGACCTTTAAAAGAGTGCCGGAGAGGGTTAATATGTAAGACCGACCCCCATTACTTTTGCAAAAGGAACATGTTTGCCTTGGACACCTATTCCCTCCGACCACTCCTTAGGGGGCTGCCATAAAAATTTTATGGTTTTTGTATATTTAATCCATACACCTGAGTATATGACCTTTAAGAGAGTGCCGGAAAGGGTTTATATGTATGACCGACCCCCATTACTTTTGCAAAAGGAACATTTTTGCCTTTGACACCTATTCCATCCGACCAATCCTTAGGAAGGCTCCCATACAAATTTTATAGTTTTGTCGATAAAACCGGAAACTGTCGGTAAACAGGTAGCAAACTTTAGCAAACAAAAAGATCAAATGTTGGCTTTATATTTCATGTAATTGTGTAAAATGTATATAAGTTGGAGAGTTCAAACATGAATTTTTCTCCCAGTGAGGATCAAGCAGACTAACAAGTGCTAACATCAACATTGTACGATCAGTACTTTAGGCACACCAAAGGCTCAAATTGTGATATAAATACCGACACCTGATCACTATCAACCACCCTACTTACCTCCGAGAATGGCGTGTTCTACGTCAAAAGTAATATCTATGATTAACTTCTGAACTCGTTTATGAAAAAAATAAATGGTTCGTTCTGATATGATGAAAAATTATAATTTTTTTTTAACTCATTTAAGAATGCAAAATCGAAACATTGATGATTCATTTCTGAATTCATTTATGAACAAAAATGTTTCATTTACGCGAAATTTTTACCTACTAAAATGATAAAAAAGATGTTCTTGTTCGACTCAAAATAATTTTTTTTTTTTTATAATTTCGCAAAAGTAGTTTTCATTTGTGGGAAAAGTTTTCATTAATTTAATTTTCTATAGTAAGCACTTTTAAGAGACCAAATAACTAATCAAAAATAAAAAAAAATATTCTGCCCAAAAACGTTCGCAAAACTCTCACCTTACGCAAAACCTTCGCTTATTGTTCAGTGGGTGCTATTAAAAATTTTAGCTACACTGCCACTGTGGACACAAGCACGCCTGAGAGTACCTTTTCGGCTTTGAAGAGGATAAAAACAATCCAAAGAGGATTTAATAAACTGTATTAGCAAAATATTTGTAAAAACTTATATTTTTCCAATGTAAGGCTGATTAAATGGTTTGACTGCACTCGCAATTCATCAAGACATAGTTATATCTGCTGAAAAAGTTCTTGAATTGTCAAACAATTAAAGTCGGCTGCATTTTTTGCTGTAAAAACATTAACAAAAAATATAAAAATAAAAGCTTACCTTTTTTTTTATTACGATTTTATTACATACAAAATTTTTTTATATATGTATGTTTTTCACGAAAATAAATTTCATCTCCACCCAATGCAAAAAGCTATCTACGCCACTGTATACTTTTACATATTTACTCGCGCATACAACAATATTTCTGCACTTTAGTTACTTTTGCATGCACCTTGTATGGAAAAAAAAATCAAGGAAATTTTTAAGATCGATATCTTTGTGAAGGTTTTAGTGTTGCTCAGTGCTATCAATAATAACTGTCAATACAAATCGTAAAGTATATAAGCATCACTTTTTTTACACACAAAATTTTAATTCTTATCTGATCGCAGAGCGGATCACTCATCGCAGTATGCTCACAGCGCATGTTGACGTACTTATATATGTACTCGGCTTGTGCCAAGAATGATAGAAACAAGATTATGCGTTCCGCAGTCCCGTTATCTAATGCTCTCTTTCTCAACTGAATGCATGACGCCACACAGTACTTTTGCTTGACACAAACGTATGCAAATGTGCGATCTCTTAGGCAAATTGACGAAATTGAAAATAAATTCTTTCGAAAAAGTAAAGTAACAATATCATAAATAAATAAAAAAAAATAAATAACTGGCCATTTCAGCCCTTGAAAGGACTTTGACCTAGCTTCTTATGATTAATTCTTATCAACTCTTCTGTATAAAAATAAGAATATTTTCGTATACGAAATATATGAATTTTTTAATTTTTCAAGATTTTTATCTCCTAAACTATTCGAGACTGACAAAATTGTATTGTTTTAATGGGCTAAGGAGGTCCATATACATATTATAAAAATAAAAAAAAATATTGAGGCGTGGATGTGGGAGTAAAATTATTCCAAAATCTGACAATATCGCTTATGACGTCATGGTCTCTCTCTCTCTCATTTGCGGAACGCGTAATCTGGTTTCTATCATTCTTGGGCTTGTGGCAACAATCTTAGGCTTGAGCTCTAAGCTGTGTAGCTCGCAATAATTTGTTTTTAGTATTGTTTTGACTGTCAGCAGCAGATGTCAGCATGCTGCGTTACACTCTCTATAAACTTTTGATAGTAATTTTAAACGTGTTTTCAATTTCATGTGAGTTTCAAACGTACACTACTTATTTAAATCGCTACTTTTTAAAATCTCTTAAGCTTTTATGACTATTTATTACTTTATTTAGTGGCTCAAGTAAACAACAATCATGCATTGTTGCCAAAACTTGACGAATGTGGACAGCTTAAGTTGGAAGAATTCGAAGATCGCACTGGCACAGTACAAGCCAATGAATTCCCATGGATGGCTTTAATTGCATACATTGACCGTAAGAAGCAAAACTTTTGTCAAAAAACATTCATAATGAAATTATAACCTATTACAATTTGCAGCACGTACCTCGACCACTTCGTATAGATGCTCGGCGGTGTTGATTAATCAGCGTTATTTGTTGGCAGTCGCACATTGTTTGGAAAATCCAGGCCGTCTCGAGGCTTACGCAGTGCTGTTTGGTGGTTCTGCGAATATCTCTGAAGAGGCAAAAACTACACAGCAATTGGCTATTGAAGAGATTGTAGTACATCCCTATTATAATTTGCGTGAAAAGGCGAATGATATCGCTTTATTACGCTTAAATGTAACTATCAGCTATACGAATAGCATTCGTCCTATTTGCTTACCTGGTCCGAAAATAAAAGATAAGCAATTTGGTGCTGATCAATTGATTGTGGCTGGTTGGTATCTTAAAGCAGACTTAGGGAGTATTAACAAATTGCCTGTGGTCATCAGCAATGAAGAGGACTGCCGCAGAAAGTTTTCGAGGTTTGTGAGCATAACCGATTCCCATATTTGTGGCATCACTTGCTTTCAAAGATCGCAATACATGTCCGGTTCACCACTGATGGACACAATTGGACAAACTAATTACTATTTAGTTGGTTTGCTATCGGCTGGGCGTTCAGTTTGTACATATCCCGAAGAACCAGATATTTTTACTCGTGTTGATCGCTTTATGGATTGGATAAAGGATAACATATAAGATAGTTAAAATTGAAGGATAAATTTACTCAAAATTTGTATATTTGCCACAGATCATTTTACTAAATGTCAGTGATAATATTTAAAATAAATCATTTTGGGAAAAGAACAAACTCTTTAAAAAGCTTTTATTGAGTTTCACTCAAACAAGAAACCTTTATTTATCTCACTATGCGTGGTATAACATGCCAGCCACAGTTCATAAGGAAATATTTGAGACTTCCAATATTTTTTGTAGTAATTACATTTATAATTTTTAGGTTCTCTGCCATGCATAGTGAGAATTGGCCAGCTCTCCGAAGAAGCTCAAGAAATAAAGATGTCAGACATTTTAGGGAATTTTTTACAAGAAAGTCGTCAAGAACAGAAAGAAATATAGATTTAATTCATATATTGCTATTATCATCTGACCCAATCATAAACTGTATTAGGCAACCACCTAAATATAAAAAATTCCAAATTACTACAGAAGGTTTAGGTTTTTTAAAATCCCTAGAATACCTAAGGGAAAATTCCTAAGTGAATATTTTTAATATCCATATCAACGGAGATATATCTAAAAGTTAACCGATCCAAATAATTGTTGGCATAACGTTTAAGTGTAGATAAATAAACAAAATAGACTAAATTTATTCTTTAAAAACACAAATAAGCAATTTTTGCGGATTTTTCTTAAGGAAAAAATTTAGTTTGTATGGAAGGTAAGCATTGCAGTTGACCTAGAATTTTTTTGTTGTTACTTTAGTTTTGTTAAAAATCATTGGCACAAAATTTCATGACCCTACCTATTATAGTTTCTGAGATAATGTGGATACTTTCCTCAAATCGAAAAAAGTGCACTGTGATCGCTGCGTCTAAGAGATATGCTAAAAGCGCTTTTTAAAAATGGCTGAAAAACAATATGATTTCTTTGTATTTTATTAAGCGAAATAAAATAAGGATATAACAATAAAACATTGATGTAACAAAAACTAAATCAGGTCACCTAGAAATTAATTTTAGATTAAATAGCGGAGTTTTTATACTAAGCAGCAGTGCTTCTGCATAGCTTAGCGGAAGACCGTAGCTGTCTTGATAGTAAATTGTTCTAAGGAGCTACTACCGGGGTACGGAGGCTTCCGCTCATGTACGCACTCGAGCTTAAGCGGATATATCAACAATGGGTGTAAGATTTGTTTTTTGAATAAAACGAAAAATTTGTCCGACAATTTGTGTTACTTAAATTATTACAGGATTATAAAAAAAAAAACCTGCAAATTATCAACAAAATACAATATCTTAAAATTTTCTCTTTAATTAAATTGATATAGGAACTAGTTCTTTTTGTGTAAAAAAAAATATTTCACATATTCACATATTTCACATTGCTGTTGTCATTCATTGCCTTTCCCAATTTTGTTTTTTTTTTTTTTTTTTTTGTTGAAACCAACAACTAACTGTATTTGGTGTGCCATCATTCGAGGCAACCTTTTGTGTAGTCCGTCCGCCTGGGTGCACGGGTCCAGTAACGAAGACAGTTGCATTCATAGTGCAGACAAAAGGTTTTTTCTGCTTTTAAGCTTGAATTGGGTCAAATGACAGCAGACAATGGCTTCGCGTTAAAAAGGATAATTAGCAAAATTAACGGGTTCACATCATACTTGAAGCCAAATAAGCTTAAAGCATTTCATTTGTAACAGAAACACACAAAGCTTTTTTTCTTCTATTATAATCATATTTGTGGCGATTTGCTGGTTGACTGCTTTGTTAGATATTAGCACTTTCATTGCGCTTTTAAAGCTTTATAACATGTAAATAAATTGGATGTATTTTTATTTCCTAACTTCTATGGGTAGTCAGTGCAGACATTGCGCAATTTTGTTCTGTGCCACGCAGCTTTAAGCTTTAGTTATGTTAAAATTGGCGCTTTTTTCAATTTAACATCAACAAAAAACATTTTTTGTGCGCTTAGCTTATAATTTATATATATATATTTTTGGCTAAACGAATTTTTATAAAGTTTGCTATCTGCTTTTTGGCCTTCATCCAAAGCCATAAAAGCTAGCTGTCTGCATTGAAAATATGAATGGTTTTTATACAAACATGCTTGCAAAAAAAAAAACAACAAAGCTTTAGAGAAATTTATTAAAAACATGAAGAAAGCAGCACTGACCACAATAAATTCACTTTGGCTGATATACTACAAAACATTTTCGTGTCAATAAATTTTATATTTGTTTTAAAGGATACGCAATAATGTTATAATATTGATTACTAATTATTTTGGCAAAACTTCAATACATTAACATTAACATTAACATTAACATTAACATTAACATTAACATTAACATTAACATTAACATTAACATTAACATTAACATTAACATTAACATTAACATTAACATTAACATTAACATTAACATTAACATTAACATTAACATTAAAATTAACATTAACATTAACATTAACATTAACATTAACATTAACATTAACATTAACATTAACATTAACATTAACATTAACATTAACATTAACATTAACATTAACATTAACATTAACATTAACATTAACATTAACATTAACATTAACATTAACATTAACATTAACATTAACATTAACATTAACATTAACATTAACATTAACATTAACATTAACATTAACATTAACATTAACATTAACATTAACATTAACATTAACATTAACATTAACATTAACATTAACATTAACATTAAAATTAACATTAACATTAACATAACATTAACATTGACATTAACATTAACATTAACATTAACATTAACATCAACATTAACATTAACATTAACATTAACATTAACATTAACATTAACATTAACATTAACATTAACATTAACATTAACATTAACATTAACATTAACATAAACATAAACATTAACATTAACATTAACATTAACATTAACATAAACATAAACATTAACATTAACATTAACATTAACATTAACATTAACATTAACATTAACATTAACATTAACATTAACATTAACATTAACATTAACATTAACATTAACATTAACATTAACATTAACATTAACATTAACATTAACATTAACATTAACATTAACATTAACATTAACAATAACAATAACATTAACATTGACATTAACATTAACATCAACATTAACATTAACATTAACATTAACATTAACGTTAACATTAAAATTTACATTAACATTAACATTAACATTAACATTAACATTAACATTAACATTAACATTAACATTAACAGTAACATTAACATTAACATTAACATTAACATTAACATAAACATTAACATTAACATAAACATAAACATTAACATTAACATTAACATTAACTTTAACATTAACATTAACATTAACATTAACATTAACAATAACATTAACATTGACATTAACATTAACATTAACATTAACATTAACAATAACATTAACATTGACATTAACATTAACATCAACATTAACATTAACATTAACATTAACATTAACATTAACATTAACATTCACATTAACATTAACATTAACATTAACATTAACATTAACATTAACATTAACATTAACATAAACATTAACATTAACATAAACATAAACATTAACATTAACATTAACATTAACATTAACATTAACATTAACATTAACATTAACATTAACATTAACATTAACATTAACATTAACATTAACATTAACATTAACATTAACATTAACATTAACATTAACATTAACATTAACATTAACATTAACATTAACATTAACATTAACATTAACATTAACATTAACATTAACATTAACATTAACATTAACATTAACATTAACATGAAAATGAACATGAACATTTATGTGATTTTGTTTCTCTGACTTATCTGCTGCAATTCATAAATTTGAAAAGCTTCTCGTTTCATGGAGTGCTTGCTTATTTACGAGTTAATCTTTCGACAAACGGCTTGTTCTTTTTGGATTTATTTCAGTGTGCTTTATTATAAATTCAATCGTAAATCTTATTGACTGTCATTGAAAACTGTTGTTCAATGAATATGACAAAATCCTGTTGTCATTATTTATCAAGAGCCGTGGCATGGAATGAAAAATGAAGAAACTGGAAAATAAGGATGTCTATATGATGCAACAACAATAATAAGAATAATGTTTGCCAAAAAATCAACATAATCATAAATGCAAGAGAACAATAAGCTTAGAAACCAAAATAAAAAAGCAGTGGAAATTTGCCTCTTTTATCCTAGCAAACTGTAAATTATCATTGAGCATAAGACAACAACGTTATGTAGTTCACGTGAAATATAGATTTTATTTAAAATAGTTTTTATTTTAATTAAAATGCATCAATTTTTCTTAACGCATGTTAATGGCTTTAAATATTTCATTAAAAAGGATTGAAAAAAGAGTTAACAAAATCGAGGTACAAATTGTTGATTATATTCTCACGTGAAATAACGATTTCGCTAAAAATCATGCATTTCCTTGAATAGATGCTGCTCTCTTCCATTGAATCACACACACATACGCACAAAGCTTATGTTATAAGTAACAGCAGAGAGAGATGATCATTAAATCCCTCAAAAAAACGATATGCACACACATACACATGGGTTGGTATCACATATGCAGACCCTATAAAAGACTCATTAAAATAATAATTGAAATGGTGCTCCGATGAAAATGAAATAACGTAAGAAATCTGAGATTATAGCAATGGCAAATATATGCCTACATAATAAAATATACACACACACACACATACACCGATAAAAAATACACACACGCATATTCAGCTCAGTACATTGCGTGTCTTTCACTCATACATATGGATTTATGCAAAGAGGCATATAAAGTAACAATGTCTATAACGGTCACGGTGATGTAAGGTTACGACTTAACATAACCAATAAATACCAAATACTGGATAAAATCCAAAAACATTTACATTGAACATTCAAACGAACATCAACCAAAAGCGCATATAGTGAGACAGATAGAGAAAGTGAGAGAGAGAGAGAGAGAAGAAATAAGAGAGAGAAATATAGAAAGAGCTCGCTTTACCCACTAGTACATTTTGTTTATAAAACGAATGTTTCTGCTGTAACGAGCTTCAATGAATGTCTTGGGAATAATAATTTTTTTCTGATTTTATTCTTAGCAAGGGACAGACAGACAGATAAATATACGTAGACATTTCATAAATAATCGTAATTTAATTGACACACAGATAAACAGATAAACAAAATTAATACAGAAAAAGCGCTTTACGAATAAAATTACACAGAGAACTGAGTCAAAGCAGATAAAAATTTTAACGGTTGTAACTACAAGATACGAAGAAGCTTATGTTATTGGCTTTATAATTTCGAAATTAAAACACAGGCAGTACCTAACAAGAAGGTCAGTTTATGAGTAATAGCGTGGAACAGCTCAAGGAGTTAGGAGTTAGTAATTAACAAAAAAAAAAAACAAAAATACTCAGACGCACATTTTTTTTTCAATTCATGTGTGCGTTGTGTTTGTAACTCCTAAAAGTATGTTAAGAATAATAAATAAATTCCTAAAACTATGCAATGCATTTATCACATAGTTGGAAAAACTCGAAATGTAGCATTTTTCTGGGTTTGAAGACAATATTGATTGTAATCAACAACTGTGCTTCAATTTTTCAATATGTTCTAATTATTTATTTGTAACTGAGAAATTGTACCGACTAAATGATATCAGTAAAGGCGCAATGGAGCAGAATGATGGTTGATTCTAAAAATTTGCAGGATATTCATATTTTAAGTATCTGATAATAAAAAAATAAATTTCTGTTAATTGACGTTAGTAAAAACATATGTTTTGATATCAACAATTTTAACGACCTTAAATACTTAAGAAGAAAAAAAAAAATGAAAACTCTTAGAAAATCATGAAAAATTTCTTTGTCGAGAAATTGAAGATATAATAACAATGAAACTTTCAATCCCCTCACCTAAGTTTAGACTTATCAATGAACACTTTTATTTTTCACTCAATTGTTATGACATGCAGTCATAACTTTCAAGTAACTCTGGTGGCGAGATCCGCTGTGCTGTTAATGCCATGTCTACACAGAGAATTAAGTTTGAGTTTCCAGTACAAAGTTGAGTTTTGGCATTGAACGCAAACAAACTCTTGAGTTCTCCAGTACAATTTTGCAGGATGAAGCTCAACTAAACTCAACTTTGTTTCTGTGTTTATACAAACTCAATTTGAGAAATCCCTAAAAGTATGCTAATGTTCTTATAAAAAGGCACGTCCAGATGAAACCACTAATGTTGTAGTGAGAAATGTCAAAAACAGCTGTTCTAAAATTGTTCAATTGAAAAAATTAACAAAAATGCGAAGAAAAGAACTTGGGCGAGGTAGAAGATGAGGTCTTCATTTATTAAGCGCCGATAAAAATTTCAAATTGCGCACCGCAAGGAAAAACTTTCATGTGTGCGCAGAAATGCCTGCAACCTTGTCCACAAGTGGAATTGATATCACGGTGGTGGATGTGCCGAAAAATATGAGAACATAAGAGGAAAAAATAAATGTCACACCAAACACAATTCTGGCGACGCATTTCTGTGTGAACAGGTTGAACTCAAACTAAACTCAAACTAAACTCTCTGTGTAGACATACGACGGACTAGATATTAGATCGATATTCATATTTGAGAGGGGAGTCCACTTGGTAAGTCATCTTCAACTACAAACATTCTAATTTCTTTCCTCGCTTTATACTGCTTGAACCGACATTTTTATACCCAAGTCCTTAACTCGCTTTGTGTTGTTTGAACCGACGTTACTGCTGCTTTTTCCTACTCACGCGTTGGCTGGACTGATTGTCGCTCCCAATAGTGGTTCCCGTATCATCGTTTCAATTTGGCTGACAAATACTACATGACCTGTACAGGTTCTCCGTTCGCATCCGTCACAGCAACAACCACTTAAGCCAAACAAATCGATTTACAGGACATAGACCCTTCTAAACTTGAACGAATTCTGGTGACAATGTTTGACCGAAGATATGAAGATAATTTTATTTATATAAATATGTAAAGTAAAATAAAAATGACATGAATTGTGAGTAAAATTTTAACTTACGGGGAGATTAATTTTTGTGTTAGAATCTTGGACATCAAGAGTAATACCCCGGCCATAAGGTGCCTCACAATCTTAGTTATAAATACTTAAATGTCAGCCATATTGAAATTGTCATGGTGAATTTTGAATTATTGAGTTTAAAGTCGTGAGCAGTTGGTAAGAATCAAATATTTTTTTATAATAGTTTTTGAAGGATTATATCGCTCGTTTTCTGCAATAACGTTACAACTCAAAAAACTAGATTTTTCAGGAGAAGCATTTTAAGTTTTGAACAGACAAAGGAAATTAAATCACCATTTTCAAAATATGGACAAAACATCCAATATACAAGTACTACTGTAGTGTACATGGTTCAATCCAAACAAAGTGACAAAAAAACTGGAAATTATCGATATATAATACGATCTAATCGGAAATATATTGAGGTGAATGAATCACAAATTCTACTCTCCTGCAAAAATTAAAGAAGATATCGTTACCAAAATTGTACACAGCATAGATCATGATAACACGAATGTTGCTGTGTGATTAACATGAAAAAAATTTTCATGTTTTTTGAATTGTAACGTTATTGAAGAAAACGAGCGATATATTCTTGTTACCATCATCACATAAATTTTACTATTTGCTTCTTTGTCCTTACTTTGAAGATGAGCGCACAGTTTTTTCGCAAGACTCATGCCCATTTCGAGAACAAGTTCGATCAAAGTCATGTTTAGTTTATTTCGAAAAGAAATAACCCAACCTATGACCTGTGCTTATTGTTCGCTGGGTGAAGGAAGGCATCGCGTGATACTTTTAGTTATTTTCATCTGTTTAAAAGCCTACATTTTATGCTCAAAGATATTCCCTGCCGTGCCTCAGAGATCACACTCACCCATACAAACACTGAAACAAACACACACAAACACATAGACACTTTTAAGCCCATAACGAGCAATTCGTATGCGGTTATCCACGTGACGTGGCATTGCGGTCACATTGTATTTGTTGTTATTGTTAATGCTGCTACTTGTTGGCTATGCTGATGCTGATGTTGCCTTGTTAGTCGGTTGGACGATTGGACGATTGAATGTTGCTTGGAGGTTGTTTTATTTAGTTCGGTTTAGCCGTTGAAACTTATAAATAATTCAACATTTTATTCATAGTTTAACCATTTGTGATTGTGTGAGAGTGTTTGTGAGCGCTTTTGTTTGTATGTGTGTGTGTGTGTGTGTATTTTGTGGGGCGATAAAACTGGCGTCACAATGTACTAGCATCACTGACCCCACCTGCTGGTCTAGCTGATGGCTTTTGTGGCATTGAAAAGTGAATCTAGCATAAATAAAATAACGTTATGCATTTATTTTAGAGTATTTAGACGACGCAATGTGATCACTCAAGCGTGAACACAACAAGTGGTGTACGGTACATGACAGTGGTGGGCGGAAGTTAGTGGTCAGTCAGCAGTAGCTTGGGTAGCCAACAGTCAAAATTATTTTGCCAAAAAATTGTGCGCAATCTTTATCTTTACCTTTGTGCATTATTTTTAACAAATCCCTTAATGCTGGTCTTTTCATTGATAAATGGAAAGTTTCGCTTATAACCCCAGTTTTTAAATCCGGCAATAAGCATGACGCACATTGGTTGAAGTTCATAGAACGAGCGGCTAAAAATAGAAGAAGTTGTCGAAGGACAATGAAACTTGGTACATAGGCATTTTTTGTTTGAATCAAGAAAAAAATGGAAAAATCAAAATTTTCCGCCCACTTTTACGCCCACCTCCCATACAAAGAGAAAACTAAATTTTGACATACCGCATTGTTTTTTTGGCACATATCATTTTTAAACACTCAGAATCATTTGTGTGAAATTTGAAAAATATCCGCCCACTTTTACGCCCACTTCCCATACAACTTGTATTGAAAAAGTGGCATAACTCCCTTGATTTTTACTGCATCAACTCAATTTTCACAAAAAATATATATTTTAATTGTAGAATGGGCTCCTAAAAATATATACCTGATCCGCCCACTTTTACGCCCACCTCCCATAGAAAAAAACAAATAGAACAAACATGAATAAGTAATTTAAGCATAGTCATTTAATAATTTTTTAACATCATTATCGTACTCCAATTTTTTGATTTGCAGCTTTGAGCGAAATGTATTTATAAATGGGTCTGAAGACAATAAAAGATTATGCATTACGTCTTCATTAGTGGCCACACGTCCAATTCTTCGCGAATGATGTAATCTATAGGCTCTATAGTCTTAATTCCTCGCTTCCTGAGCTTCCTCGGACAGCATACCTGATACAAATAGCAAGTAGTAGCACTTGAATTTTTTTTTACTTTTAGCTGAGACTCCAAGCTGTAACTTGACATCTTTCGTTAAACAGGGCTCCACAGGGCTAAAAAGATGCAGTACACTGAAGATGATGAACATAGAAATTGTGATGTTTTTTATATTTCGTTCTACGAAATTTTTTATATGGCACTTTTTCCAACTTTTTTTAATGCAAATGTCATCTATGACAATTGTCACTTACGAAAATATACAACAAAGTCAAATGATAAGATTACTGTGACTGTACCAAAAGATTGAATATACAGTAAATTTGCATGCCATTTTAAACAAGCGAACATATATGAACTTCGAGCATGTCTGTCCAAACAAATAATGAATATATCGGCCTAATATTAAGGAATCATAATATTCAGATATCTGACAACAAAATACCAAAAAATTATCCAAATTGGCGAACATGAAAAAAATTAATTTCGGCCACTCTTCAACCAATGTGTGACTTTCTAAATTACAGACCTATCTCTAAATTAACTAATAGTTCCAATTTCTTTGAAAAAATAGTAAAATATAAAATGTACTTTGCATTAAAAACTTTTATTTGTCCGAATCAACATGGGTTTGTTTCTGGTAGGTCAACTACAACCAATCTTAGTGTATTCACAAATTACTGCGTCACCACAATTGAAAAGCGCTACCAGCTGGATGTCATTTATTCCAAAGCCCTTGACAAACTATCACATGATATCTTACTACTCAAGCTTGCCAAGATTGGCTTCCGTTCTGCATTTCTTTCTTGGTTGAGATCTTACCTTTCAAATAGAGTTTCATATGTAGTCATTGAAAATGTAAAATCACTTTCTTTTTTAGCAACTTCAGGCGTTCCTCAGGGTAGCATTTTTGGACCAGAGTAATTGTCATTTTAATAAATGGTGTTTCTAAATGTCTTAATAATGGCCAATTTTTACTTTATGCAGATGACTTAAAAGTATTCCATAAGGTTAAAAATCAATCGGATGCTTATTGTCTTCAGGCTGATCTTATAAACGTTTTTTCTTGGTTTAATCTAAATCAATTATCACTAAACCTTTTAAAATGCTTTGTTGTTTCTTATTATAAGATAAATTCTCCTCTATTGTTTGATTATATCTTAGATAACACTAAGCTTGTAAGGTTATCTGAAATTCGTGATCTAGGCGTGATTTTTGATTCAGGCCTTAGTTTTAACTGCCAATTACCGTTTGTTAGGCCAGTTTCTCTGACCCATACACATTTAAAAATTTATATTCGTCCCTCGTAAGATCTAGCCTTGAGTACGCTTCATTTATTTGGAGCCCATTTTATTCAGTGCATATTACTAGATTGGAGCAAGTTCAAAAACGATTTTTGAAATTTGCTTTACGTTCAATCAGTTTTTCGAATCTTCTTCCGTCGCGTTGCCTGCTCATAGAACGCGTTTTCTGCTCATTGAACTGTCTTCTCTTGAAGCTAGAAGGTTATTGCACAGTATTATGATCATTTATGATTTGATCAACGGAAACATAATCTGTGAGAAGTTACTTGAATTACACAGCCCGACAGACATTTTGGTGCCGGAGACTTTTCAGCTGATTATAGACTAAGTTGGTTTCTTGATTTCAAATATGGACTCCGTTTTTCTCCATCAGCTCGAGTTTTTGAGTTATAGGCAAAAACATGAACATCAGTTCTTTTTCTGATAATTTTGCTATATCTATTACATTGATCTACCGATTTGTATTACGATGACGAATTTCAATAAAGAAATATTAGACTTTTCAATTTTTGCACATAAAATTACAATATCTTTGACGGTTTTGAAGATATCGGCGTTCAAAGTGGAAAAAAGGTCACAATTTTACGTAAGCTGCTCTTTTGAAACCCTGTATCTTTAATATTTTTCAACGGATTTGCAAAAACTTTTTTTTACTTGATAGAAAATCTCTTTAAATGAATTTTAATAAACATTTTAGTTTTTTTTATTATCTTACATTTTTTCAAAGAAATTAAAAAAAAACACAATTTTTTTAAATTAAGTTTATTAAAATTCAAGTACAGTTGGTAAGGTTTTTTGATAAGCAATTGATAAAGAAGGACCCTGTTTTACTTACATAAGTAGAAAAATGCCGGGAATAAGTTTAGAAAAGCTTAAAGCTGGTGTAATAGATGGTCCGCAGATAAGGCAGCTAATGAAAGACCCTAATTTTAAAACCTCGATAACTAACCTTGAGTGAAAGGCATGGGTGTCATTTGAATAAATTGTCAAAAACTCTTTAGGCAATTGCAAAGCAAGAAATTGTGACCAACTAGTGACCAACATGCTAGACAGTTTTAGGGATCTTGGATTTAATATGAGGTTAACTATATACGCAGCCATTTATTCCACTTCCCTGAGAATTTAGGAAACACTGGTGATGAACAAGGTGAGCGTTTCCATCAGGACATGAAAATAATTTAAGACCTCTACCAAGGAAGATGGGACAAACATATGATGGCAGACTATTGATGGAGTCTTAAGCGAGATGGTCCTGATGCCTTTCATTCCAGAAAGTCACTGAAGAGAAGTTTTTCAAGTCGTAAATGATGCTCAAGGTTAGTCTTCGAGGTTTTAAAATTAGGGTCTTTCATGAGCCAATGAGTACTTATAATATAAATAAATAAATTTTTGAAAAATTATACGGAGACAATTTGATAAATCAGTGATTTTTTAAATAAAAGGTATTTTTTCGGCAAAAACAGCCTCCTTTTACATCAATATATTTGGTCCATCATTTTTTCTTCCAATTTTTTATTTCTTCCAAATAATAGATTTCATCGAGATCCTGAATATAGGCCTTTCTTTCAGTGATGATTTCTTCATTGGATCCAAATATCTTACAGCCGAAGCCTTCTTTTAGGTTTGGATAAAGGAAATAGTTGCAGGGTGCTTTATCTGGAGAATATGGTGAATGGGAGAGTAGTTCGTAGCTTAATTTATGGCTTTTTGCCTTTTGAGCCGTAAAGTGAAGTATTCGACCCAAAAATGCGGATATAACTTTATCTTGTGTGGTTTTTTTTTATTACTTCTTAACGGCTGAATGAAAAATTCTGAAAAAATATATAAAAAAAGCAAAGATGTCTCCCAAATTTTTGGTGGATTATAAAGTAAACACATATAAATTATCTACAAAATACAATAGCTTTCCAAAGGCCTATCTTGGCTTACCTTACTTAAGCCCGTATGATACTTCATTAAATTGCTCATTTTTTGTCATTAAAAATGAAAATAGAGCAGTTCAAATAGTACTAATGCATAGATTCCATTGGTGTGAGTGAGTACGCATATAGTACGAATTGGAGAAAAAAAAATGTGGGACGGACTGCATTTTTAATGCATTGTTTTTGACGTTTCTCTCAATTCGCTCATCGTTAAGTTTCGATCAAATATTTGCTGTCAACTTCTTGTTTCAACGCAACTTCACCCAAAAAAAACTTGTTGGTATTATTAACAATGTCAGTGTTGTTGAATTTATTTCAGAAAATATTATTAATATATAATTGTTATCGTTATTGCAAATAGTTTAAAACAATCAAATCTTTGTATTGACAAGATTTCTTGATGGTTGTTTATCAACAAGATTCTTGTTTAGTTGAAAACAATTTTATTTTTATATATCAGAATTTTTTTTGCTGGTGTAGCTCCTTGCAAGAAAAAAAAAATCAGCGCCAACTAGCAACGTCGCTGAACAGTCAAAATTGGTTCTTGCCACTGAATATGTTTCTATTCTATTCTCGCACAATAGACAAGAATATTGTTGTCTTGCCCACCCGCCACTTGTTTTCAGATTATAAAATTGGACAAAAAAAATGAAGTATCATACGGGCTTTACCTCTATCCTTTTTTCGAAATTTTCTATCATTATTGCGCATAACTGGGGCTCTTTTTTGGGCGATGGTGACTTCAATTCACTTTGATAGTTGGAATTGTTTGTGGATGGTTAGCGTGGACCTTACACTTATCAAAATCCCAAGAAATCCTCCAAGAATCCTCCCCTAATGGTGTTAAATCGCAAGACTTTGGAAGCCAAATGATGACTTCAAAACGCGAAATTACACGACCAGGAAAATTCATGCTCAATAAATCGATTGTAACACCATCCTGTTGAAAGTAGAGATCGTCTGTGTTCTTATACTGCATCTTTGAAAACAAAAAATTATCTATCATGTCTCCGTAACGCATCCCAATGACTGCAACGGATCTTCCATCGTGATTTTCATAAAAAGTACAGCTCAATGGCAACTCCGGCCCTCAATCCGACCCAAACACTGGTCGCTCATTACGATTGCATTGGTATTTTCTGAATCACTTGCGGGTTTTTTAGATCCCCGAATGTGTTAATTTTGTTAATTAACATAGTCGTCAATGTGGAAATTAGCTTCGTCAGAAAACACGATGGTTTTGCAATAATTACCGTCATCATTCATGTTTTACAAGATCCAATCAGAAAAGTTGCTGCGCTACAGCTACAGTTTTTAAGTCAATTCAATCTTGTACGCATGCGGAGCCAAATCTTTTGTTAATATTCGCTGCAGTGTGGACGTGGAGAGGTCGAGTTCTTGAGCACGGTGACGAATTAAGTTGCTCGTTTTCAAGACTATTCTACACTACGTAGATATTTTCTTTTGAATTCGGTCTGGGACAAAGTCATTTCGGTGTCTTCATAACTTGTACTGAGCCAGTCACTTGGAATTTTTTGATGTTGTTGCGTACAAACTCTTGGAAGGCACATGATTACTAGGAAATTTTTCTCGAATTTTGCGCATCGTAAATGCAATTGAACGCGATTTTTTTTAATAAAATTTAAGGAATCCTGTTCTTTCTTCGCTATATAACATTCTGTAGGAAATTTCCCGCATTTATAAATGACAAAAGTCAATATTTGACAACTGCCAAGTGATCAGTTAAATAATAAATCTTTGCAACTCAACACTTCTTGTTGATACAGCGTATATGATTTTTTTGCGCACTTATTTAGAAGGAGAATTCGATGTATGAGTCAAAAATAATTTATTGGCGAGTGCCGTTAACGTACTTTACTTCCAAATAGGTTCATAAATAAATTCAAAAACAGATACTTATGGTTAAATGGGAAGAATGTGTTTCAAGCAGCAGATCTGTTGAATAGTGTTTCATCCAGTTGCAGCTAAATATATCGCTAGTTGTCTAGAAGCAGGCAAGCAATCGATTACTCGTTAATCACCGGCTGTCATTTACATACCGTTATTTTATATAAGCAAACTGTTGCTGTAGTTGCTGTTATTGTTGTTGTCGTTGTTGTTGTTGCATTTTATGGCTATTCTCGTTGCTTCTATTCCACACACACACTGTTCAAGTGCCACTCTTTCAAAGTACTTCAAAGTTAATGTAGTGCTACTTGTAAAAAAGTGAATGTTGTTGCTGTTATAAATTTTCTTGAAAATATATGCATGTAATTTAATGAAATAAATTCGTTTTAATATTAAAGTTTGATTGAGTTAGAATTCGAAAAAAAACCATAGAAATAAGCGAGTAATCAAAAAAAAAAAAAAAGAAGAAAAAAAAGAAACGGCCATTTGATTCCTCAAATAACTTAGTTGTAAGTTGTTGATGTTTGCTATTTTTTTCTCTGCTCTTTTGGTAATTGTTGATAATCATTTGTAAGATTGTATTTTTTTTTTTTTTTTTTTTTTTTTGTACAGAAAACTTTCTTGAACACGTTAGAACATTTATTTGGCTGTTAGAGTTCTTGATGAGGCACTTACCATTGTTTTTTGCCTTTTTTCGGTGTGGCGAAGAACATTACAGTGATAAATGATATTTCGAGAAGGACCTGTCGATTTCTGTTAAAGTTTGTAAAAAAGATTGATATTTACAAAATATTGAGTAATATCTCTGTGCATAAATCGGGAACTTTTTTTTTGAAAACAAGCTAGGGACATATCATTTCAGTATAATTCGATCTCGTTTTCGAGAAATTCAAGGTTCAAGGTTAAGTACATGTTGATGCAGTTTTTAATAGAAAAACTTTTTTTTCATTGACTTTATCAGCTTCATGTCAACAAGTGAAACATTAATAATTACCTGGAGAATAATTTCTTTGAACATTTTAACCCTCGAAATCCAGCCCTTATGGTCCAAATTGACCCCATTATTCAAATAAAGCCGTTTTCTGCGTACAAAAGCTTTATTTAAACAAAAACAAGAAAACTGTTTACTCGTATTACCCTGATATACTGCCGCCAAATAAAATTACAAAATAATCCAAACTAACCAACCTTCTGTATCAACTTCTGTATCCGATTTGTGTTAGCATACAGTTAGGAGTACACAGCGAAAATGATATCAGTTTGGTACGCCTTCACAACCGCGCTCAGTACTACTAATGGGTCCGATATGTTTGGCCTAGGTTTTTAGTGTAGCTGGTTTTGAGGCACATCATTTGATGTCGACTTGGTTGTACGCTGCGCCAAATAAAGCAATTAAAGATTTCTAACCTTTGTCCAACCTATTTAGATGACTGTTAAAACTGATAGTACACAGAAAATAAAAGAATTGATTTATTACCTAAACTAGTTTAGCTAATGTGAAAGTTTCTATTTCACCTAATCTTTTCAACAACTTTTCTACTTACACAGTTAATTTAACAATCATGCATTAGGTAATTCACCTAATTACAATTAGTTAATTCAACTAAAATTTTGCTTATTAAATCATCTAATTCTTCTAGTTATTTTACCTAATGCAAGTTGTCGATTTGTTCGTACACTAGGGAAATAACGCATATTAGCATTATCCACGCCTCAGTATAAATTTTATATAAATATTTACGTGGATAAATCAAATGCTTTCCTTACAACTTGTTTTTTTCCCGTATTTGAATTTTATAGGAGCACAGCGCTTTCCTATAAAAACAAAGTGAGAAAATTTTACAAAAAGTAAAGACTCATACGAGAATTGAACTCGGACCGCTGGCGTTATAGTCAAACGCTTTACCGCTGTGCTGTTACGCCGTTTGATAACTTGTGAACAAAATGTATATAAAAATATGAGGTCCACAACTCTGAAATTATTTTTCCACTGGGCATCAACAGCAATTTGATTAATTGGTATGTAGAGTAAATTCCTGTATTGGAAATTTAGCTCAATAGATAAGGCGTTGGTTGTTGAAATCTTGAGATCACAGGTTCGACTCTCAGCGGAGGCAAAGAAATTTTTTCAGTCATTTATACAATGTAATATATCTCTCTCATTCTATCTACTATAAAACAAATCTTTCTTCTCTATCATGTGACGAAATGAAGTAAAGTCACCTAAGGAAGTTTCACTTCAAAATAGAAATTGCAAAACAAAGAACATATTTTTTGCATATTTTTTGCACGGCATTCCCACTCTTAAGTGGGAATGCTATCTAAATAATTAGATGATTTTTCTACACTTAGTAGGTGGCTTGCCTAATCTGAAGTGGTCATAGTTTAAAAAAAATTAGCTTATTCTTCTAATAAATTATGTGTCTTATCTACATATTTTATGGTTGAAGGTACACCTAAATATTTAGGTTCTTTATCTACTCTCGCAGTTTAACTACCCAATATAATTGCATATAATTAACATTTAGAAATTGGTAGCGCACCTAATCAAATTCGTTGACTGAAAATCACCGGATTACTTTAGCTGAATTCACTACATTTTTAGGTAAAAGTTCTACTCTTTTTTTTCTGTGTAGTTGTTTTTACAGTGATCTTAATAGATAATATAGTGATCATAGCCTCTACATCTCAGATTAGCATCTCGGATTATCTTCTTCTTCATTATGTTAGGTTGGAAAAGTTGCACGATAGTGAATCATCTTGACTGAAATCTCATTTGATACCGAATGGAGGGGTAAGATCCTTCCCATTCTGCAAAGAGGGATGAGCTTTGCAGCAAAACCATATTCAGACATTGTGGAGTCTGGTGATTCCTTATAGCGCTGTCGGAAGCGGCTTTTTAATCGAGAATAAAATAATGCGTGTTGATTTGTTTTCAAGGGTTTTCTCCATGATTTGTTGAGCTGAATTTACCAGGTCTGAAGACACACTTATAAGGTCTAATCAGTTGGCTTATGATGGGCTTTAGTCTTTCAGATAATACGCTCGACAAGACATTATATGCGATATAAAGCACCGCAAGTTTTTTTTTATTTTTTTTTTAGCTTTGAACCAAGGATTTCAGGTGGAATAGCTATTCAGTCAAGTCTGCCTTGGTTCGAAAATGGAGATTAGTGGGAAGGAAGAGACAATCAAGTGAAACATGTGTAGGATGTTTCTAAGCGTGGTGGAAAAGCCAAAGAAATTTTTGAACTTGAATCAGAGGCAAGTGTTATGCCTTTACCTCAGTCAATTATCAGTTATAAGGCAATCTCATCCACAAACTTCTCTACCATCAACTACAACTTCAAGTCGTAAATATTGATAAATTTTCAATTTCAGTTAATTAGAAATAAGGAAAGAAAATTCCATATGCGAAAGGTTGAAGCGTAGGACCATGACCTGGCCGGGAATCGAACCCGGGACCTCTGGGGTAGCAGTCGAGCACGCTATCTACTCGACTACCGAGGCCGCCTAACGGTGGAATCACCTTTCTTGTTAATTGGGCAGAGCACACTGATGTTCCAAATGTTTGGAATGCATTCTTCCGACCATATTATGTAGAGAAGCTCTTGAATGCATTTAAATAGAGCTTCTGCTCCACTCAAGAGCTCAACAGGTAAGCCATCGGCTCCTGGGGCTTTGTTGTTTTTAAACTGAGCTATAGCTTTCAAGACTTCGGTATAGTCGGGCAGCGGGACTTCAACACTGTCGTGCGCAATTGGGATTTCCAGGATATCATTCTATTTGCAGGATTGTTGTCGTCGTCGCCATTCAGAAGCCTAGAAAAGTGTTCCCTCCACATCATCCGTTTACTCTGGATATTTGTCACTATATTCCCGTTTTCATCCTTACAGAAACAGCCCCCAGTATTAAATGCATCTTATTTTGTCGAATAATTGACGGACCTCATTCTTGTCACCATGCATCTCAATTTTCTCGCACTTACGCTTTTCTGACTCTCTTTTCTTTCGCCTGAAAATGCATCTCTGAAATTCCCTCCTCTTCTTTTTGTATCGCGTTACAACCGACTGAAGGGTGGTTTTGTAGGCAGCGTCTTTCTCTGTAGTGACGTCAGAACACTCCTGATCGTGCCACTGGTTTCGGTGAGGGCAGTGGTAGCCAATCACATCTTCGGCAGTTCGATCAGAGGTGTGGTTTCTTGAAGCAGAAGTGAGATTTGAG
Source organism: Pherbina coryleti (assembly GCA_943735915.1). Lineage (NCBI taxonomy): Eukaryota > Metazoa > Arthropoda > Insecta > Diptera > Sciomyzidae > Pherbina > Pherbina coryleti. The sequence goes on from OX030950.1 coordinate 64,212,105, forward strand.
TAGGGAAGTCTTCGGCTGTGCGTTTTGATTGAAGCTTTTTGACATATAGCTTGCTATGTGCTGGATTGTGTGTATTCTTGGTTGCGAACAGATGTGTTTGGATCTTGGGTGTAACGACATAATGATCTGAGTCTATGTTGGCACCACGGATCGTAAGTACATCTGAAACACTGAAAGAGTACCTTCCGTCAATCAAAACGTGATCAATTTAATTGAGTTTTTTTTATCAGGAGATTTATTTGTTTTTGTAGAATTTCAATCTGGTGAATTTTGTGTAGAGGATTTTCGTGAATATTTGTGAAGTCAAAATTTTGTAAAGGAATATTTAAAAAAGGGCTATTTTTAAGAGGAGAATTTCATAAGTGGGTATTTCGTGACAAGAGTTTTGTTTGAATGGAATTTTGACCTCATAAGTTGTCAATGCACAAGATGACTCTAAAAAATATATAGAAATCGTTTTATTTACCTTAAATACTCTTCTGTCGTTCCTGTAAACTATACAAACGAAAAGAAATTCTGCTGTTTTATTCTGTACACAAACTGCTTTTAAAAGTTCTTCATGTTTGGTTATGAATCATTGAACTAATTATGGAAAAATATATAGAAAATATTTCACTAGATGACACGATAGTTGTCGAAGGATCTCATTTCGAAAGATATTATCTAAAACCTAGAAATTTTGTTCATAAGCTCTGATTCCAAATACTTACTCTCTGTTTGAAACTCTACAAAATAAAAAGTGGTGACAGATAAGACACTGCGCCTTCGAAACATGTCATAGTTTTTCAATTCGCACTAAACTTGTTTATATGTAAACATGTTGTGAATTATAAGAATGCCAATATAAGTTGAAGTGAGAAAAATTTGCTTGATTATAATAAGAAAATTAAGTTTCTAACATCAAGCAAAAAAAAATTGTTTGCTTGAATCAAGCAAATTTTTCTTACTTCAAGCATTTACTACAAGCATACAGAAATTTACGCTTGAATGTAAACTGATAGCCTATTTACTTGATTCAAGCATAGAATGCTTGATTTTTTTCTCTCCGTGTGATTTTTTCTGAAGTTTAACTTTAAATGGATATATTCGAAAAACTGAATGGTATTAAAAACAACTCAACTTTATCTAATTTATTTCTCTTTTTGTCTCTGCCTCATACTCCAGTAAAACATCTAGCGACCCACTAGTAGCACCGGGTTAATCAGTTCATAATTGTTTAAAAATTTTAATCAAAATTAAAAAAAAGCCCTTATTTAGAGAAAAAGTGCAAGTTAAAAGTTCAATGCAACGAATGCAAATGTCAGCAAATAGCTTACTTCATATGATCTCAATGTGAATTTACAACCTCAACTGAAAGCTTCCAAGAAAAACAATCTCTTAGATCACTCAATTACAGCAAAAAGCTTTTAATTCTTGCCAGGCCCGTAGCCAGGATTTACCTAAGGGGGGGGTTTGGAATAAAAAAAAAATATCGATAGTTTTTGATATCGATAAATTAATAGATATTTTTAATATTATTACCAGAAAGATGGGAAAAATCAGTGGCTAGAAATGGACAATACTTTGAAAAATACTTTGTACTAAATACTTTGTAGAAAATTTTTCACAATAAAGCGATAAACTTGAAAAAAACACTTTAAAACTTTTGTGTTCACCAAATACATAAAGCAAAAATTAATTTACTTTATTTTTGTTTATTTTATATATTTATACTAGAGGACCTGGCAAACTTCGTCCCGCCCTAAATTCGAGCAATCACGATTCCACCCGAAATTAATTTTTTATCGAACATTCATGATCGACAACAAATGGTGCCAATCGAATTTCAATTATTGATTGAATGAAACACTCCAATATCCCATATTAACACGGAATGTAATAGGCTGCTATTATTCGAATTCAAAAGATTGTATAAGAATATCATTTTATTGCGAATTCTATTAGAAAATTTTTTAAGTACATTTCAATTTGAATAAAAATAATCAGCTTCTGTCAAAAAATAGTCTACCGGAGTTATTTTCATCGAAAGTAAGAAATACGAATTTCTGATAGTTTTTTGTTATTCTAAGGAAACGAAGTTATTAGAAAAAGACGCTGTACTAAAATTTTGTGCAATTTTTAAGATATGTGAATGTTTTTTGACAGAATTTTCTTTTAATTATTATATTCTTATAAAACTGTGCGTCTAAATTTCGCTAATAAAAGTACGCTAGTAGGATAATTTAAATTTCTTGTAAAGGGGCAGAAGAAGGGGCGTGGTCAAAATCAAGTATGCTAGGATTCAAGTAATGTGTGTGCCGAATTTAAGTTAAATCTGTCCAGCCGTTAAGATTTGTTGGCTATTTATAGTAGTCTGATGTGGCAATTTCCATACAAAATTACCAATTTCGATTTTTTCGATTTTTCCGCTGTTCCTTGAAGTTTTTGTAATTTTCTTTCTTTCTAAGCCACATCTGTATTAAGGCAAACAATACAAAAAAAGAATTATTAAAATCGGCTCAGCTGTTTCTGAGCCTTAGCAAGACTAACACACGCTCATTTGATTTTTATATATATAGATTAAGTCTTCTTATGTTTTTTTTTGTTAATTCTAATAACACAGCGTCCACTGTGACACTGCAATCCCTACGTAAGCTTAAGGATGCACACCCATTTAACATAAGAAACGTGTGTTCTATAATTTCAAAACTGTCGTTTGTTGAGCTCAATGTGTTTCGGCTATATATTTAGCTTATCGTTGCACTGTCATTTTGGAATACAGAAAGACGCTAAAAAATAAAATTTTCAAGACAAACTTCTAAAATGACAATAATTAAGCATCTTATATTATTATTTTAATAATTTACTTCCAAACTTATATCGGTTTAAAATTCTATATAAAAATAACTACGATTAGAATAACGACATTTTCTTGAATTTCCTGACTTTTGTAAAGGCCACAATGAAAAGGTTAGAAAATTTTATTTAAAAAGTTTTTATTATCATTCGGTAAAATTACCAAGAGGTTGTGATCCTGCACCTCCAAAACCAGTGCTAAAAAATACGAAAAACTTGCAATAAGCTGCATTTTCCAATTTGGAGTAAACCAACCAAAACCAACGATTCAACCAAGAATGCTTACATCGGAGTTTGCGAGAACCGCTGGCAGGAAAATTTAAGCATCGAACTTTTTTCGATACTTAAGCATGTTGATGTTTTCGCTGTTGCTGTTTACACTTGCAGTTTGCAATGTAAGAGAAAAAAGAAGCACGTGCAGCAAGTATTCGCAAGTATTAATGCTAATATATTATTTTTTTATACTTTTTGGACCATAAGGGGGGGGTTTTAACCCTAAAAACCCCCCCCTTGTCTACGGGCCTGATTCTTGCTCACTTACTACTAGAGTGCAACTAATGCCAGAAATCATATTTCAACGGACATTTACAGCGAGCTGTTGTAAGAGCCACAAAAACGAGTGTTGATATGAGTAGATTCCACATTTTGTGGCTGTTAGTAATCTGTCTTCCTTGAGTAGTGAGTCATAGCTTCCATTGTATTGCCAACCACGACACTAACCAGATATTTCTTCTTTCATAGCTGCACATTATTTTGGTTATGTAAATGCAGATAAATTACCAGAACCAGGCGAATGCGGTGTATTAAACCCCGATACTGTATAATAGGGTGGAGTGAAAAATGTCAACATTTTTTTTTCGGAAACGGGTACCCTTTAATGACTGTGTATGAGACCTAGTAACAATTCTGTAAAATATTTAATTTTTACGACGTCATCTTGAGTCTGCACATTTGACTTTAAGTTTGAAAATTTTTGAAATTTTTGACATTTTTATAAATTTTTTTTCATGTACTTGAAAAAAAAAATACGGGTAGTCACTAAATTGTTGAACAAGGCCTTAAATAAAGACAGGATTTTTTAAAACATTTTTAGGGCGTAGTTTCAGTATGTAGTTTTATAAAATCTGATATCCTCTTATAATGTTATAAAAACTGGTTTATATAGCTTTCGTTGATTAATGCATTGTGCAACTCTTCGCTACTTCATATTAAACTGCCCAGGACTTACCACGGGGAGGTGCTTGCACTTCGAGTCCCACCCATGCCCTCCCAACCAACCAACCATGAGAGCATCTATATACATATTGGACGGATATTTATATCAAACATTCTAGTTTTGATTAAGCTTTTTCTTTTCTTTTGATCACAGACCAATTTTGAAGAAACAGTGACTTCTTTGACGGCTCTTTCTACCGCTTGAGTGTGTGATGGCAGTTCAAAAAAAATGCACTCAGAAGCTCTGTTTACACTCTCGGTTTCCAGTTACCTTTGCAAATCCTGATTTGTCAAATGACTTGTGAGAGGTGGTTCTGTCACTTCCACATCATTCCAAATAATCATATAGACATACTCTGATGTTCCTAAATTTATTTTCGGGATTTCAAACCGTCTTAGTGGTTGACTAGCTTGTTCTCTAAATCGAGCCTTGATGATATGTACGTCTTAAGGCCAGTTTCTTTAAATGATCTCTCTTATCAACCAACATAGCTATGAGCATGTTTTCATGGTGAGCAAAGTATCTATTGCCTTGGATACATTTGTGTACAATTTTCCGATTTTCCTCAGATAGGTAGGTGCAACCCTTTATGGTTTCCCACAAGTTTAACACATGTTCCAATACGTCCCGAGACTAAGTAATAAAAAAACTTTTTTTTGCAAATATTCTTCTTTATTCATCAACATAGGTTCCTTCAAGAGCAATACATTCATTCCACCGCTTTTCTAACTTTTCAATACCGGTTTTGTAGAACGATTTGTGCTTCGCCACAAAATACGCTTCAGTTTCAGCCATCACCTCTTCATTGGAGCCAAATCTCTTGCCGGCAAGCATTTTTTGAGGTCAGCAAAGACCCAGAAGTCAATGGGGGCCAAATCGGGTGAATACGGGGGATGAGAAAGCAATTCGAAGCCCAATTCGTGGATTTTCGCCATCGTTTTTATTAATTTTTGACACGGTGCATTGTCTTGTGGAAAAAGAATTTTTTCTTCTTCAAATGGTGCCGATTTTTCGCGATTTCATCCTTCAAACGCTCCAACAACGCTATATAATAATCGCTGTTGGTTGTTTTTCCCTTTTCGAGATAGCCGATGAACAAAATTCCATGCGCATCCTAAAATACAGATGCCTTAACCTTTCCAGCCGACTGTTGTGTTTTTGTTCGCTTTGGCTTGCTTTCAGCGGTTGCTCTCCGCTCAGCTGACAACCGTTTTGATTCCGGTGTTTAATGGTGGATCTATGTTTCATCCATTGTCACATACCGACGCAAAAATCATGAATATTCTTTGTAAACAGTGCCAAACAGCTCTCCGAATCATCGACACGTTGTTGTTTTTGGTCCGTGTGAGAAAACTCGGCACCCATTTGGAAAGTAGCTTTCTCATCGACAAATGTTCCTGTAATATTGTTCCCACACGCCTTTTGATATCTTCAGAGCCTCAGCTAGTTCACGCACCTTCACTTTACGGTCGGCCAATACCATTTTGTGTACTTTTTTTATGTATTTACTTTACTTTTATCAAAGTGCAAGCACCTCCCCGTGGTGAGTCCTAAAAAAAAAAAACAATAAATAACTGGCCATTTCAGCCCTTGAAAGGACTTTGACCTAGCTTCTTATGATCAATTGTGTTGTGCGTGTTATTAAGTTTGTACACAATTGACCGAGAAATGGACCTACAGGCTTAACGCCGACTCCGAACGGCGATGAACGGAATGTTCTTATTCTCAATTAGCTTTACATGGCATTTTGATTACTCTCTGAGGTTTGCCATTTATTGCAGAGAGGTGGCGGCCGTACAGAAAAATTATTTTAATTCAAATAATTTTCTGTCGTTGCTGGGGTTCGAACCTGGGCCTCCAAAGTTCGTTGACATAGCGGCCACGCACTTTAACCAACTACGCCACGGACGCCACCGTGGTGAGTCCTGGGTAGTTTAATATGAACTAGCGAAGAGTTGCACAATGCAAAGTTGATTAACGCAAGCTATATAAACCAGTTTTTATAACATTATAAGAGAATATCAGATATTATAAAACGTTAAAAATATCAGAAATTTACGAATATTGGACGAATTTTAGGCCTAATGCGCATACTGAAACCACGCCCTAAAAATGTTTTAAAAAATCCTGTCAATATTTAAGGCCTTGTTCAACAATATAGTGATAACCCGTATTTTTTTTTCAAGTACATGAAAAAAAATTTGTAAAAATGGCAAAAATTTCAAAAATTTTCAAACTTAAAGTCAAATGTGCAGACTCAAGATGACGTCGTAAAAATTAAATATTTTACAGAATTGTTACTAGGTCTCATACACAGCCATTGAAGGGTACCCGTTTCAAAAAAAAAAATTTTGACATTTTTCACTCCACCCTACTGTATAATCTGGAAAAGTTAAGTGATTCCGATGAGTTTCCATGGATGGCAAGACTGCGTTATAACATTTGTAAGTACTAAATCGACGTTTAGTTTATTAAATTATGCCTTAAAATAAGCGGTTCCCTATTTCAGCGGGTACCATAACATACAATAATTGCCTGGCTGTGTTAATCAGCAAACATTACCTAGTTACGGCTGCACACTGCTTGGCAGGTGTTGCACCTGAAGCAGTAAAGTTTGGCAAATGCGATGAAAGGTGTACAATCAAAAAGCTTTGGATACTTAATAACGCATCCGGATTATGGGAAATATCCCATCATAAATGATATCGGACTGATACGACTAAAAGAACCCATTAGATATGCATACTATATGCGTCCGATATGTTTGCCCAGTGCGAATCTTAGTGAAGAGGGTTTTGTGGCACATCAGCTGTTGTCGACTGGTATTGGGCCCCATTCCAGTGAGAGCAATAAAAGATTCCTACTGGTCGTTGATTTGAATCACTGTCGAAACATACTCTTTAATGAAGTGAAAACGATCGACGATTCATTGCTATGCGCGAGTACCTGCGACAATGGTTCATGTTTTATAACTGGCTCAGCGCTGATGGGTGTAAACGCTACTAGAAATAAAGCCAATAATTATTATTTGGTTGGCTTGCTGACATTTAACTTATATGTGTGTACGAGCAATAAGCCAGATATCTTCCAAAGAATTGATGCTTATGTCGATTGGATACGAAATACTGAGATACGAAAGCCCAGTTAGCGTTTTATAATTATATATAAACAAATAAAAAACAAAAAAATTTTTTTTACAGATATAATAACAATAATCAATCGTTAGAGCAATTTAAGAAACGTGAACAGATTATTACATATATTAAAAAAAATAGTACATTAAAGCCTTATGTACACTGAAAAAAACACAAGCTTAAAATTGAACACCATAGGGGTATTCACGATCCGGAGTTCTTTGTAGAGCTCTTGTAGAAAAGAGAAAAAAAGCGCAACAAACTGTGAACACACCCCATACTCAGGCCTAGCAATTAAAGTTAAGTTCAGTCCGCTTTGAAAGTTAGTGATGTGAAATTATGATATGGAAAAAGTTAGTACCTAGAAGTGTACACAATATACCATCACTATTTGTTTGCTGTCAAAAATTTACAAAATGAACTTAAGAGCTCAAGCGCACTACAAAAGAACTTCAGGGTATTGCCAGTGCGCTTGAGCAAAAAAGAACAATTTTTTGTAGAGCTCTTTTTTGTTGCACTTTTGCTCTTTTGCACAAGAGCTCCGGATCGTGAATACTCCTAATGTGTTCAAAAATTTGTTTATAATTTGCTTTTTTTTCATATGTTTTTTCAAAAGTTTTGAACACATTTGCTCTTACTTTGACGAAATTTGTTGCAAGCTACCCAGCAGTTATTTTGGAGTCAATTGAAAAAGTGAACTAGTTCATTTCTAGCGCATTTCGAAGTAGCTCTGAAAGAGAACAAAAGGCGTTCAGTGTAGAACAGTTCACTTTGCTTTTGTTTTCAAAAGTATTGCTGAAAATATTTAAATTTGCTGCGCACTAGAAAAAATAATAACAAAAAAAAAAAAGAAGAGTTGGCTGTGTCGTGAACACACCCGTAGATTTTGACGTGACGAAGTGTCTTGTTTGTTGTTAGTGTTGGTGTTGTTTTTGTTGTTGTTGTTGTTGTTGTTGTTGTTGTTGTTGTTGTTGTTGTTGTTGTTGTTGTTGTTGATGTTGATGTTGATGTTGATGTTGATGTTGATGTTGATGTTGATGTTGATGTTGGTGTTGATGTTGATGTTGATGTTGATGTTGATGTTGATGTTGATGTTGATGTTGATGTTGATGTTGATGTTGATGTTGATGTTGATGTTGATGTTGATGTTGATGTTGATGTTGATGTTGATGTTGATGTTGATGTTGATGTTGATGTTGATGTTGATGTTGATGTTGATGTTGATGTTGATGTTGATGTTGATGTTGATGTTGATGTTGATGATGTTGATGTTCATGTTGATGTTGATGTTGATGTTGATGTTGATGTTGATGTAGATGTTGATGTTGATGATGATGTTGATGTTGATGTTGATGTTGATTTTGATGTTGATGTTGATGTTGATGTTGATGTTGATGTTGATGTTGATGTTGATGTTGATGTTGATGTTGATGTTGATGTTGATGTTGATGTTGATGTTGATGTTGATGCTGATGTTGATGTTGATGTTGATGTTGATGTTGATGTTGATGTTGATGTTGATGTTAATGTTGATGTTGATGTTGATCTTGATGTTGATGTTGATGTTGATGTTGATGTTGATGTTGATGTTGATGTTGATGTTGATGTTGATGTTGATGTTGATGTTGATGTTGATGTTGATGTTGATGTTGATGTTGATGTTGATGCTGATGTTGATGTTGATGTTGATGTTGATGTTGATGTTGATGTTGATGTTGATGTTGATGTTGATGTTGATGTTGATGTTGATGTTGATGTTGATGTTGATGTTGATGTTGATGTTGATGTTGATGTTGATGTTGGTGTTGATGTTGATGTTGATTGTTGTTGATGTTGGTCTTGATGTTCATGTTGATGTTTATGTTTATGTTGATGTTGATGTTGGTGTTGGTGTTGGTGTTGGTGTTGGTGTTGGTGTTGGTGTTGGTGTTGGTGTTGGTGTTGGTGTTGGTGTTGGTGTTGGTGTTGGTGTTGGTGTTGGTGTTGGTGTTGGTGTTGGTGTTGGTATTGGTGTTGGAGTTGTTGTTGGATTTGGAGTTGGTGCTTTTCGTTTAGCTTTTTTTTTTGCTTCCCCATTGGTTGTGCTCCAATTTAAATTAATCCAGCAAAAGTGATGCATATGCGTCAAGTGATGCATATGCGTCACATCAGGCGGTTCCCTGAGGGTTTTTGACACACAGTCATATTTTTTTTTATTTTTGTCATATGCCCGAAGACCTCACCTTTGTTTTCGTTCCTTAAAATTTACCGTTGCACCAGTAGTCACAGAGTTAAAAATCCATGCAACGTTTTTTCATGGCTTTAGCATTTTTACTGCATTATGTGATTGCATCCCTGAAATCATGACAACAAAATTTTTTTTGTAATTTAGTTGTGAAGCGTAATAACACATCCCTGCTGTCGTAAAACAAAATTTACTGTAGCACTCCTCCTGAGTGAGTAATAATTCCATGCTACGATATTAAATTTCTGTTACATAAGCTGCTATATTCACGACCTGACGACACCAGAATTTTTTTTTTATTTTTGTCGTAAAGCCATGTATAAAAACTTTATTTTCCTTTTTAAACTTTTGTCGTAGGTTATATACTCATTGAGTAAAAATTCAATGCAACGCCGCTGCATGAATGTTGCGTTATCGATCTTTGAGCGGCTCTCTCAGCGTCCCCATGATGTCAGAAATTTTTTGTCTAATTTTGTTGTGAGGGCTTCCAGTAGGCCTTTATTGGCGTATCGTATTTTTAATCCTGGCGCTAATACTCAGCGAGTAATAATTCCATGTAATAAATTTTCAGTTGCGTTGCTTACGCAGCTCCCACTACGTCCTTATGCCGTATTAAATTTTTTTTTTATTTTTTTAATATAGCCAACGAATTAACCTTTACGGTCATACTATTTTTTTAATCATAGCTCTTATACCCAGCGAATAACAATTCAATGAAACGCAGATGAATTTTTAAAAAATTAATTTTTCAACTTTTTTTGAAACTAGAGCAGTATAACGTAACTTCGTCACGTCAAAAAATGTTTATAGACATTTATCTTTTTTTCTTCTTTATTTCTTCTAAATTGTGTGGATGGAAAAGATCGTACAAATCAGGTCTTTAGGACCTTTGCTCCAGTACACTAAACGTTTACACTTTTAAAATGTTCACTTTAAAACTAGTTAAAAAAGAACCATTTTTAGGCTAATGCGAAAGCAACCAGTTTAAAAATGTTCCTAATGCTACTAGGGGACAATTGTCTTTTCCTATGACATCAACCCGCAAAAAGCGTCAGTTCGTTCAATGTTAAAGGGTATTGTAGTGGAACTAGTACTGGTCCTTTTTGGAACTAGTTCAGAACTATTTCAAATTTGGTCCACTTTTCTGCTGGGTACTTTTAGGGATGTCTCTTCAAAATAAATCTTAAAAATTAAAAATGTCTATAATTTTTTCATTGTCAGTTTCTCAAAAGAACTTTTTATACTAAGGATTTAAGATTTTTTGAATAATAAATGAAGTCATTTTGAGTATTTTTGTGTAAATACGATAAAAAATTCCCCATTAAGAACATATCAAATATTTTACAAGTTTGTAGCTCTGCTTAGTCTGAACGTAAAACTCAATCATAGAACTCTGCCATAATTTTCTTGCGTAAATTGTGCCTGCGAGTAGACGAACGCATATGCATATGCAGTGAATGAACTTCCCGCTTTAGTTTTTTTAGTTCATTAGTTTTTTTAGTTCGTTATGTCTTTAAGTTCGTTTGGACAAACCCAGGACTCAAACCATAGCTTGGTAAATTTAGTTATTTTTGCTCTCGTTCGTTTTGTTCCTACTCGCTGTAAAATCAATTGAACTTAAATGAACTAAAAGAACGAGAAACACAGAACTAAGTAGTTCACAGAGTTCATGAGTGGAATATATCTAAATAAATTGAATATATCTAAATCGCGCATATATCGACGATCACTGCATGTCTATTTATTCCTTGAGTTATATTATAGTTTTCCATTGATGATCTGAATGAAAAAGACCCACAAAATAATTATGTTTATATAAATAACATATACATATAATATATAAATAACATAACATAACACAAAATAACATATTTTTATAAGTGCCCTCAAATACCGTACTTACCCTGTAAATAGGTTTTATCATATCCGAAAAAAACTTTTTTTTTCAATTAACAAGTAACTCGAAAAAAATTTTTTTCTAAATCGATCCTTTACACTGCCTTACCTTGTTTTAAAATGGCATCTTTATTTGCTTACATTTTGGAGTAGCCAAAAAAAAAAAGTTATAAAAAAAAATATGAGAAGACAACTGCAGCTCAGCAGCCCCGGGGCTATTTATTGCTGAATGGGACAATTGAATTTTCACCAAAAATATTGTCGATGAAATCTTTATTTGCACAACTCTCTACCATCAGGTATGAGCTGGCATGAATATTTATTTTGCAACAATCTTCAAAATAAATGAAATTATTTGTTTGTTTTCATTGAGTATGTCAAATTTTAAAGCTTCTATCATTTTGGATAGTGTGCACAATCCGTATAGAATATACCACCTATTTATATACATAATATGTAAAATATTATAGGTCCATTTTAATTTTTATCCAAGAAGTTTTCAAAACGCAAAACAGTTCAAGCCACCTAGGAACAAATATAGTCCAATCGTATCAATTTTGACATAGGTACACGCAAAGAAATTTTTCGTTTACCGCAACTGAAATATTTACCAACTACATTTCGCTTGCGAGTTGTATTTACCGCACGAATATTCAGTTGTCATCAACTTAAAAATATACCTTTCATATATATACCGCAAACTCTTTCGGTCATTATTATTTATTATATTCATTTCTCTCTCCATATGTCCGTCTGTCTTCTTATGGATTGCACTCAATCACACCTTTGCCGCAATCTCCGTCCGCGTACAAATTTACTTATATAGTAGCCATTTGTCCTTAAAGGGACTCAGAACTATAAGCGTTGTGTTTATACAACAAAGGGAAAAACAAACGATGTTTTTAGTGGGGAAAAAC